>CM077094.1:129280040-129365591 GCA_039513925.1 Platanthera zijinensis
GGGCAAAAATTGGTACTTTGTCATAGATTGCTGGTTTTAATCCAGACTTTATGAAACTCCTCGAGTTAACAATGTGAGAAAGACCGCTCACAATGTTAACATACGTAGGGGGAGTAAGCTAACAAGAGACCAAGGACCCATATAAGTTTGGGTTCCTAAGTCAAACTGACTTACGATTGCAGGTATGTCCAAAGGCCACCAAAACTCCAATCTGGTATTTGGACAGCAGATGCTCTCAGCATATGACCGGGACAAGAAGCCTTCTTCAAAATTACTCACCAGTCGTGAACGGGACAAAGGTCATCTTTGGAGGTTCTAACAAAGGAATTACGAAAGGCTATGGTATGATTACGAATGGTAGTGTATCATTTTCGAATGTGGCTTATATTGAAGGATTGGAACACAATCTCATAAGCATCAGCCAACTCTGTGATAAAGGATACATAGTAGAATTTCATGCTGATAAGTGTTTGATAAAATTGGTTGACAATTTGGAAACTATTTTATCAGGCACTCGTAGTAGGAATATATTTTGTTTGAATTTTATTTGTATAGACTCTTCTATACCAGTGTGTCTTTTGACAAAAGATAGTGCGTCTCTTGGTGACCAATGACACAAGAGGTTAGCACATATTAATTTCAAAACTATTAATAAATTATTTTCTATGAACTTAGTACATGATGCCCCAAATGTCAAGTTCGCTAAGGATATACCTTGTCATGCATGTGTGAAAGGCAAGAAAAAAGGGATACTTGTAAAAGCATCATAGGCAAAGATTCTAATAGGTGTTTACATTTACTTCATATGGACTTGTTCGGTCCACTGCAAGTTAGAAGCTTGGGAGGTAAGGATTATACGTTGGTTATTGTTGATGATTACTCGCGCTTTGCGTGGGTGTTCTTTCTGAAACACAAGTCAGATACCTTCGATGTATTTACAAATTTTGTTAGGCAGATCCAGAATGAGTACAACTGTTCCGTAGTAAAATCAGAAGTGACAATGGAACTGAATTCAAGTCTGGGGCCATGATAGAGTTTTGTGAAAGTCTAGGTATCTTTCATGAGTTTTCCTCTCCTTGTACTCCTCAAAAAAACAGAGTGGCTGAGAGAAGGAAAAGAACACTCATTGAGTCCTGCAGGACTATGTTGAGTGATGCTTCATGACTTGAGTACTTCTGGGCTAAAGCGGTCAACACTGTGTGCCACGTGCAAAATGGAGCACTCATAAACAAGAACCACAATAAGACACCTTACGAACTTCTAAAGGGCAAAAAGCTGGTTGTCTCGTATTTTAGAATCTTTGGCTGTAAATTCTTCGTTCTTAACAATGACAAGTATCATACTACTAAATTTAGTGAAAAGAGTTTTGAAGGTATTTTCGCAGGGTATAGCAGCCATAGTAAGACATATAGGGTATTTAATAAGAAAATTCTGGTTGTAGAAGAATCTATTCATGTTGTATTTGATGAGAAGAGCTTACTGCAAGACAACTCTTCTAGTGTGTTCATTGAAGATGCAGGTTCAAAGATGAAAGAACTTAACTTTGGTGAGCCGACTGGAGAAAAAGCTAAAAAGTTCATCAAGATAACAACTCCAACCTCTATTGGAGAGATTGATGATCAAGATGAAGAGATCATCCAAGTTGATGAAGTCACTCCTGTGGTTGAAGACACTCCAGATGCAAGGACTCTAGAGCTCAGACATCTGAAGGATCACCCAATGGAGCAAATCATAGGAGATCCCCGGGATGGTGTTAGAACTCGTAGAGGTACTACTAATGAGAATTTATATTTGAGTTTTCTCTCACAGGTTGAACCAAAAATGTTTGAGGTAGAAAACTCGGATGCATCATGGATTATGGCTATGAAAGAAGAGTTGAATCAGTTCAAGAGATGTCAAGTCTGGAAACGTGTTCCAAGTCCCAAAGGCAAGAAATTCATCGGGACAAAGTGGGTCTACGGGAATAAGATGGACGAGGATGGAACGATCATAAAGAATAAGGCCAGACTTGTCGCCAAAAGATATAGGCAGGAAGAATGAATCGACTTCGACCAGACGTATGCTTTAGTGGCAAGGCTGGAGGCAATCTGGTTGTTCCTAGCGTATGCTGCTCTTAAGGGCTTCACCGTCTATCATATGGATGTGAAGTCCGCCTTCCTTAATGGTGACATCAAGGAAGAAGTGTATGTGGAACAACCTCCAGATTTTGCAGGTAGTAAAGATGATAGAAAGAGCACTTCCAGGACTTGCCAATTCCATGGAAGGAGACTCATTTCATGGAGCAGCAAAAAGCAAAATAGTGTGGCAATCTCAACGGTCGAGTCAAAATATATTTCTGCCAGCAGTTATTGTGCACAATTTCTTTGGATTAAGAATCAACTGGAAGATTACAATCTAAGAGTCAAAGACATCCCTCTGTTTTGCGACTCCTCCAGTGCGATAGCAATAGCCAACACCCAGTCTCTCACAGTCGGACAAAGTCGATAGAGCTAAGATACCACTTTATCCGGGAGCATATGGAGCATGGGGACATAGATCTACAATATGTCCCTACTGACAGGCAGATTGCAGACATATTCACGAAGCCGCTGGACGAGACCAAGTTCTCGTTCTTCAAAACAGAACTTGGAATGCTCAACAAAGAAGGATAGAGAAGAAGTACTCCCAACACAGCTCAAAGATCAAGGGATAATTCAAAATTTTGAAATTTCTCAAAGTTAGACTTTATTTCTCGAGAAAGGTAATGACTACTCGAGAACTCGGCTATGACTGCTCGAGTACTCATTTGAACTCTCGAGAACTAAGTAAGTCACTCGAGTGCTATCACTCGAGTACTGAACTTCTTCTCGAGAAGTAGAAATGAGCCACTCGAGTACCGTCATTCCGTCACTCGAGTAGTGATGATCCACTCGAGAAATAAACCGACAACTCGAATTCTATTCAAATCTCTTTATTCGCAACCCGAAGCTTATACTGCCAGTTTCTAAGGTATGTTCGATTAATTCCTTACTTAATCATCAACATTAGGGTTATATAAATAGAAAAACCGGATTTCAAGATTCTACACGAATTCAAATCCCTCTCTCTTGAAAGACTGTTCGACTTCCACCGCTGTTACAGAGCTCGCTGCCGTCGCCGCCTTTTACCAGTCGATCTCTCGTAGTTTTCTTAAGAAAATGGCACCGTCATCCAAGGTCGGCATAGGCAGTTAGCTGGTCATCGCCGGGAAAGCATAGCTTTCAAACGATTTCAGAAACTTATTCACTCTTCTCGACACCACCTACAAGCTGCAAAAACCCATGAGCAACTAGCTGCAGAAGATAGGACCCCATCTCCCTCTCTACCTAATATTGCTGGCACATCTGGTGCAACAGCTGAGGGGGAGCCTGCCTCTTCTATTCAGCAAGTCAGAATTCCTACTCCTCCTCCTGATACATCTCTCCATTCATCCAATTCAGAAGAACTCCAGTCAGATACTCAGGTACTAAAGACCATTCACTCTACTATAGAAGATATTAATAAGATGATTGAAGAGCTCAGCTTAGATGAGCCTCTTCCTCCCCTCCAAAAGGACCAAGCTGCAGAACCATTCAAGGAACCTACTCTAGTACAATCATCATCTCCCATTCCATCTCCAGAGTCCCCTGCTGACCACTCCCCTACTGCAGAGAAAGAACAAGAAGAGAATATATTGATTTCAGATGAGAATGAATAGTCTTCAGAACTAGCTGAAGCTCCCTTGAGGAGATTAGATTTCACTCTTCCCACCATACTTGGTGAGGAAGGAGATGTTCTGATTCACACTACCAGAGCTCATAGCTCAGTAGTTGTTGAAGAAATTGCTCCTTGCACTGCACCTCCTCCTCCAGTTACTCCTTCTGCTACTACTTCTGCTACACCTGCTACTTCTGATTTACTTGGTAAGATAGAACAAATGTTGATGGATCAAATGAGGTATTTTGATGATTCACTGAAAGTTGTTCAAGAGAAAGTCACTGCTCTAGAAAAGGAAATGAGCAGAGGATTTGCAGAGATTCAACATAACACTAATCAACAGAAGCACCTCTTCCAAATAGGTGGAAAAGTATTGGATCACACAATTACCAGTGTTGGTCAAGTGATGGACCAAGGAATTACTCTAGCTAATAATCAGATTCAACTTAAAAAGAAGGCCCAAGAGCACCTCATGAAGATATGTGAAGAGGTGGGCACTTTCAAAGATAATACCATAGAGAAGCTAAGTGTAGAAGTCGGAAAGGGGGAGGGACTTGTGAAAGAAAATGTTGAAAAGTTTGATACTAATGTCAAGACTCTATGGACTGCAAAAATGGATGAAATTAATAAAGCTGTACTAGCCCATATTCAATCTATAAAATTTCATACCTATGACACTATTGTCTGGATGCACAATTAGATTTTCCCAGACTTCCAAGATGATCCCAATATCATTCCACATTATCTAAACCCTCTTGCAGAAGTTCAGCCTGCTCGAATGCCTGCTCATCCTACCTTTTCTCCTAGTCCTGAAGGGGAAGCTCCTCCTCCTCCAGAATCTTATGCTCAGGTATGGGAATCTGATATACCTCAAGACCTACCTGAAATACAGATCCCAAAGATAAGAAAATATGGAGATGGGGCTTCTGCCAGCAGATCAATTCCAAATCCAGAGGCATAGAAAAGGAAAGCCCAAGAATTTGTTAAAAGTTTGAGCCCAACTTCCAAGTCTTTGATTCTTGGTACTCTGAAGCTTGTTTTGGACTTTAATGAAAATAGACATGACCATTAGAGCTCCCATGAGTGAGACATGTATGAAAATTCTATGACCAAAAGAAGGATATATGATAGAAAACATGGAAGGAACACTTCTACTACACCTCTAAGACCTCTCAAATAATATCCCAAGCCATTCAGTTATCAAAGAAGGCAACAAGAGAAGAAGGATAGACAACATCAACAACATCAACAGTAACTTCAAGCCAAAGATTGATCATAGTTATAAGATTGAGGATTGAATCTATGTAGAACTAAAATCTTGAAACAATTCTATTTATATAAATCTTTAGTTTTGATGATTCACTTATCTTTAATTTTTATGCGTGTCATTCTGTGCTTATTTTCAATATCTAGTTCTTTTTATTTTTGATATAATTCACCTTAGTGTAGAGGGTTCTGACTTCTACAAATAGGGGGAGATTATTGGATATTGTATCCACAATAACCTAGATTTGTATGAAGTCACCCTTGAACTAAGATGAATTAAGTTGTATTTGATATCCTATTCTAGTTATGTGTTTGCAGGACTTATTGCCAAGTGTAAACCAATGTCAGTCTACAGTGAGTCATCAAACACAGGACCATATAATGTAATCTCTCATTGTATGATCCATGGTGTTGACTCATGTGTAGCTTCTCTATTGGGATACACTTCATTTTCAAAGCATTAGGTTTGATGAAGGAAGACATGTTGCTGTTTGGATTGAAGAAGTAAAATTTTCATAAAGCTGAAAGTTTTCTAAGTGTTTTACTCGAGTGGAATTATAGTACTCGAGTAGAAACCTTAGAAGCATTCGAGTAGGTCTTGTCTGAAACTCGAGTAAAGGAAGTGGTTCTCAAG
This sequence comes from Platanthera zijinensis, assembly GCA_039513925.1. Taxonomy (NCBI): domain Eukaryota; kingdom Viridiplantae; phylum Streptophyta; class Magnoliopsida; order Asparagales; family Orchidaceae; genus Platanthera; species Platanthera zijinensis. The sequence goes on from CM077094.1 coordinate 129,285,655, forward strand.
TAGCTTTAATCTAGCTCTCGAGAAGCCAAGCCCAGTACTCGAGTAGACCTTCTCTCTTTCTCGAGTAATCAGCTTTTATGTCTCAGAAATTTTCTAAGTAAAAACACTGGAGTAGTCAAGTCTAGTACTCGAGTAGATGAGTAGCTTATTTCAAGTGATAGAAGAATAGCTCTCGAGAAGATTCTAACACCACTCAAGTAGAAAATCCATATACTCGAGTAGTTTATTTAGTTCTCGAGTAGTCCAGTTTCAGTACTCGAGTGATCAACATTTATTCCAAAATTTTCTCCAAGTCAAGTTCTCGAGAAGTTCTGTTTCACCTCTCGAGTAGTATCTCTAGCACTCGAGTGATCTTTACTCCACTCGAGTGGTTTCTTACTCTATCAAGTATTTCAAAAAATACTTCTTCTCGAGTAGTCATTGCTATCCACTCGAGAGCTAGTCATAACACTCGAGTAGTATTATTCTCACTCGAGAAATGTTGTCCTCATTTTCTAAAATTTTATCCAAGTCTCTGTTAGATTGATTTTTGAATTCTTTGATATGACTGGTCTACATGGCCGTCATTAATGCCAATTCAACCGTTAGGGAAATCTTATAAATGGTCATGTCATTATGACTAACCCTAAGCACATAATATTCTATCATTCTAAGATTTCTAGATCAGCCGACTATTTCCATTTTCTACAGAAGCCACCGCTCATCTTTAAGATCGCCAAGGCCATTTCTGATCCAGATCGACTTGCAGATCCAGAGATTTTTCAATCTTAATCTTCTCCTTGATCATGTGAGTCAAAGTTTCTCAGAACAAGATCTAGTAGAGAGTCTTCTTTAACAAATTCTGATAAGGCCGAAAAGATCAAGAAAGAAGACCTAGGGAGAGATTTCCAGATCTGAGAAAGATTCACTGTTTGTATTTTCAGATTTCATTTTATTATTGTAGGAGATTATTCTCCGAGTTTTTGAGTCTCATTCTCCAAGTTGTAGGAAGTTTTCATCTTCCGAGTGTAGATCCCTTTTTGGATCGAGTTGTAGGAACGTTGTTCTGAGTGATAGGATTATTTTCAATCCGAGATTAGTGGAGTAGCCGAGTTTAGCGTATTGCTATATCGGTGAGTGAAAAGTGGACGTACCCAAGATTGGGGAACCATTATAATTCTTGGTGTCCTCTGTGAATGCTTGGCTATTTCTTGTGCATTAGATTGCTAAAAATTTTATTCCGCAAAAAGATGCACAAATCATCTATTCACCCCCGTCTAGGTGATTTAGGTAGACAACTTGAATACTTTTTCAAATGGGTAAGCAGACATGGGCTATCTTCAAGGGTATTGTTCAAAAAGATTCTTCGCGAAGCTATAATTGGTTCATATGGACTTATTCGGTCATATGCCTATTCACAGCTTAGGAGATAAGGTCTATATGTTAATAATTGTTGATGACTACTCGCGTTTCACTTGGGTATTCTTTCTGAAATACAAGTCAGATACCTTCAATTCTTTCACTAATTTTGTCCGACAAATTCAGAACGAATTGGACTGCTCAGTGGTCAAAATCAGAAGTGACCATGTAACATAGTTTGAGTCTGCTGCCATGACAAAATTCTGTGAAAGCCAAGGTATCTTTCATGAGTTTTACTCCCCGCGCACTCTACAGCAAAATAGAGTTGCTGAGAGAAGGAATAGAACCCTAATTGAAGCATGTACAACCATGTTGAACAACGCTTCACTTCCGAAGTACTTCTAGACTGAAGCAGTCAACACGGCTTGTCACGTGCAAAACAGAGCACTCATCAACAAAAACTATCATAAGACTCCCTATGAGCAATTGAAGGGCATAAAACCGAATGTGTCCTACTTTAGAATCTTTGGAAGTAAATGCTTCTTACTTAATAATGGGAAATATTACCGCACAAAGTTTAGTGAAAAGTATTTCGAAAGTATTTTTGTAGGATATAGTAGCCATAGTAATGCATATAAGATTTTCAATAAGAAAACTCTAGTGGTAGAAGAGTAAATAAATGTTGTATTTGATGAGACTAGCATGCTTCATAGCAGCTCGTCTAGTATTATTGGTGCAAATGCAGGTACCAGGTTCAAAGAGCTAAGCTTGGATGAAGTTGTTAAGGAATACGCTCCAAGCTCAGTCAAGATCATCAATCCAGGCCTGGTGGATGAAAAACCTCTAGAGGAAGAATTGCCTCAACCCATAGAGGATCCACAAGATGATGCAGATCCTGCTAGAGGGATGGCAAGGAAGCTAGGGTTCCGACACCTAAGAGATCACCCAGATGATCAGATCATTGGAGAGTTAGGATACGACGTTAGAACCAGAAGAGGTATAGCTAATGAAATTTTTCATCTTAGCTTTCTGTCTCAGGTTGAACTGAAAAAGTTCGAGGAAGAGAACAAAGATGCCTCTTGGATCATGACAATGTAAGAGGAGCTCAACCAATTTGAATAATACAAAGTCTAGGAGCTAGTGCCCAGGCCAAAGGGATAGAACTTGATAGGCACCAAGTGGATATTCAGGAACAAGCTAGATGAGAAGGAAGTAATTATCAAGAACAAAGCCAAACTTGTAGCACAATGTTACAGACAAGAAGAGGGAATCGACTTTGACCAGACATTTGCTCCAGTGGCCCGGCTCAAGGCGATCAGGTTGTTTCTTGCATACGCTGCCCTCAAAGGCTTCACTGTCTACCAAATGGACATGAAGTTAGCATTCCTCAATGGGAATCGGAAAGAGAAAGTATACGTAGCGCAACCCCCAGGGATGATAAAAAAGCACTTCCGGGATGTGCCAATTCCTCGGAAGACGGCTTATTTCTTGAAGCAGTAAGAAGCAGAATTGCATGGCAACATTACTGCCGACTCAGAGTATATCTCTGCGGGTAGTTGTTGCGCACAGCTTCTATGGATCAGAAATCAACTTGAAGATTATAATTTGAAGTTCATAGATATTCTAATGTATTACGACTCATCCAGCGTGATTGCTATCACAAACAATCCAGTTTCCCACAGCCGGACCAAGCACATCGAGGTGCGCTACCATTTCATCTGGGAGCATGTGGAGAACAAGGACATAGCCCTCAGCTATGTCCTGATGGACAAGAAAGTTGCAGATATCTTCACTAAGCCGCTGGACGAGGCCAAGTTCTCCTTCTTCAAGACAGAACTTGGAATGCTCAACTTGGAATCCTGAAAAGTTCATTTTTGAAGTCAAGAGAAGATTCAGCATCAGGCACTCAGAAAATTCAACGAGAATTCATACTCAGAAAAATCTACAGCTCAGAAAGGGATTTCTCGAAAAACTACTTCTATTTCTCGACAAGAACTTCTATTTCTCGAGAAGAACTTATATTTCCCGAGAAGAACTTATATTTCTCGAGAAAAACTACTTCTATTTCTCGAGAAGAACTTACTTTTCTCGAGAACTTACTGGATTTCCCGAAAGCTTCTAAATTTCTCGACAAACGCTTACTGGATCTCTCGGAACACTATTTCTATTTCCCGAGAAATGCCTTATGGATTTCTCGAGAAGCCTTATTGTTCTCGAGGAATGCCCTAATCCGCCAACTTAAAAATATGAAGAATTCAAACCGCCATTCCCAGGTACGTTTCTCTTAATTCCTCAAAATTTTCAGTTTTATATGAATAGATAGGTCCAAAGAATATCCAAATCCACAAATTCGAATAGCCCTCTCCCGAAGTAAATTTCTTCAGTTCCGCCGAAGGTCTCAGCCGCTTTTCTCGCAAAATCTACCGTTTCTTCTCCGAAAAATCAGAAGTTTCTAATTCTCTCCATTCAATGGCCCCCTCTGCTAAGAACGGCGTTGACAGTGAATTCGTTCGCGCAAGTATTGAGGATATTTCCGATGATTTCCGAAATGTTTTGCTACTTCTTGAATCCGCCGGCCTCACCTTTATCTCGGAGTATCCGTGCAAGGCTCTTTTTCCAGATGTAGAAGAGTTTTTTAGAAATGCCAAGATTAAAAGGTCTTGGAAATTGTTGAAGAGTTCAGTAAAAGGCATGAAAATCAAGATCAAGCCATCTTCTCTAACAGAGTTTCTGAAATTGCCAGCCATTGATGAAGAAGACTACCTAGAAGAACCAGAATATTCCAGGGCTTTGTCATTTTGTGGCCTCTCCCAATCTACTACCTCCATTCGTCGACAACAAATGTATGATGAGAGCAAATTTCTGGCAGATATACTTGGAAAAGTCTTACTCTGCAAAATAGGTTCAATTAGTTACATTTCCTCAGCTTTTTTCTGCATGATGACAACAGTGATATGTAGAAAGAAATTCCAGTGGGGACATATGTTGTTAGAGAAAATTAAATAAAGCATGAAGGCTCCAAACTTTGCAAGAATTATTTCTCTGTATCTAAATCAAATGCATCCAGAAATCTTTGACTTGTCTAATGGTGTGTTCATTCACCACCTAAAGAAAGTCACTTTCTCCTCCATCAATAGATGGGAAATTAGAAGATTCAAGACTTAATAAAAAGAAGATCTGCATTCGTCGAACTCCGGTCTACGCTCGTCGTGCTCAGCTCAACTAACCCAGAGACAATTCTCTGAGCTGAGCTCGATGAACTTAGATCTCAGCTCGATGATCTCTAAACAAAGTGATAACTCCTCTGTCAAACTTCAGTCGACGAACTAAGAACATCAGGTCGACGAACTCTGTCCTCAGTTCGACTAACACTTCAGCTCTCAAAGCCAAAGATCACTCTTCGCCACAGTTCATTCAAAGCCAAAGATCTCTCAGCGCCAAAATTGACTCAGCGCCACAGTTCATTAAAAGCCAAAGTTTACTCAGAGCCAAATTTCACTCAACGCTCTCAACGCTATCAATGACTCAACACTCTAAATCGACTCAACTCCAGAATGGTGATCTAACACTCAAAGCCAGAGGACATCTCACTCAACGCCGGATCAATACTTCAACACTCAACATCAAAAAATATTCTAAGTCCAGACTACAAACTCAGCTCGATGATCTTGGATCTCAGCTCGACGAACAACCGCTCTCAGGTCGAAGATAGCTCTCAGAAAATCTACTGCTCTCAAGAGAAGAATAAGGAACAACCATCACCATCAAGAGTAATTCTTCCTTTCTCTCTTTGTTTTCAGGGATCTCAAGTGATAAGTTATTCAAATCAGTCAAGGATCTCTGAAGAGATAAAAGGCATACTCACCCTTTTGCAAAGCTTCCACTCCTGAACCAGTCAAGATCTATGGGGGAGCTTTGACAACAACACAAATCCACTTAGTCTTCTCATTTTTATTTGAGAAAAGAAGACTTCCATCAACCTCTCTTCCCACCTCTGTATAGGGTTTTAATTCCCTTCAAAATTATTCCTGGTTGCAAGTCTCCTAACCAAAATACTTGAGGTTTTGTTTTTGAGCACCTGATCAAAAGCTCATTGGTGGCAGTCACCTGATCAAAACCTGTAGTGGATTCCTACCTAGGGTGGTAGAAGAGTGGATGTTCCCAAGTTTGGGGAACCACTATAAAATTCTTGTGTTGTCTGTGTGGCTGTGTTGTTTTTTCTTTGGGCTTGTGCTGTGATATATTTTTATTATGTAGCTTAGTTATCTCTCTCTAGTTTATCTGCTGCACTTGTACACCTATACACTTATACTATAGTTACATATTTTATAAAAGATCTTTTATTTCAGTCAAATTTAAAAGATTTCAATAACTCTATTCACCCCCCCTAGAGTTTTTCAGTGCTTACTCTACCTTTCAATTGGTATCAGAGGGTGGTTAATCATATAATACAGGCTCACACCTGGATTAATCAAGATCCTCAGGATAAACTCTGAATAAGCTTTAGTAGTCTCTCTGATTATATTTTATTTTCTGATATCATGGCACAAAATAAGGATTATGCCAGCACCAGACCTTTAGTTTGCAACTTGCAAAAGTTTGGAATCTGGAAGGCAAGAATCAAGCTGTACATGAACTCTATTGATGAGGACATTTTTAATTCCATCTTGACAGGACCACCAGCTCCAGTGACCTCTACTTCAACTCCAGCAAATCTCAGTGCAGTGCCTCCTCCAGATCAAACTGATGCACATAAGAAGGCAAAAATTATTGATGTCAGAGCTATGAATATACTGACCCAAACTATGTCAGATGATATATTTCAGAAGGTTTCTGAATGTACATCTGCCAAAGCCATTTGGGATTCCCTCAACCAAATGGTAGCAGGATCTACTGATGAGAGGAAGGAAGGAAGATCAAACCTCATATCCCAATATGATAACTTTAGGAAAGATGAAGCAGAATTAGTAGAAGTAATGTACAACAGGCTGAGCTCCATAATTAGTGAGCTCAGAATATTGGATAAAGAAATAACTCTGACTGAGGTCAATGACAAGATCCTCATGTGCTTCCCTAACACATGGGACTCCAGAATCTTGCCCATCAGAGAAGCCAGAAGCATGACTGAAATCTCAACAGAATCTTTACTTGGAAAGCTCAAATCCTATGAGCAACTAATCAAGTAAAGAGAAGCTGCAGTTGAACCAAAATATTCAACACCTACAAGGATGGAACAAAACTGCTGTAGAAGAATCTCCCAGCTTATCAGCGAATTAAGAACTTATGAGTCTCTTTGCTAAGAGATTCTATAAAATGGCAAGGAAAGACTTCTGGAGAAAGCCTTCAAGGAATGAAGATAAACCCAGGTATGACAAGACCACTTCTAAATAAGTTGGCTGTTTTGGATGCAGGAAACCTGGACATTTTATCTCAGAATGTCCAGAAGTTCAAAAGAAAGACAAAAGGAAAGAAAAGGAGTCAAGAAGACATCAGCACAACAAGGCCTCCTCCAGCAAGTACAAGAAGAAGGAGAAAGGCTTTGTGGCTGAAACTTGGAGTGATACTGAAGATAAAACATCCTCCTCCAGTTTCAGTGAAGATGATGAAGAAGAAAAGAAGGCAAGATAAATGTGCCTTATGGCAATTGATGCTGGACGCAGCAGATCAGATTAAGAAGAATCAAGTGATGAAGAATTCCTCTCTGAAGAGGATCAGGTAATTGCTTCATATGATTTTCAGTCTAAAGAATTTCAATCCGAGTTTAAACTCTTATGTTTAGACCTAATAGGATCTGAGAAGGAAATCAAACTTATCAGGGAAAAACTGTTAGAACAAGAAAAATTCATTGCTGAAAATGAAAAATTAACTGAAGAATTAAATCTGTCCAATCAACAAATAGTATTTCTAAAATCTGAATTAAGTAAGGCTAAGGAATTAGAAGAAACCTTAAATGGTAGAAGTTACAACTGATAGATATAACTAGCACAGTTAACACAAGATCTAATAATAACAAACTAGGATTAGGAGCCTCATCTAGTGAACCAATCCTAATTCAGAAAAATCAACTATCAAAACCTATGAACTTCATTTCTGAAAGTGGAAAGAGAACACTAAACAAGTAGAGAAAGTTAATGAAGTTCTTAAATAATTAGAACTTAAGAAAACCAATTAGAAGAAGAAAAACAAACAACATGACTATGTTTACCAAATTTTGTCGAACTCAGAACGACGAAATGGGTATGGTTCGTCGAACTCAGAACGACAAACTCTGAACGCAAATAATAATGTAATTTATTATTCAAACTGGGATCGACGAAACCAGTATGGTTCGTTGACCAGAGATCGACACTTTTGGGGCTCTGAGAATGGATATCTCCATTCTTCGAGCAGAGATTGACAAACTCAATCCCGATCGTCGAGCTCAGGTCGACGAACATACTCGAATTTGTCCAATTCAGTTCATAACCATAGTAACCTAAAAACTAATAAACCTTTTAATCCCTTTAGTTAGTGGTTCATATCTCCTAGAAGGTATCATCCTTTAGGTTATAAGGATCAACCTGAATGTTCATTCATTTCAAGCTTTAGTTATGTCAAACAACAAGGACCCAAGGTAACCTGGGTCAAAAACTGCTAATCTCTTTTGCAGGTAGAAGAGAACTCTGTCACTCAAAACAAATGGTACCTAGACAGTGGTTTCTCTAAATATATGACAGGTTGCAAAGAATGTCTAATCTACTATAAAGCCAAGATTGGGCCTAAAGTAATCTTTGGGGACTCAGGCTTTGGACTGACAGAAGGCTATGGTGACTTCAACTGTGGAGCTGTCACATTCAAGAAAGTGACCTATATGAATGGTCTCAAGCATAACCTGATATCAGTAAGCCAACTATGTGATACAGGTTATCAAGTAAGCTTTACTAACTCCTTATGTCTTATCTCTTTAAACAACACAACTATTTTAACAGGAATTATACAAGACAACATCTACTTAGTAAATTTTGAATCAGCTAAATCTGAAATTTGCTTATTCAATTCTGTTAGCATTCAATCTAACTTATGACACAAAAGACTAGGACATGTAAACCATAAAAATATAGCTAGGTTATCTAAAGATAATCTTGTTAGAGGTTTACCTTCTGGTCCCTACAAGAAGGAAGGCCTTTGCAGGGCTTGTTAACTAGGAAATCAAACTAAATCTAGTTTTAAATCCATTAATAAGAGTGATTCACCTAGAATCTTGTACTTGCTCCATATAGACCTTTTTGGCCCTATTGCAGTACAAAGTCTAGGAGGAAAGTCTTATACATTAGTTATTATAGATGACTTCTCTAGATTCATATGGGTTTTCTTTTTGAGAACTAAGTCAGAAACTTTTAAAGTTCTCACAGATTTTCTCAAGAACATACAGATTGAGTACTCTACTCAAGTTGCATTGATCAGAAGTGATCATGACACTGAGTTTGACTCTCTTCTTATGCTAGAGTTCTGTGAGAAGGAAGGTATTAGACATTATTTCTCAGCTCACAAACTCCTCAATAAAATGGGGTAGTTGAAAGGAAGAATAGAACACTCATTGAAGCTACAGGTACATTGCTTGCAGATGCTTACATGCCTCTTTCCTACTGGGTAGAAGCAGTAAGCACAATAAATTATGTCCTGAATAGAAGCCTAATACATAAACTAAAGCATAAGACTCCGTATGAACTACTCAAAGGGAAGAAACCTATAATAACCTATTTTAAAGTATTTGGATGTATATGTTATATTTACAATAATGACAAGAAACATCTTAGAAAGTTTGAAGCTAAGGCTGCAATGGGAATTTTTCTAGGATATTCCCAAGTCAGCAAGGCATATAGGGTGTTTAATAAATCAACAGAAAAAATTTAAGAATCTATGCATGTGACATTTGATGAATCTAACATGTTTTACAAGGAGAGAGACATCTCTACCAACAATCATCTGCAGGTACAAAATTTGTGTGAGAGCTTGGATGATCTAAACCTTACCTCAAAGGTTGAGTCACATCCCTCTCTACAAGCTATATCAGAAGCTGAAAGTGAAGAAGAGACTGTGGAAGCAATTCAACTTCCTCCAATAGTTGACACAATTCCACAAGAGGAATTAAATCAAATAACTGTTGCTGAACCAACTTCTCCTAATAATCTTGTCACACTTAGGGATCACTCTAGATCTCAAGTAATTGGAGACATATAATTAGGAGTGCAGACAAGACATCAACTCAACCCTGATATGATGCTTGCCTGCTTTCTCTCTCAAATTGAGCCTCAATCCATATTTGATGTAGAGCAAGATCCAAACTGGATCACTGCAATGCAAGAGGAACTCAACCAGTTTGAGAGGTGTAAAGTTTGGGACTTAGTTCCAAGGCCTAAAGGCTATCCAGTAATTGGGACTAAGTGGGTATTCAGAAACAAACTTGATGCCCAAGGTGTGATAGTGAGGATCAAGGCAATGCTTGTTGCTCAAGGATAAAGACAAGAGGAAGGAATTGATTATGATCAAACCTTTGATCCAGTTGCCAGACTTGAAGCTATAAGGATCTTCTTAGCTTATGCAACATTCAAGAAGTTTAAAGTCTACCAGATGGATGTAAAAAGTGCATTCTTAAATGGAGAACTCAAAGAAGAGGTGTATGTTTAACAACCACCAGGTTTTATCTCTCCAACTCATCCCTCTTATATCTTTAAATTGCATAAGGCTCGCTATGGTTTAAAGCAAGCTCCAAGAGCTTGGTATGAGACCTTAACCAGCTTTTTTTTAGAGCATGGTTTTTCAAAAGGCATGGTTGATAGAACCCTTTTTACAAAATTGCATCATGATAAAATTTTATTAGTACAAATATATGTAGATGACATAATCTTTGGTTCTACTGATCCAAATTTGTGCAAAAGATTTTCTGATCTAATGCACTCAAGGTTTGAGATGAGTAGCATGGGTGAGTTATCATATTTCCTTGGTCTCTAAGTGAAACAAACCCCTGAAGGAATCTTCATTTCTCAGTCTAAATATGCTAAAGAGCTTATTAAGAAGTTTGGGATGAATGATGTCTCTGTCATGAAAACTCCCATGGCTGCTAATGCTATTGTAGATGCTGATGAATCTGAAAAACCAGTTGATCAGACCAAGTATAGGGCAATTGTTGGATCTCTACTGTACTTAACAGCAAGCAGACCAGACATTATGTTTGTCACATGTCTTTGTGCTAGGTTCCAGGTGAACCATAAAGAATCTCACCTTATTTTCTTAAAAAGGATTTTGAGATATATAAAAGGTTGTCCAGATCTAGGCCTCTATTATCCAACAAAATCAACATTTGTGTTAACCGGATTCTCTGATGTTGATTATGCTGGATGCAGAGTAGACAGGAAAAGCACCTCTGGAACTTGTCAGTTCCTTGGTGACAGACTTGTATCTTGGTTCTGTAGAAAGCAAACATCTGTTTCAACATCCACTGCTGAAGCTGAGTATATGGCTACAGGCAGTTGCTGTTCACAGATTTTATGGATACAAAACCAACTACTGGATTATGGTGTCAACTTAAATAATTCAACTATACTGTGTGATAATACAAGTGTTATTTCCATTGCACAAAATCCAGTATTGCATTCTAGAACTAAGCATATAGACATTAGACATCATTTTATTAGAGATTGTGTTGACAAACAAAAGATTAAACTTGAATTTATCTCTACTAATTTGTAAAGAGCAGATATATTCACTAAGCCATTGGACTCATCCAAGCATCTGTTCTTTGTCAATCAGCTTGGTATGATAAATGGTTAGGATTTAATCTAATGCTCTGTCTATAGTCAAAGAATTATCTCTGTTCGTCGACCTGAGATCGACGAACTGATAACTGTTCTTGAGAATTTTCGTCGACCTAAGATCAACAAAATCTCCTAGTATATCTCATTTGTCGACCAAAGATCGACGAATTCTGTCTCAGAAAGTTTTCTGCAAACGACGAAAACTTTCCCTCTCTTCGTCCTTAGATCGACGAACTTTTTCCCTTTATGAAGTTTTCGTCGACCTGAGATCGAAGAATCTGTTTCCGTCAGATTGAGATTGGCGATTCATATTCCGAAAACCTCTATTAAGGCTTTCTTCTTCGACCTCAATCCCACGCTCTCAGAATTTCCCCTCCTGCACTTGATCTTGTGATTTCTCTTGCAGGTGCTCACTCTCTCTCATTCGATCTCAACTTCGCAAATGGCCGCTACTGGATCAACCGGCATGAAGTTCGATCATTGTTTTGACATTGACTTCGACTCATTTCAACAGTCCGATTAAGTTTTCTTAGACATTCTACAGCTATTCGAGGAACAAAAACTGAAGCAGTTTATGACTGAAAGGATCAGGATACCTATAACTGAAATCAAGGAATGAGTTAGTTCTTCATCCTCAACTGATACTGAAATGACTGGGACTATCAGCGGAAATCAGGTGATTCTTACTCCCACTATTCTCTCTGAACTTTTTAATCTGAATACTGGAGAAGATGATCTAGAAATAGATGATAAGGAATATGAGGACATGCTGACTGTTATGGGTCACTTCGGCGAAAACCCTAACAAATTGCTTAAGAAAAATTTCTCTTCGGCATATAAATTTCTTGCAGATATCGTTGGGAAGGTACTATTTGCTAAGCATACAGCACATGACTACATATCCAGGCAACAGTTCCTGGTTATGGCTGCTTTGGTCAGTAAGAAAAATATGAACTGGGCACAGATCCTGCTTGACTTAATCAGGAAAAAGAATAGCAAAAAGGAGGTTTGCTATGGAAGAATCTTGGGCTTGTTCCTAAAAGTCAAGGATAATGAACTGCTGGTATCTCAGATCACATTCATTAATGCCTCTAAGAGGCTCTCATCTGCCCTCTTTGGCAGATGGGAGAGGACTATCATAAAGCCACCTAAGGGCAAGTTCTCCTCTAAAACTTCTGAAAATACAAGGGCTGCACCAGCCTCTCCCCACCCCACTGAAGGGATTATCTCCATCCCTCCACCTCCTCTTGCCCCTCAAGTTCCATCCCAACCTCAAGTCCAACCAACTACACCCTCCACTACAATTCTAATACATACCCCAACACCTCCAACATCTCCAATTAATTCTACACATATACCATCAAATCCTTCTTCCCCTCAGCATGACACATCAATACCAACACCTCCCCAATCTTCACTTCCATCTCATCTTGCTGATCTCCCATCTTTCAATCTGTTATCATCCCCCCTAAACACTCCTTCTCCTCAACATAACTCCCCTCCAGACACTTCAATTCCACTTACTCCACCAGCACCTACCATCAACATAACTATCCTCCTTCCATCATCTTCTGCCAACACCTCATCCTCAACAACTTTGGATCCCTCAATCATCCAACCACTATTTGAACTCCTTAAACCCCTCCTCCAAACCATCATAGCAGAGGCAATTTCCCCTCTTGCTGCCTCCATCTCATCTCTTTCTGCTCAAATCTCTGCCCTCACCTTTACCCTCTCTTCATCTGGGGGCCTGGCTTCAATATCTACTAAAACCAGGTAGGGGGAGATATTTGATGATGAAGCAGCGGCAGCAGCAGAACCAGCAATTGTATCAGAAGTAGCAGAACCAGCAGCAACAACAGGAATAGACATAGACATGGAAACAAACTTCTTGAATTTTCTTGAACATGATATGGAAACAGATGATGTAGAGATACCTGACTTAGTAGCAGATGTATATAATCAATGTACAGATATTGTAGTATCCAATGCTCAAGAGACCATCTTGCCAGAAGTTCTGCCTGGAAGGGTCAACTTTATCAAATCTAAAGTGAATCTAGCTACTTTGCTGAAAATCTTTGGATCTTACATTCATTTCTGCTTCTCCTTCCCCACTCCATCATCAAGAGAAATTGTATGCTACACTTCCCCTGTAAGCTCAGAAGTATTAGATATTGTAAAGGAAAGTTTGATAGTTCCTCCAAAAGTATTGTATGAACAGAGATCTAGCTCTCCTGGGCCATCCTATATCATGGATGATAGACCCCTCCTTAATCTGGATGATCTAATAAATCAGGACATTGTTATGGAAGCTGAAGCAGCTCGTACTAAAGTTGTTCCCACTCCAATAAGTAAAGAAATCCCCAAGGATATACTAAAAGAGATAGATGACTTGTATAACAATCCTTAAGGACAGTCTGATGATGATGATGAGGATGATGATGACTCTGATGAAGATCCTAAGAGGAAGAAAATCTCAAAGAAAAGAAAAGCTCCTCCTCCTGCTCCAAAAATAAATCCAACAAATGGCACTCCCTATTACATTATGCACAATGTAACTCCTTATAAGAGTATGCCAGCTTGGATGTGGCAATCCAAAAATGAGCAAAAGAACAGAAAGAAAAGCAGAAGGTATTCTCCTCAACCATAGAAGTTCAAAAGGGATCAACCTCCTCCTCCTCCTCCAGCTGCAGGTTCCTCAGGAACCATATCTCAAAGCTCAGATGCTTCTTCCAAGCCTACTCTTACCAAAACCTATCAGAGGCAAGGAAGACCATCTCAATCTTCTAGAGGTAGTCAGCACCAACATAGACATCAGTCATCTTCTAGAAGTTCACTCAAAGCTCAGCAGTCTGCTCCCCAGCCAACATTCTCTCCTCCTCCATCTCCTAGCAAAGCTAGCAGCCCTGAAGGACCTCCAATTCAAGCCTATGATACTGAAACTAGTCAAACCACCAGAATGGCTAGATTCAAAGAATCTGTGGCTCTATCTCAAATCAGGCAAGCTAGAGAAAAAGGTCAAGATTCCTCTCATTTCTCAACTATGTCAAGCTACAGGAAGAAAGAGTTTGAAAGATATCAAGTGGAAAAATTGTTCAATGTTGATGAATATATGAATCTATATCCTGAAGCTGTGGTTCCAAGAACCACCTCTCAAAAGACTCTTGGAGATGCTGACATGACCATGACTCTGAGACAAGCTCTAGATCCAAACAGGACAATCAAATTTGCTAAGTCTTCTGACTCTCACAAGAACATTTAGATTGTTTATTTTTTTATTTCTATGTTTATTGTGAACAATTTGAGTGCATAGCTTTATAAAAGTACTGATAGCTTATTTATTCTATCAGTTATCTCAATTTTATGTTATGTTTACTTCATTTTGTATTGTGGTCTCTATATGTTTTTGTTTGAAGTAACCTCACCCAAATAGGGGGAGATTGTTGGAACCCCTAGGTGATTTGGGCTTGGTTATCTTCTTAGGTTGTGACCCATGTTGAATAGAAGGGTCAAATGTTATGTGTTTTCAGAGTCTAGGCCATGTCCTTAAAGTCAACAGTAGAAAGGACTAGCCTCCAACACTGCCAGAGACTCGAGACTTAGAAGATTCAAGACTTAATAAAAAGGAGATCTACGTTCGTCGATCGTCGTGCTCAGCTCAACTAACCCAGAGACAATTCTCTGAGCTGAGCTCGACGAACTTAGATCTCAGCTCGACGATCTCTAAACAAAGTGATAACTCCTCTATCAAACTTCAGTCGACGAACTAAGAACATCAGGTCGACAAACTCTATCCTCAGTTCGACTAACACTTCAGCTCTCAAAGCCAAAGATCACTCAACGCCACAGTTCATTCAAAGCCAAAGATCTCTCAGCGCCAAAATTGACTCAGCGCCACAGTTCATTCAAAGCCAAAGTTTATTCAGAGCTAAAGTTCACTCAACGCTCTCAACGCTATCAATGACTCAACATTCTGAATCGACTCAACTCTAGAATGGTGATCTAACACTTAAAGCCAGAGAACATCTCACTCAATGCTAGATCAATACTTCAACACTCAACATCAGAAAATATTCTATGTCCAGACTGCAGACTCAGCTCGACGATCTTGGATCTCAGCTCGACAAACAACCGCTCTCAGGTCGACGAACTTAGTGCATAGAATCAGTCAGTTTATGCAGTGCAGTTGTTCACAGAGCTCAGGTGGACGAAAGCTGATCAGAGGTCGACGAAATCACAGGTCGACGAAAGCCATTCTCAGGTCGACGAAAGTTGTTCTTAGGTCGACGAAAACTGTAAGACATATTGTCATTTATTCTTTCCTTTTCTGTCTCCTTATTTTATACTATTATAGACCATTAATTCCCTGGATAATCAATGCTCTTATATCTCTTGAATTGAGTCGTTACTGGCAGCATTGATTACAAATATCCTTCATGGAATTAACTACTTATATCTCGGGACAGACATAGAATAGAATATATGACGGCATACTTGCCGTTTTCATTTCCGAGATTCCGGCTAAGCATTTATTGCAGGTTTTTTAATTCGACCAAGTTGTAGTTATCATTAGAGGATCTCATAGCGAAGAGTCGGGTGCTAAGAAAAATAGAAAAGAAAAGAGATACATAGAAACTTGTGTGCTATCAACAAGCAAGACACAGGAAAAAGCATACAGACAAGAAAAGTGCAGTGAAAACAGCTCTCAGAAAATCTATTGCTCTCAAAAGAAGAAGAAGAAGGAACAACCATCACCATCAAAAGTCCTTCTTCCTTTCTCTCTTTGTTTTCAAGGATCTCAAGTGACAAGTTATTCAAATCAGTTAAGGATCTTTGAAGAGCTAAAAGGCCTACTTACCCTTTTGCAAAGCTTCCACTTCTGAACCAGTCAAGATCTCAGGGGGAGCTTTGACAACAACACAAATCCACTTAGTCTTCTCATTTTGATTGGAGAAAAGAAGACTTCCATCAACCTATCTTCCCACCTCTGTACAGGGTTTTAATTCCCTTCAAAATTATTCCTGGTTGCAAGTCTCCTAACCAAAAGACTTAAGGTTTGGTTTTTGAGCACCTGATCAAAAGCTCATTGGTGGCAGTCACCTGATCAAAACCTGTAGTGTATTCCTACCTAGGGTGGTAGAAGAGTGGATGTACCCAAGTTTAAAGAACCACTATAAAATTCTTGTGTTGTCTGTGTGGCTGTGTTGTTTTTCCTTTGAGCTTGTGCTGTGATATATTTTTATTGTGTAGCTTAGTTATCTCTCTCTAGTTTATCTGCTGCACTTGTGAACCTATACACTTATACTATAGTAACATATTTTATAAAAGATCTTTTATTTCAGTAAAATTTAAAAGATTTCAATAACTCTATTCACCCCTCCCCCCTCTAGAGTTTTTCAGAGCTTATCTTATCTTTCATAAAGTCAGGGGGAGAATGTGTTGTTACTTTCTGATGAGGAAGAAGTTATTCCAGAACCTGCAGAACCTCCACTCAGAAACTTAGATTTATCTATACCTACCATTCTTGGTGAGGAAGATGATATATTGATTTCTGCCCAGAGAGGCAAAAGTTCAGTTGTTATTGAAGAATTTCCAATCTGGACAGTTTCAGCATTACCTCCTCCATCTCCTCCAGCTCCAGTCATTCCTGAAGATACACTTTTGTGTAAAATTGAGTCTATATTGACCAAGCAAAGAGAGTACTTTGACAGGTCTCTCAAAGAAGTTACTGATAAAGTAACTACTCTTAAAAAAATGAGCAGAGGATTTGTTGAAATTCAACATAATACAGATGAGTTCAAAAGACTGTTGAACATTGGTGGCAAAACTCTAGACCACACTATCACTAGTGTTGGTCAAGTCATGGATCAAGCAGTTACTATAGCAAACAATCAGATCCTATTGCTGAAGAAGACTAAATATTAGAACTTCAAGACCTGTGAAGAAGTTGGAAAGTTCAAAGAATATGTCATAGAAACCCTCTCTGTAGATGTCAGAAAGGGGGAGGATAAAGTAAAAGAAAATCTAGATAAGAAAGTTCAAGAAATGAAAAATCAGTGGGGTGAACAACTGCAAGAGATCAATACCAGTGTTGAAAAGCATATTAAGGAGGTAGACATATATACTTTTCAGACTGCTGTATGGATGCATAACCAGATCTTTCTAAACTTTCAAGTTGATCACAATGCGGCTCCACGTCCTCATCTAGACCCAAATCTCTTTGATCCAAATGTCTGCAGGCCTACCTTTTCTCCAAGACTTGAATTGTATGAACTTCCTCCTGAAAGTTATTCTCAAGTATGGACTTCAGAACAGCCAGAGATACATCAAGATCTACCTCCTGAGATTCCAGTGCAAAAGAAAAGGAAATATGGTTATGGTGTTTCTGCCAGCAGATCTATTCCCAGTCAAGGTGCTGCTAAGAGGAAATAACAAGAATTTGCTGAAGTTTGGAGTCCTACTTCTAAGTCTCTTATTCTGTATACTCTGAAGCTGGTTGTTGATTTCAATGAAAAGAAGGATGATCACTATAGTCACAAGGAGTGAGAGCTTTATGAAAAATCTTTGACAAAAAGAAGGATTTATGATCGTTAACATGGTCGTAATAATCTTAATGCTCCTCCACGACCTCCAAAGTATTATCCCAAACCATTCAATTATTAGAAAAGACAACAAGAAAAGAAGGAACGACTGCACCGACAACAATACCAATGATTTGAGATTTTCAATGTTATAGAATTTTGTGGACCTAGATATATTCCTATGGACAAACTCTATACATATATAAAATTTTGAATTTTGTTGATTGTTGAAGCCAAAACTTGACCTCAACGAAAGTTCGAAAATAGGGGCGCAGCCAACACATACTTCTCCCAAGCTCCGATCTCTGACTGGTTGTAAAGGATCAAGAACCGACCCAAAGCCTCAGCAGGGAGGTCCCACCTCTTACCCGGAAGATCTCTGAGAGCTTCCCCTCCAAAGCCAAAAGATGGGCTTGGAGCTCCTCAGAAAGCACTAGAAGATCTTAGAGAAATATGAAAGCTTGCTTTCTGAGGAGCCTCTATGAGCCTATTTATAGCCTTTGCTGATCTGAAATTACTAAATTACCCCATGGCTGGTCTGCCAACAGCCAAACTCTGCTGTTCTGAGGAGCTAAATGCAGACCCTGGGGGTATATAGGTAATTTTAACTGAGGGCATCCAGGTAATTTCACCTTGGGCCCCACCCGGCGGTAGCCTTCCTGCCGAGAACTGAAGGCGCTTATGCCTTGCCGAGAACTCTCTCGCCTTCACCTGGCGGGAGCTAAAAGGAGATAAAACTGTTTAAGAATGCCACTGGATACGCCTGCTCTCGCCCCCGCGAGGCGCGAGCCTTCTCGCCCGCCTCTGGGCGAGAGTATGTCTCGGCTGAAGCCCATCCCGCCTTGGCGGGAGTCGAGCTCTGCTCGACAAACTGCTTACCTGAGCGCGATCGTTCTCGCCTGCCGTAATGCGAGAGTTCCTGTTCTGAACCTGCTCAACGAACGTCGAGCCCAGGTCGACGAGACCTGAGCTAAGCTCGACGAAAGTCGAGCTTAATCCTGATTGGGCGAGAGAAGTTTTCTTCACCTAGGACTAGCCCAAAGCTAGCCTAAACCTGGCCCTGGGTGTTTCTGGGTCCTACACAACGAATATGGGATTGTAAACAATCCTCGCTCTTTTCGAGCTAGCCCTGCGCTTGAAAATACATGTCCAACCCTTTATATTTGCTGAGCACGTGTTGTCCTGAAAAAAAGGAAATCTTTTGGTGGGCCATCCCACGGCTATATATATATATATATAAACCAGCTGATAGTCAAAAATTTCATTCCTATCGCTGTTATCTCCCTGTTAAATCCTCATGTGATCTCGTCATGCGCCCTAAATGTGTCGACAAGCCGCTCTCACAAGATCTGCAGGCCCGTATTGATGCGCCACAGGTGCGAGCTCGCACCAACAGTTCCTTGGTGGCCCCTTGATGGCGAGAAAGGCGCCAGCTGCTGAGCCCCCACAGCTGAAGAAGAAGAAGAAAAAAAAGAGGGTGAAATCGGTCAAGCGTAACCTCTTGAACAAGAATCAGGGCTTGCTTACCCCGTACCCAAGCCACACGGATAATCCTTCACCTCCGCAGAAGGTATGTCCCTGTAATTTGCTGACTATCGAGAACTGTGAATTGATATGGAAGAAAGATCGATGATTGATATGCAGTACTTCTTGCAGGAGGTAGTTCAAGATGGTGGTGCTGGGTCCCTGCTAGCGCCCCCAGAATCGACGTCTCTCCTCCCCAGGGATCCACTCCAGGTCCCGGAGGCCACCCCTCCGGTTGATCCTCCGAGAACTCCAAGTAACCTTTTACCATTGTTTCGTCCAATTTTATCATTCCAATAACTGTGTTTCGAACTGTTGAATTGACTTCCCACAGCGCCAGCTCCCTCTAGCCCTGGTCTCGCCACCCGGGGGAATGAAATCATACTCGCCAATCCGGGAACCCAGGAAGCTGATCCCGCCCCACCGGTGGGAGGGGTGACCATTAAAACCCCCGCACCTCCACAGGAGGCTCGCCACCCCACGAGGGAAGACGACTCTGCCCCAGCTCCCGGCCAGGCCGGGATCGTCACGCGCAAGACATTCCGCCCGGGGCAAGGAAAGTCGCTCCACCTCCTCTTTGGGAAGGAAACTAGGGGGAACCAGGGCTTCTCACCCGCCGATGGTCGATGGCTCTCGCCATGTTGAAGGTATGCGAAAAATCATCACTTCCTTTACTTTACCCTTTGCATGACTGGTACTCTCTATCTCACCAGGGGATGCGGAGCCCCGGGTGGAAACCGATGAGGAGGAAGATGAAGACGGGGGTGAGGACGAAGAGGAAGAGGAAGATGCCGAGAGCTTCCCCTTCCCTTCTTCTGACAAGATAGAACAGTTCCTGGATGTCGCCGGGACTGGCAGGAAACGACGAAAAAGGGTGGCGGTGCTGTTCTTGAAGCTCGCGCGGCGGGAGCGAGCCAACTCCTCACCCCTGAGGAGCCTTCACAGGATGGTGGAGCGGTGCATGGCGGTCATCGAGCGGGACTACAACCACCTCGTGGGCGAGACGGAGCGGTAGGACACTCTTACTGTCGAGACCTCCCCAGGGCGGTATGTTGCGCGAATTTGGGACCAAGCGCGCCTGATCAACCTTGGATGCATCGCCCTGACGTCCTACTTTAACCCGCGGGTTCCTCCAAGGATAGGAAGGGGGGACCGGGGACGATGGCGCTGGGAACAATATTGAATCAAAGACGTCTCGCCTCTTCCATCTCTCGGTCTAACCTTCCTTGATGTACCTCGGTAATTTGGACAATAATTAATAAACCTCTGTTATTATTATTATTATTATTTATTATGAGGTTCTCGCTTGGCGAGTGCCCCTCTTTCTTTTTTGCTCTGCCAATTGCTTTTGTTTTATGCTTTTGTTGGGGTTTGTCTCCACAATACCTCAGATTTGTAGGAAGTCAGACCTTGAACTAAGATGAATTAAGATGTATTTGATGTGGTATTTGAGTTGTATGTGTGCAGGTCCTAATTGCCAAGTGTAGACCAATGTCAGTCTATAATGGGTCATCAAACACAGGACTATGCAATGTAATCCCTCATTGTGTGATCCAAAGTGTTGGCCCATGTATAGCCTCTCTATTGGGATACACTTCTCATTCATGCACTTGGATTGATGGACAGAAGCATTGGAGCTAATTTCCTCAGAAATTTTTTCTAAGTCCAAAATACTCGAGTAACCCCTCTCTTATACTCGAGTATCAGACTTAATACTCGAGTAGCTAGTTAGTTATACTCGAGTAGTTAGTGAGACATACTCGAGTAATCAGTTAGACTTACTCGAGTAGGGTCTGAATACTCGTGTAGATATATCTATACTCGAGTAGTTAAGTAGTCATACTCGAGTAGCTCTTTTCATACTCGAGTAAGTAACTTAATCACTCGAGTAAATCTTGTATCATACTCGAGTAGATCCATTTCTTCCCTTCTCTGCGAGTTCAAGTAGTTATACTCGAGTAGTTTCTTTTAATACTCGAGTAAGTGTTTCTATACTCGAGTAATTGATTTTTTATACTCGAGTAAATTATTCGATACTCGAGTAGTTGATTTTAATACTCGAGTAAGTATTTCCATACTCGAGTAATTGACTTTGATACTCGAGTAAGTGAATGTTTCCCGGATACATATTCTGATACTCGAGTAATTCCCCTTTCACTCGAGTATATCTTTCTTTCACTCGAGTATATCTTTCTGATACTCGAGTATATCGTTCTGATACTCGAGTATATCTTTTCTGATACTCGAGTAGTTTGTTTTGCACTCAAGTAAATTTCTCTTCTCATACTCGAGTATACTCCTCTCTATCACTCGAGTATCTGAATTCCCATACTCGAGTATATCTTCTCTTACTCGAGTATAGCAGTTCTTTATTCCAGATTTTTTTTTAAGTTCGAATTCACCTTAAGTATTTTGAATCCGTCATTTCTGATTGGTCCACGTGTCATCCTTAATTAAGATTATGACCGTTGGAGTCCACCTATAAATAGGTCACTTCAGAATTGACTAATTAACAAGATTACAGAGATATTCTTTTCAAGAAAAAGAAAATTCCGTGAACCCTAATTCTCACGCCGCCGCCGCCGCCATTATTGTTCGCGGAAAAAGCTTTGGATCGCCCCGATCTCCGTCTTCAACGACTGTTTCTCCAGTGATCCAGACAAAAGTGAATCACTCGATCTCGCCGAGCCTCAAAGATTCCAGATCTATCTTCTCGATCGAGGTGGTTCTAGTTTTCAGATTTGTGGATCTCTCTCAAGTCATCTTCAACCTTTTCTGATCAAGCCGAAGTTCCTAAAGAAGAAGACTGTCAAAGATCCAGATCTGAGATTATTGTTTTGATTTTTTATTCTCAAACCAAAATTTCTTTGTAGGAGTTTTTCTCCGAGATTTGTAGGAAGATCTTTCTTCCGAGTTTTGTAGATCCAGTTGGATCGAGTTTTGTAGGAACGTGGTTCCGAGGTGTAGGATTGTTTTCAATCCGAGATAGTGGAGTAGCCGAGTCTAGTGATTTGCTAGATCGGTGAGGAAAGTGGACGTACCCAAGATTGGGGAACCACTATAAATCTCTTTTCTTCTGTGATTGCTTGATGTGCGCTGTGTTAAATTTTTAATTCCGCATTTGACACGCATTTCACCTATTCACCCCCCCCCCCTCTAGGTGATTTAGGCTAACAACTTAGACCTCTCAATTGGTATCAGAGGCAGGTTGATCGTTATAAGGTTAACACCTTGATCGTATCCTTCTAAGTTGAGTATCAAGCATGAGTAAGACTAAGGATTTTGCCAAGCTCCCTATCTGCACCAAGAACAACTTTCCTATGTGGAAGGAAAGGGTCAAATTCTTCATGGAAGCTGTAGACCCTCGGATCTTCATGATTGTTGAAGAAGGTCCTCATGTTCCTATGACCGCATAAACAATAGATCCAACCAAAAAGATACCAAAGAAATTGATGGATCTAGACAAGGATGAGATTGCACTTGTCTCTCTGGACAAGAAAGCAAAGAATATCATAGCAAGTGCAGTCGATGACTCAATGCTGCAAAATCTGATTCATTGCCAATCTGCCAAGGAGATGTGGCAATCCCTAGTGACTCTAATGGAAGGTACAGAGGAAGTGAGGGATGATCGTAGATCCCTACTGAACCAGAAATATGAAGTCTTCAGGCAGGGTCATAAGGAAGCCATAGCTGACACTTTTGAGAACTTCTTCAAGATAGTAAATGGGCTAAGAGTTTATGGACGTGTCTTTACCAACGGGGAACTCAATGAAAAATTCTTAAGATCCCTAACCAAGGAATGGGACAATAAGGTATGTGCCATTCGGGAGTTTGGAAGGTTAGCTGAGACGGACCCGCAGAATCTGTTCGGAAAGCTTATGTCTTACGAGCTGCAAATCAACTCAAGAAAAGCTGAAGAAGAGACAAGCAGGTCTGCATCCAAGGAGAAATCTGTCGCTCTAAAGGCAGATAGCTCAAGGAAGATAAAGGCTAGCTCTCCTGCCCCAGTTCCTGAGGCTGATGAAGAAGAATCATCTGAACCTAGCTCATCTGGCTCAGAACTATCTGATGGAGAGTTCTCCCTACTCTCAAGGCAGTTCAAGAAGTTCTTGAACAAGAAGAAGCAATGGAGAGGCAAGGATGCCTCATATAGAAGATCACGACATGACGGTGATCATCGGAAGAAAGGCTCAAGCAGCCATGACAGGTATAATTCTAAACAGAACAAACAGATCTCAACTGACATCATTTGTTATTGTTGCAATAAGCCAGGTCACGTCATCGCCGATTGCCCTCACAAAAAGAAAGAGGGTGGAAGAAGAGAGGAAAAGAAATCCTCACACCATAAGAACAGGAAAGAGAAAAGCTTAGTAGCCAAGAAGAGCAAAACTCTCAGCGACTCTGACTCATCTGAGTCGAGTGAAGAAGAGGAAGCTTACTTTGGGCTCATGGCTCACTCAGATGATGAACAAGTCCCCCAGTTTACTGGGGAGGTAAAATCTCACACTCCTCTCTCTGATTCTGATGATGACAATGAGCAAGAGGGATATTCCTCTGAAGATGAATCTGAGCTCATGGGTCAGTATAAGGAGTTACTCACCGCCTACGAAAAATGTCGTAGATTAATGAAAACTCAAGCCAAAGAGATAAATACTCTACGAGCTAGTGAGAGCAGCTTGAGAGAAGAAGTTGATAAGACTAACTCTCTTCAAGAGAACCTCAATGCAGCTATGGAGGGATACAATAAAGCTCTCAAGCACATCGACCGTAAAGAGGAAATCATCAAAGAATTGGAACGACAACTCGAGGCTGAAAAGAAGCTTGTTGAGAGTTTCTCCAAGCCTAAGACAGTTCTTCCAATCGTTGCTGAATTCTCTGCTAAGGCCAAGGGTGCTGGTTTAGGCCACATTGTCTCTTCTAGTAAATCCTCTAGGAGAAACAAGGCCAAGAGAAAGAATAAGGCTGCCCGGAAGGCTCTAGCTGAAGAAAAAGGGAAAGCTCCCTTGGAACCTGTTGTGTTCAAGAAAGTTATCTTTCCCACGAACGAACTCGATTATGAGTCCACCTACGGACACTTTTCTAGGCCGATCCCTGAGAAGCCTAAGTCAAGATACCAAGGTTGGACTCGTCCTCGTAACTTTGGCGAGAGTGTCTTCAAGGCACCTTATGAGGAGATTCAGCTTCAAAGCTATGGACCTTATGCTCATGGTCATAATTTCAAAAAGTCACCAAAAGTAAAACCCATTGTAGAAAAGCCTATGAAGGAGAGGACCTCATGTAACTGCCATCATCATGAAGCCTCCTCCTCCAAGAGTAAAGCTCCTGATGGACCTTCATTCCAGAAAGTCAAGCAGGACCACACAAGGCAAAGATACAACAGGTTCAACTGTTGGTGCTGTGGCAGAATTGGTCATTTTGCCAGTGATTGTTGGTTCAATCCTGAAAATGCTGCAACCCCTAAAGTTAGCAACGTGAGAGTGACCACTCATGAGGCTAATACTCGCAGGGGGAGTATTCTAACTCGAGACCAAGGACCCAAACTTGTTTGGGTTCCTAAGGCTAAATGATTGTAATTGCAGGTATGTCCAAAGGCCACCAAAATGCCAATCTGGTACTTGGACAGTGGATGCTCTCGGCATATGACCGGGACAAGGAGCCTACTACAGAATTACACCTCAGTCTGCAACGGACCAAAGGTCATCTTTGGAGGTTCAGATCGAGGAATCACTAAAGGCTATGGCATGATTTCTAATGGTAGCGTATCCTTTTCGAATGTAGCATATGTTGAAGGATTGGAACACAATCTCATCAGCATAAGCCAACTATGCGACAAAGGATACGTAGTTGAATTTCATGCTGACAAGTGTTTGATAAAGTCGGTTAACAATATGGAAACTATTTTATCAGGCACTCGAAGCAGAAATATTTTCCATTTAAATTTTATCTGTATAGACTCTTCGACACCAGTGTGTTTGTTAGCAAAAAGTAGTGCATCTCTTGCTGACCAATGGCACAAGAGACTAGCACATATTAATTTCAAAACTATTAATAAATTATTCTCTCAAAACTTAGTGCGTGATGCACCTAATGTCAAGTGCGTTACGGACAGTCCTTGTCACGCTTGTATCAAAGGCAAGCAAACAAGAA
This sequence comes from Platanthera zijinensis, assembly GCA_039513925.1. NCBI lineage: Eukaryota > Viridiplantae > Streptophyta > Magnoliopsida > Asparagales > Orchidaceae > Platanthera > Platanthera zijinensis. Next base: position 129,311,039 of record CM077094.1, read on the forward strand.
GTTCGTTTAAAAGCATAATAGGCAAGGATTCCAATAGAAGTTTGCAGCTTCTCCATATGGACTTGTTTGGTCCACTGCAGGTTAGAAGTTTGGGAGGTAAGGAATATACGTTGGTTATTGTGGATGATTACTCGCGCTTTGCGTGGGTGTTCTTTCTAAAACACAAGTCAGATACCTTCGGTATTTTCACTAATTTTGTGAGGCAAATCCAGAATGAATACAACTATTCCGTAGTCAGAATCAGAAGTGACAATGGAACGGAATTCAAATCTGGAGCCATGACAGAATTTTGTGAAAGTTAAGGTATCTTTCATGAGTTTTCCTCGCCTCGCACTCCACAGCAAAATGGAGTAGCTGAGAGAAGGAACAGAACACTCATAGAGGCTTGTCGGACCATGTTGAGTGATGCCTCACTTCCGGAGTATTTCTGGGCTGAAGCCGTCAACACCGCTTGTCACGTGCAAAATCGAGCACTCATCAACAAGAACCATGATAAGACTCCTTACGAACTTCTAAAAGGCAGGCAACCAACCATTTCATACTTTAGAATCTTTGGCTGTAAATGCTTCGTGCTTAACAACGGGAAGTATCACTCTACCAAGTTTAGCAAGAAAAGCTTTGAAGGTACTTTTGTAGGATATAGTAGCCATAGTAAGGCTTATAGAGTATTCAATAGAAAAACTCTGGTGGTGGAAGAGTCGATACATCTTGTATTTGATGAGACGAGTCTGTTGCAAAGCAACTCGTCTAGTGTGCCTATTGTAGATGCAGGTACAAAGTTGAAAGAACTTAGCTTGGATTAACCTAGTGAAGATAAAGATGAGACATTCATCAAGGTCCCCTCTACAACCACCATTGGAGAGGAGGATGATCAAGATGAAGAAGACATCCCAGCTGAAGATGCAACTCCAGTGGCTGAAGAGATCCCAGATGCAAGGACTTTAGAGTTCCGACACTTGAAGGATCATCCTGTTGACCAAATAATAGGAGATCCTCGGGATGGCGTCAGAACTCGTCGAGGTACAACTAACGAGAATTTACACTTAAGTTTTCTCTCACAGGTTGAACCAAAGAAATTTGAGGAAGCCAACTACGACGCATCCTGGATTCTAGCCATGGAAGAAGAATTGAATCAGTTCAAACGATGCAAGGTTTGGACACTTGTTCCTAGACCCAAAGGTAAGAATGTCATTGGGACAAAATGGGTCTACCGGAACAAGATGGATGTAGATGGGATAATCGTAAAGAATAAGGCCAGACTTGTCGCCAAGGGATATCGTCAAGAAGAAGGAATCGACTTCGACCAGACTTATGCTCCAGTAGCAAGACTGGAAGCGATCAGGTTATTTCTTGCCTACGCTGCACTTAAGGGCTTTACCGTCTATCAGATGGACGTAAAGTCCGCCTTCCTGAATGGTGACATTAAGGAAGAAGTGTACGTAGAGCAACCCCCAGGTTTTGTTGATCCAACCTTTCCTAACTATGTTTACTTATTGCAAAAAGCACTATATGGTCTTAAGCAAGCCCCTCGGGCTTGGTATGAGACGCTGTCTACCTTTCTTCTTGAAAAACAAGTTCACAAGAGGAAAGATAGACAAGACATTATTTCTTAGGGAAATAAAAGGCAAGATTCTGCTAGTGCAAATCTATGTAGACGACATTATTTTTGGCTCTACAGATAACAGCCTTTGCAAAAAGTTCTCTAAACTTATACAAGGGAAGTTTGAAATGAGCAGTATGGGAGAGCTGAAGTATTTCTTAAGGCTTCAAGTGAAACAATCTGAGGATGGAATTTTCATCTCACAGACCAAGTTCACCAAAGAGCTACTTAAGAAATTCGGAATGGAGAATGCAACCTCTATGAGGACTCCAATGGCCTCAGCTATGTCTCTGGACAAGGATGAGAAAGGGAAACCTTTTGATGAAACCAAGTACAGAAGCATAATTGGGTCCTTGCTCTACCTTACTGCGAGTAGACCAGATATAATGTTCTCAACATGTGTTTGTGCTAGATTTCAGGTGAACTCTAAGGAATCTCACTACATCGCTGCAAAGCGAATCCTGAGATACCTCAAAGGCACACCAAATCTTGGCTTATGGTACCCAAGAAGTAATGATAGTGAACTAATTGGTTTTTCAGATGCAGATTTTGCAGGCAGCAAAGACGACAGGAAAAGTACCTCCGGGACTTGCCAATTCCTCGGAAGGAGACTTATTTCCTGGAGCAGTAAGAAGCAGAACTGTGTAGCCATCTCAACGGCTGAATCAGAGTACATCTCTGCAGGCAGCTGTTGTGCACAGCTCTTATGGATCAAGAATCAGTTTGAAGACTACAACATGCAGTTCCAGAACATTCCCCTGTTCTGTGACTCTTCCAGCGCCATAGCAATAGCCAACAACCTAGTCTCCCACAGCCGGACCAAGCACATAGAGCTTCGCTATCATTTCATCCGGGAGCATGTGGAGAATGGAGACATAGATCTACAGTATGTCTCCACAGACAGGCAAGTTGCAGATATTTTCACCAAGCCGCTGGACGAGTCCAAGTTCTCGTTCTTCAAAACTGAGCTTGGACTGCTCAACAAAGAAGACCAGTGATGGACTCTCAAGATTAAGAAGATTTCAGTAGTGTTAGCTGCTTAGAGGTACAGTTTTTCAGTGGAAATAGACATCTACCAGGGAAATTCCTTCAAGTATTAGAAACTCGAGCATCGTTACACTTACACGAGTAAACGGCTAATACTCGAGTAAAAAGTTTCATATACTCGAGTACTCCAAAAGATACTCGTGTATGAACTTCTGATACTCGAGTATGAAAATTCGTCAAGGACTTAATACTCGTGTATGCTCTTTACATACTCGAGTATGAATTCTTGATTACTCGTGTATGTTGTGACCTACTCGAGTATACTAAACCTCATACTCGTGTATGCTGTCATCCTCTACTCGAGTACTCGGAATTTTTTTTTCGGATTTTCATATTCTCTATCCGCACCAAGCAATTGCCGCCTCGTTCAGGTATGTTATTATACTTAATCCTTTTTAAACCTAATTAGGATTATTTATATATATATTCAAAACGAAAAAGTCCTTTCCACTTCTCATTCACTCGAGTAGCCGCCGACTTCTCGTATTCCCGAACCCTGTTCTTCCTCTTCCGTCGCCGCAAGATTTCTGTCTCTTCGTCTCCCAGAGCAGTTGCAGTGCTTCGTCGTCCTCGTTCTTGTTTCCTTCGCATTGCAGAATCGCCGATGGCTCCTCCCTCCTCCAAGATTGGAATCGGCTCTGAACTAGTAACAGATGGTATTGAAGAGATTTCTGATGACTTCAAGAACTTACTGATTCTCCTGGACACGGCCGGGTTGTCCTTCGTTCTTCAAGAACCCTGCCGTCTCCTGCTTCCTGAGGTTGAAGAATTCTACAGAAATCTAAAGATTAGACACAACGGCACAGTTCTGAAGTCCAAGGTAAAGGGAGTTGAAATTCGGTTGGATAAAACTTCAGTCTCCACTCTGCTCCGGATGCCAGTCGTCGACGAAGAAGATGACCTAGACAAGGCAGATGCCGACCGCACCTCTCTGTTCTGCGGTCGAGATCCTGAAGGTGGAGGTGAAACCCTGAATCGATCCTTGTTCAATTCAGAAGGGAAGTTTCTCGTTGACATCATCGCCAAAATCCTATGGTGCAAGACATACTCCATAAGAGACATCTCCCAAAATCTTTTCGACGTTATGCAAGCTATTGTCTGCAGGAAGAAATTCCAGTTCGGAATGATGATACTGGATAAGATCCGAGAAAGCGTCAAACATCCCAGTTTTGCTAGGATTATCTCCCTCCTCCTCCATGAGATCAATCCTACAGTGTTTGACTTATCTAAAGGGACTCCTCTTCACCACATGAAGAAAGTTTCTATCTCTTCCATTCAGAGGTATGACCTCAAGATCTTGAACTCTGCCCAAGCTTCAAAGGCTGATGCCATCTCAGAACTACAACAAGGAAACAGTTTACCTGAAGACAGGATTCCATCTCCTCCTCTACATCAAACTATTGCTACCTCTGGTGCTTTAGTTGAGGGGGAGCCTGCCTCTTCTCTTTCTCAGCATCAAGTTTCTTCTGAATCAGTGATTCCAGCACAAGAAGAAGTCAGAGTTGCTACTCCTCCAGTTTCTCCTACTCCAGCAGCTTTACTGTCTACAGCTGAAGATATTAACAGTCTTATTGATGAGCTCATCTCAGATGCTCCTCTTTTTCAGAATGATTCAGCTGCCAAGTCTCCTGCCAAGTCTCCCATTCAGTCTCCAGTTCCATCTCCTGTGCAGTTCCCAGCTCAGACTCCAGTACAGTCTCCTGCCAAGTCTCCCATTCCGTCTCCAGCTCACTCCCCTCTGGATGCCACAGATCTTCATGATGATATCATCCTGTCCGATGACGAGGAGGAATCACCAGAACCTGTTGACCCTCCTCTGAGGACACTTGATTTCTCTCTCCCCTCCTTCTCTGACCCTTGTGATTCCATAGAGATAATTCCAACCAAGAGAGCTGTGAGCTCAGTAATTGTGGAAGAGATCCCCCCTTGGGCTGCTCCTGCTCCCCCAGTCCCTGCATCAACCTCAGCCCCATCCTCCTCTTCCTCTTCAGATCTAGTTAGCAAGATTGAGCTTATGCTCAAAGAACAGAGAGATTACTTTGATGCCTCTCTGCAGTCAGTCACCTCCAAGGTCTCTGCTCTTGAAAAGGAGATGAGCAGAGGCTTTGCTGAAATTCAAGCAAACACTGACACTTTCAAGCAGTTGTTCAAGATTGGAGGCAATGCCATAGATCACACCATCACAAGCATAGGTGAGCTAAGGAACCAGGCAGAGACAGTAGCTCACAATCAGCTCAAGCTAGATGAGAGAGCTGACACTAATGTTGTGAAAGTATGTAATGAAGTGAGCACCTTCAGAGATGAAGCAATTGCCCAGCTAAACATAGATATCAGCAAGGGGGAGAAGATTGTAAAAGAACAAGTTGAAAAACTTTCTGAACAAGCTGAAGTCCAGGTTAAACAACTAGCTACCCAATCTCAAGATGCTGTAAGTGAACTAGTAAAAGGATTGAAAGAATCCATTCTTTCCCAGCTTCAGTTTGTCAAATTCTATACCTATGACACTGCTGTCTGGCTGCATAATCAAAACTTTCCTGAGTTTCAACTGGACCCTACCATAATACCTCAGCATCTAGATCCTCTTGCAGAACAGCCTCCAGCAGATGTCTCAGCTCAAGCAACCTTTCAAGGAGGTGTGCCAGTCTTCTCACCCAGACCTGAGGGTGATGTGACTGAGCCTCCCCTATCCTATACTGAAGCATGGCAAGATGATTTTCCTTCCAGTTCTCAAGGTCCTTCTAAGAAGAAAAGAAAATATGGTGATGGCACTTCTGCCAGCCGTTCTGCACCCAGGAAAGAGCCAGCTCCTGAAGGTAGACCACCTGTTGTTCATGCTGAAGTGTGGAGTCCTACCTCTAAGTCTCTGATTCTTGATACTTTAAGGTTAGTGACTGATCTTGGGGAGAACAGAGATAATTACTACAATTATTCAGAGTGGAAAGCCTATGAAGCATCTCAGATAAAGATCAGGCTACATGACAGAAATTGGGGGCACAACAACCCAGCTGCTCCTCCTAGGCCCAGGACTTACTTTCCAAAGCCTTTCAGCTACCTAGAGAGGCAAGAGCTGAAAAGAGAAAGGATGCACAAGGATGACCCATCTTGAATTGAACTGAGAATGTGGAATTGGACTTTTGTTTCTGTGCTTAAAACATTTCTATATATATATATTTAATTCTGATTATGGCAATGTTTTATTTACCCTACTTTAGTTTAGTTCATTCTCCTGTTATATGCATGTTGTTCTTTTACTCTTAAGTAATTCACCTTAGTATAGAGAGTGCTGACATCTACAAATAGGGGGAGATTGTTGGGGTTTGTCTCCACAATACCTCAGATTTGTAGGAAGTCAGACCTTGAACTAAGATGAATTAAGATGTATTTGATGTGGTATTTGAGTTGTATGTGTGCAGGTCCTAATTGCCAAGTGTAGACCAATGTCAGTCTATAATGGGTCATCAAACACAGGACTATGCAATGTAACCCCTCATTGTGTGATCCAAAGTGTTGGCCCATGTATAGCCTCTCTATTGGGATACACTTCTCATTCATGCACTTGGATTGATGGACAGAAGCATTGGAGCTAATTTCCTCAGAAATTTTTTCTAAGTCCAAAATACTCGAGTAACCCCTCTCTTATACTCGAGTATCAGACTTAATACTCGAGTAGCTAGTTAGTTATACTCGAGTAGTTAGTGAGACATACTCGAGTAATCAGTTAGACTTACTCGAGTAGGGTCTGAATACTCGTGTAGATATATCTATACTCGAGTAGTTAAGTAGTCATACTCGAGTAGCTCTTTTCATACTCGAGTAAGTAACTTAATCACTCGAGTAAATCTTGTATCATACTCGAGTAGATTCATTTCTTCCCTTCTCTGCGAGTTCAAGTAGTTATACTCGAGTAGTTTCTTTTAATACTCGAGTAAGTGTTTCTATACTCGAGTAATTGATTTTTTATACTCGAGTAAATTATTCGATACTCGAGTAGTTGATTTTAATACTCGAGTAAGTATTTCCATACTCGAGTAATTGACTTTGATACTCGAGTAAGTGAATGTTTCCCGGATACATATTCTGATACTCGAGTAATTCCCCTTTCACTCGAGTATATCTTTCTTTCACTCGAGTATATCTTTCTGATACTCGAGTATATCGTTCTGATACTCGAGTATATCTTTTCTGATACTCGAGTAGTTTGTTTTGCACTCAAGTAAATTTCTCTTCTCATACTCGAATATACTCCTCTCTATCACTCGAGTATCTGAATTCCCATACTCGAGTATATCTTCTCTTACTCGAGTATAGCAGTTCTTTATTCCAGATTTTTTTTTTAAGTTCGAATTCACCTTAAGTATTTTGAATCCGTCATTTCTGATTGGTCCACGTGTCATCCTTAATTAAGATTATGACCGTTGGAGTCCACCTATAAATAGGTCATTTCAGAATTGACTAATTAACAAGATTACAGAGATATTCTTTTCAAGAAAAAGAAAATTCCGTGAACCCTAATTCTCACGCCGCCGCCGCCGCCATTGTTGTTCGCGGAAAAAGCTTTGGATCGCCCCGATCTCCGTCTTCAACGACTGTTTCTCCAGCGATCCAGACAAAAGTGAATCACTCGATCTCGCCGAGCCTCAAAGATTCCAGATCTATCTTCTCGATCGAGGTGGTTCTAGTTTTTAGATTCGTGGATCTCTCTCAAGTCATCTTCAACTTTTTCTGATCAAGCCGAAGTTCCTAAAGAAGAAGACTGTCAAAGATCCAGATCTGAGATTATTGTTTTGATTTTTTATTCTCAAACCAAAATTTCTTTGTAGGAGTTTTTCTCCGAGATTTGTAGGAAGATCTTTCTTCCGAGTTTTGTAGATCCAGTTGGATCGAGTTTTGTAGGAACGTGGTTCCGAGGTGTAGGATTGTTTTCAATCCGAGATAGTGGAGTAGCCGAGTCTAGTGATTTGCTAGATCGGTGAGGAAAGTGGACGTACCCAAGATTGGGGAACCACTATAAATCTCTTGTCTTCTGTGATTGCTTGATGTGCGCTGTGTTAAATTTTTAATTCCGCATTTGACACGCATTTCACCTATTCACCCCCCCCCCTCTAGGTGATTTAGGCTAACAACTTAGACCTCTCAGCTTTATTTTCGGTGATGTTTGTGCGAACATCAGCTCTGTCTACTAGTTACCGTTTTATCCCTAGGACGGGGACTTACTCATCGCTGGCTTAGGACACCGAAGCGTGTCAGGAAAGCGAGGCGCCGATGCCTCGGTACTTGGAAATTATACCCCCGTCATCTTTTTGGAAAAACATCATTACCACGATATTCTATAAATAGGCTGATCCACCTACCGCAGTTATTATTTCTCTGATCCGAAACCTCTGTCTCCTTCCTAACCGTTCTCGCGCCTCTCTTCAACCTCACTTGTTCTCGCCTTTTTCTCTCACTCTCACTTTGCTCTCTCTTGCTTCGTTTCCAACAACTCTCGCCTGTTCCCCTTAGTCATGATGTCAGGCGAGAGTGAAGGCCGCTCCAACTGTGCGCAAGCTTTTCTTAAGCATAAGTTTCCCCCCTGCCGCTTGAATCTAGACGAGTTCCAGCTGATAACCTCCAACTACATCCCAGCCGGCTTCACCGTGAGAAACCCGAGCAATAACGACAGGGTTAATCTCGCGCGAGAGGGGGAGCTCTCCATCCCCCCTAGAGCATTTTGAGGTGGGCTTCCGCCTCCCCCTCTGGCCTGAGATGCGGCAAGCCCTCCGATACTATGGGGTGGTTCCCGCACAACTCAATCCTAACCCGGTCTCCATCTTGGTAGCGTTCATCTACTACATACCAGCCGAGCGGATAGAGTTCAACCTAGCCATCTTCCGAAAGCTCTTCATCTTCCAGGACAAGAGCGGCGGGGTGGTCTTTTTCTTAGGACAGCTGCTCAAGACCTGCAGCCTAGCCAACAAAAATCACCACTGGAGCGAGAAGTTCTTTTATGTCTCTGGCGACTTCGGCAATGTTCCTCACACACACATACAGTACGAAGATGCTGCCTACAAGCCTCCCGCTCTTGGGTCGCGCGAGAGCGCCATCCTCGAATTTTTTGGAACTAAGGACTTCGACGTCCAGTTCCTCAGACGGGACATCGACTCCCTTCAACCTTTACTCCCCGAAGGTATGACCTCGCCTTTACAATGGGCTCCTACACTTTAAGATGCATAGAACTAATTATTATTGATCTCGCAGGAGAGCGAGAAATCCCTCTTAATAAGCCGTTCGACGTGCCCAAGGATGCGACCGACCCCCTGGCACTTGCGAAGTCTGCAGCTCTTGCTTGACGAGATGAGCCTGCTCCTTCTTCCAAGTCTGGTGCTGGGAAGCGAAAGCCAAGCGCCTTCCCCTTGTCTGCTCTCAAAAGACAGAAGCCAACCGCCGCAGAAAAGGGGAAATCCGTGGCCACCTCTCCCGCTCGAACTACTTTCGAGGGTTGGTCCTTCGCCAAGAGCCTATTGATAGTGGGTGAGGTGACGACCACTGTCGAGACTGCCTCCGGGGCTCCTGCCGAGAGCTTGCCAGTCACTGACGGAGTTGGTGACGAGAGTGCGGCAGCCGAGGCATCCTCCCAGGCCCTGCCAAGCAGATGCCAAAAGGGCATTAGAACTTCGGCCTTGGAGAGAAGTTATTAGATACAGAAGGGAAACCCCTGTTCTAGCGGGATCCCGAGGCCAACCGAGCCTCCATTTATACCCTCCTCCCCAGATGGGCGGAGTAGGATAAGGTCACCGGCGACGCCTTCGCGCTGGGCTATGACCTTTATAGCCGAGAAGATGCTGACATGTTCGACCGATCGTCCACCCGGCTCCTGGCCTTCGACTCTATCAGGGCTTTGATGCGTTGAATCGAGCTCGCGCATATGTGTGTATGCTGGAGCATTACCATTGACCGCAACTTCGCCGACATGTACATGTCGAGGGACGAGGCGGCGGCCAACGCGGCCACCCTGAAGGTCGATCTGGTGGGTGCCCAACAACTTTTATCTCTGCGCCCGACGGATGAGGTAAGAAATATCTTCCATGGCTTCTCGCTCCCCCTCCCCTTAGTTCATAATCCGCTTTCCCTTCTTTGTGCTGACGGGCTTCTCCTCTGTGCCCAGGACTCCGCCGAAAGCATGTTGCTTTGCGCAAAGCTGGCCGGCCTGGAGTGCGAGAACGTCTTGCTGAAGGACCAGGTCCGACGTGCGGAAGCGGTTGTAGCTGCGATCCCCCCTCCTCCCTCGCTGGACGAGAGGCTGAGGAGCCGCCACTACTCGGAGTATGATATCGACAAGCTGTTGCAGGTCAACGCCCAGGCAACGACCAGGCTGATGATAAAGACGTTGCGTAAGGTGGGTTGCTTGAACGAGGGCGATGAGACCATCGTTGCCCGTCGGCTTCTCCCCTAGCTTTTTGAGCCTATCCCCAAGCCTCCGGGAGAACCTGATTCCTCGGCCTCGGATGTCCCGAAATCTCCCATCGTGGCTGGCGGGACATCCGGCGAGAGTTCCAGTGGGAGCTCTGGTGAGAGTTCCAGCGGGGAATCCGGGGAAAACCCGCTGAGGATTTTCGCCGCCCCTTTCTTTTTTTGCACTTTTTGGATGCGCGAGAAGTTCTCGCTTGTAGTCAATTTTTGTGAACACATTGGTATATGCATATATATATGACCAGTTCAATTCTTGTCTTCTTATAAAAGAAACCTTATAAAAGCAGTTTATATTGTCTAATGCTTCTCAAGTGTGTTTTCGCTGGGGCATTCGGCCCCCTCAGGAGAGCCGCATCCTTTTGTGATAGGTCAATAGGTGGGACCCTGCCGAGAGCTCAAGGCCCAGCGTGTTTTTGCTGAGTGCCTTCCGCCGAGAACCTTTTGTCGAAAGCGCCGATCGTAGGTTCTTAAGAGAGTCGTCTCCCCTTCGTAGTGCGCGAATCAAGCAGAGCCTTGCCGAGGACTTCCCGTTGTCCAGCCAAGAGCTCCCACTGAGGGCCCTTCTGCCGAGAACTCTCTTTGCGGAGACCCTCTTGGCCGAGACCCTCCTGCTCAAAAAGGTTCTCAAATTCTTTCCTCTGCATCCCGGGTGTGCTTCCTGTCCTATCTATTTGAATGAGGGTCCGGACAGAAAATCCGTCCAAAGCCGAATCTCACTCGGGGTGGAACAGAAGCTTTCAAGCCGAAGTACTTCCATGAACATATCCAAGACCAAGTCCTTTCCCCCCCAGGTGTGCCTACCGCCCTACCCAGCTAATGAGAGCCTGAGCAGTGAGTCTACCCGGGGCCGAGCAGCACTCGGGGTCCCTTACCCCCATAGGTGAGCCTTCAGACCTGCCAGCTAATGAGAGCCTGCGCAACGGGTCTACCTGGGGTCGAGCCAGGCTTGGGGTAGTGCAAACATCTGAGATGAAGTATCTCAAAGAACACATCCAAGATCAAGTCCTTTCCCCCCAGGTGTGCCTACTGCCTTGCCCAGCTAATGAGAGCCTGAGCAGCGAGTCTACCACGGGCCAAGCAGCACTCGGGGTCCCTTACCCCCACAAGCGAGCCTTCGGACCTGCAAACTAATGAGAGCCTACGCAGCGAGTCTACCTGGGGCCGAACCAGGCTCGGGGTAGTGCAAACATCTGAGCTGAAGTATCTCAAAGAACACATCCAAGATCAAGTCCTTTCCCCCCCCCCCCCCCCCCCCCATGTGTGCCTACCGCCCAGCCCAGCTAATGCGAGCCTGAGCAACGAGTCTACCCGGGGTCGAGCAACACTCGGGGTCCCTTGCCCCCACAGGTGAGCCTTTAGACCTGCCAGCTAATGAGAGCCTGTGCAGCGGGTCTACCTGGGGTCGAGCCAGGCTCGGGGTAGTGCAAACATCCGAGCCGAAGTATCTCAAAGAACACATCCAAGATCAAGTACTTTCCCACCAGGTGTGCCTACCGTCATGCCCAGCTAATGAGAGCCTGAGCAGCGAGTCTACCCGGGGCAGAGCAGTACTCGAGGTCCCTTACCCCCACAGGTGAGACTTCGGACCTGCCAGCTAATGAGAGCATGCGCAGCGGGTCTATCTTGAGTCGAGCCAGGCTCGGGGTAGTGCAAACATCCGAGCTGAAGTATCTCAAAGAACGCATCCAAGATCAATTCCTCCCCCCAGGTGTGTCTACCGCCCTGCCCATCTAATGAGATCCTGAGCAGCGAGTCTACCTAGGGCCGAGCAACACTTGGGGTCCCTTACCCCCACAGGCGAGCCTTCAGACCTTCCAGCTAATGAGAGCCTGCGCAGCGGGTCTACCTGGGGCCTAGCCAGGCTCGGGGTTGTGCAAACATCCGAGCCAAAGTATCTCAAAGAATACATCCAAGATCAAGTCCTTTCCCCCCAGGTATGCCTACCGCCATGCCTAGCTAATGAGAGCCTGTGCAGTAAGTCTACCCGGGGTCGAGAAACACTCGGGGTCCCTTACCCCCATAGGCGAGCCTTCAGACCTGCCAACTCATGAGAGCCTGCGCAGTGGGTCTACCTGGGGCCGAGCCAGGCTCGGGTTAGTGCGATCATCCAACCATCTTATCATCAGAATTCCACAATAGGTAAATCCAAAGCAACAACAAGTTAGTGAATATAATATAATAATTTGTCTTTGAATATACAATTTCACCTTCCCCCCTCATGGGTAGAAGCGTTTCAAGTCGTCACTGTTCCAGGTGTGGCTCATGGATCTCCCCTCCATGTCCTGGAGGTGGTAACCTCCCGTTCTTAGAACCCTTTCAACAATGTAATGTCTTTCCCAGTTTGGGTTGAGCTTGCCAACGGGGGCTGATCTTCCCGCAGCATCAACTTTCTTTAACACTAGATCTCCTTCTGCGAACTGTTTGATTCTGATGTGCTTGTAAAAGTATTTTTCCATTCGCCGCTTTATTTCCTCCTGCCTGATGGCTGTGACATCGCGCAGCTCTTCTACCATATCCAATGAGAGGGGCAACTCCCCCTCATTCTCCAACCTCCAAACCTCATCTCCTTCTTCCGCGGCCGTGACCCGCAGGGATCAAACCTCGAACTCCACTAGCAGGACTTCCTCACACCCATGGGAGAGTTTGAAGGGGGTCTCGCCATTGGCCGTGTTCGGGGTTGTCCGCAAGGCCCATAGAACTGAGGGGAGTTGTTCCACCCAATTCCCCATCAAGTTCTCCACCTTCTTTTTGAGTAAGTTCACAATGATCTTGTTTGCCGCCTCCACCTGGTCGTTACTCCTGGGGTGGTGGACAGAGGAAAACCTAAGGACTATCCCTAATTGGGTGTAGAAGCTGATGAACTCTTTGCTGGCAAACTGGGGGCCATTGTCTGTCACTATTTCCTGGGGCAACCCGTGCCTGCATACGATCTCTCCCCAAACGAAGTTTTTGATGACTTGTGAGGTGACCTTGTCTAGCGCCTTGACCTCCAGCCACTTTGAAAATTAGTCAATCATGACCAGAAGAAACCTTCTCTGCCCACTAGCCGTAGGGAAAGGCCAGACTAGATCCATCCCCCAGATGCCAAAAGGCCATGGTGTCATGATGCTTCAGAGCCTTTGAGCGGGCAGGAGCTTGAGGGGGGCATACAGCTGACACTTTCGGCACATCCTCGCAAACTCATCCGCGTCCTCCCTCAAGGTCTGCAAAAAATACCCTTGCCTTAACACCCTTGCTTCCAACGTCCTTCCCCCCGAGTGACTGCCACACTCACTTGAATGCACTTCCTCCAGGATCCTCGTGATCTCTTCCTCGGTCACACACCTCACTAGGAGCACCGACAACATCTTATGAGGCAACCCTCCTTCCAGCATTAGGTAATGGGCCGCTTTGTGCCTGAATCTTTTGGCCTCCTTAGTCCCTTCCGGAAGCTCGCCAGTGGTCAGAAAGGTTACCAATGGGTCCACCCACGATGGTCGCCGATCCACCTCCATCAACTATCCTTCCTCGATTGTCGGTCGAAATAGCTCGGTCAGGGTTCCTCCCCTCCCCCCCTCCCCCGAGGTCCAAACTTAGCAAGCCGATCGGCTGCTATACTCTCTTCCCTGGGAACGTGTTGGATTGAGAATGACTGGAACCCTCCGATGATCATCCTTACCTTGGAAAAATACTTTGCAAGGGTGGGCTCCCGAGCTTCAAACTCTCCTCAGATATGTGATGCTACCACCAACGAGTCCATAAAAGCCTCCACATCCTGGATCTCAAGCTCCTTTGCCAAACGAAGGTCGTTCAATTTAGGGGAATCCCATCAAATGTCTCCTATTTTTGAGGTTGCTCACGTAAAAAAACTGAATGTGTTCTACACCGTTCAATCTAATCGTGCTGATGTTTCTAGTACTGATGACGAGGCATAGTGCATCTGACTGTAGGCTTCCTAGAAAGGAAAAGGGCAAAGGACCACAAGAAGGAAACATGCAAATATGGTTAGTTTTGCTGATTTATCCAACTTTGTGGCTATGGTTGGAAATGAGAAGGTCAACACTAAGTGGTACCTTGACTCAGGGGAAATGTGACATGTTTGCAACAATTCTAATATGATGACATGGCTCACTACTGCAAAAGAAACTATAACGGTTGCCAATGGAGAGATAGCTGACGTTCTGAAGGCGGAGAATTCAACTTTGCTGTAATCTTCAAGTAAAACCTTAAATTTAAAGAATGTTAAGTTTATTCCTTCTTTAACTGCTAACTTAGTATCTCTAAGTTTACTATGTGATGCTGGTATGTCTTTCAATTTTAATAGATGTAGAGTAACACTATCAGTTAACTCACACTACTTTATATGTGCCTATATCCAAAACAGGATGTACCATCAAAGTATAGCAAATGAAATAGTTCAACAAGTTCAATCGAACTTAGTGTACAACCCTATATCTGGCGAGTGGGGTAAGCAGGGGCCAGATCAGCCGAACCTAGCCCAAATCCCGGGCGAGTTGGGCCCTGGGCGTCGAGTCCATTATGCGCCCTAAGCCAGGGGCAGCGAGCTCAGTCGACGCCCAGCCCCTGGCTCCGAGCTCACTCGACGCCCCTTGCCCCGTCCAGCTCGCCTCGACACTCGTTCAGCTCGCAAGGGTTCGTCGAGTCTAGGTCGACGGATTCAAGGCCGATCGACGAGCTCAGCTCGACGAACTTCTGGCCCGATCGCTGAACTTGCGGTAAGCGGGTAGGGCGGGTCGGGCTCATGCTCACCTAGTGCCGAGTCAAGGCGACGAGTACCTGCTCCATCCGGTACTCGCCGCCCTTGCCGAGTAGAGGCATTAGTAGGGCAACTCGCCCCTTCAGCTGTGATGTATTTTTACTATTTTTCCCCCACTGGCCTTCCCATAGCCAATTAAAACAACAGAGTCTCGCTGTTGGCAGACCCGGGTGGGCTGCACATAGCTGTTCAGAACAGCGGAGGTTGGCTATTTGAAGGTCGTTTTCAAAAATCTATAAATAGGACCCAAGGGGTACCTCAAAGGGGACGCTTACTTGTCTTCTAGCTTACTAGTGCTTCCTGAGGTACCTTAGCCCGATACTTGTTTAAGGAGGGGAAGCGCTCAGTGATCTTCCGGGTGTGTGTTGGGTCCTCCTCGCCGAGCCCTTGGGTCCTTTCCCATCCCAGTTCCTTCTTCCCAGCTTTCCATCTCGTAGAGGAGAAGTAAGTGTGTGATCACCCCTTCCCCATGGGTGAACTCCATAAGAGACCGATTTTCGATTTCAACATTCTGGTGTGGTGAGCGTGGAGAGTGGTCAGCACAGAAAATCTTTAATGAGTTCAGTGACAGAAGGAGAAGGGAAAGGATCGGATAGGACTGACTCACCACCCCCTCCCCCTCTCGCAAATATGGGGATGTTCGAAGATTTCAGGTAGAAGGTACTCGGCTTGGTCCGATTCGTACTCGGTGCGCGTGCCGAGTGCTTGACTCCGGCGATCCTAGTTCTCGTGGATCCGATACTTGGCGAGGCTCCTCCCGTCCGGCGAGCAGGGAAGGAGATCGTCGAGCACGGTCAGGGTGTCGATCTCCCCGGGCGAGTTCTCTTCCCGAGCTCGGGTGGCAGCGACAGGTTCAGCAAGATGGGGGGCGCGAGACCCCCCAGCTCGCCCAGTGGGGGGAGACATCCCCTTCAGCGAGTTGGTCTCCTCTGCATCAGTCCCGGATGGATTTAGGGAGCCCGAGATGTCCTACTACACCGGGAAGGGAGACCCGGTCCAGCACGTACAGTGGTTTGAGGACGTGGTCTCGATCCGACAGATGTCAGATGGCTTTAAGTTCAGACTCTTTGCCATCACTCTAAAGGAGAAGGCAAGGGAGTGGTTCAACCAGCTGCCGGCCAACTCCATCTACAGTTTCGAGGACCTATGCCAGGAGTTCATTTTGAGGTTCACAACCTTGAAAAGGAGGAAGAGGGAGTCGGAGTCCCTGTTCTGCATCAAGCATGGGGTGAATGAGACTTTGGGGAGCTACGTCAATCGCTTCCAGGAGGAGGTCACCCAGGTTCAGGAGATGCCGGGGCACACTCTGATCACGCCTTCACCCTGGGGCTACAGCAGGGTTTCTTTCGAATGGAGTTGAAGAGGATCCCACCCATCTCCTACGTGGAGTTGATGGAGAGGGCAGCGAGATAAGTCGACAGGGAGGTGTTGAATCCAGAATTTTCCCGTAAGTTAGCCAGATGGGCTACGGAGGAGGAGAGGCCCAAGGGGGCTAGGAGCCAAGAGGAGAGGAGAGTTGAACCCCGACAGAGGGAGCAGCAGCAACAATAACAGCCCAGGTGGGGGCGTTAGGAGCCGAATCACCGGCTAGGATGGAGGCCAGAATGGCAAGATCAGGGGGCGAGAAGAGGGTTCCATGGAGGGGACCATCACCAGGGAGGCCAAGGCTAGTTTTATCCTCCGGGAGGGAGGCAGGTCTAGAGGCTGCCTCTTCCCGACCAGGACAGGCTATTGAAATACCCATTAGGGAGAGAAGGAGGGTGGCAAGGAGGAGGAGAAGGGAAGCCAGGGTGGAGCTGCCCTATTGCGACTTCCACAGGGAGGAAGGGCACGCCACGACCACGTGCCCGGAGTTCCTCGAGTTGTGAGGAAACAGGGAGAAACAACGGTATCAGTAGCGTCAGGAGGTGCGGATCGAAGAGGTCCTGCCGCGCTCGGAGGAGGACTGTTGCGAAGACCGGGTGGATGTGGGGACCCGAGGAAGGATCGATGGAGGGGTAGGTGTCGAGGCTTCCCGCAAGGCAAAACTCCATACCATGTACCGAAGGAGCGTCGTCTTCACGTACCAGACCCCACCCAAGGAGGATAAGATAACCTTCTCGAGGAAGGATATGTCGGATCACGAGGATCCATTTTGTGATACGCTGGTCATCCAGACAGCCATCGAGAATTTCATCATCGCCCGGATCATCTTCGACAATGGAAGCTCGGTCAACATCATCTTTAAGAAGGCGTTCGACACGATGAAGGTGGAGGCCAAGAGGGTGCTGTCCTCGGACGGACCCTTGTTCGAGTTCTCGGGGGAGAGGAAGGAGGTAGCAGGTGGAGTGGGACTCCATGTCACGCTGGGGGGGCAGTCCCGCACTTATAAGTTCGTCATTGTGGACGCCCCCAACAGCTACACCACCATATTCGGGAGGCCTCTCATAAGCACCTTCGCTGCTTCGCCTCGTCCTTCCACCAGTGTTTGAAGTTCAACGTCGAGGGGGTCCAGGTCTGGTTCTGCGGGGACCCTAAGATAGCAAGGGAGTGCTATGTTACCGCCGTGAACTCCATCTCATGGCAGGAGGGTGCCAAGGAGATGGGGCGAAGGATGGAGGAGGCAGAGCAGGAGGCTAGCCAAGAGGAGATGGGGGTAGAGGTGACCGCCCTCGGGAGGAGGAGATGGAGGAAGTCCAGGAGCTGGCCGAGGCAATGGCTGTGGAGGAAGCCGAGGAAGAGGTCCACACCCCCAGAGGGAGGTTGCTGAAGAGTGGGGGGAGCAGTCTCGTCTGGAGGCGGCGGAATAGGTGGTGGAGATGGAGGTTCTCACCCTCGGAGGCAGGGTGGAGAAGGTCCGCGTCAGCAGGGGGCTTGCCCCGGAGGCTTAGGGAAGGATGCTGGAGTGCATCCGGAAGAATGTGGACGTCTTCGCCTGGAGTGTCACGGAGATGTCAGGGATCGATGAGGACGTGGCCTGGCATCGCCTCAACTTGGATCCGGAGGCTCGCCCCATCCAGCAGAAGAAGAGGTCCATGATAGACAAGTTGGCCGAGCCAATTCAGGAGGAAGTGGCCAAGCATCTCAAAGCCGGTTTTGTATCTGAGATCCAATACCCCGGCTGGGTCTCCAATGTTTTAATGGTTAAAAAAGGAGACGGTCGGTGGAGGATGTGTATCGATTTTTCTTTACTTAATAAATCATGCCCTAAGGATTGTTACCCCTTGCCTCGGATCGACGAGCTGGTTGACTCAACCGTCGATTTCCCTGTAATGAGTTTCCTAGATGCTTTTTCAGGTTATCATCAGATCAGGATGCACCCTCCCGATGTCAAGGATTTCTCCTTCATCACAGGGGATGGGTGCTACTGTTATAGAATGATGCCCTTTGGGCTAAAAATGCAGGGGCGACCTATCAAAAGATGATGGACAAGGTCTTCCGAGAGCAGAAGGGAAGGAACCTGGAGGTGTATGTAGACGACCTCATGATCAAGAGCCTGGACGTCGACTCTCACCTCCGTGACTTGGAAGAGACTTTTGCTACTCTCTGTGAGTACAAAATGAGGCGGAACCCCTTGAAGTGCATCTTTGTGGCAAGCAGGGGCAAATTCCTAGGGCATCTCCTCACCCCTGACGGTGTAGAGCTCAACCCTGACAAGGTGAGGGCGATTGTGGAGTTGGGATCACCATGGAATGCCAAGGAAGTGCAGCGGTTGAAAGGGAAGTTAGCAGGGTTGAGCCGGTTCCTCTCCCAGGCCGGGGAGAAGTGCTCTCCCTTCTTC
Organism: Platanthera zijinensis; assembly: GCA_039513925.1. NCBI lineage: Eukaryota > Viridiplantae > Streptophyta > Magnoliopsida > Asparagales > Orchidaceae > Platanthera > Platanthera zijinensis. Next base: position 129,329,651 of record CM077094.1, read on the forward strand.
AAGACTTTGAGGGGAGGCCGGAAGTTCGAGTGGACCTCAGACTGAAAGGAGGAATTCCAGGCCTTAAAGAGGCAGTTGATTCAGGCCCCCCTACTCCAAGGGCCAAAGCAGGGGGCAGACTTGTTCTTGTATCTAGTGGTCGGAGCGGAGGCCCTGAGCTCCGTTTTGGTTTGGGAAGAGGGGAAGAAACAACTCCCGATTTACTATGTGAGTTGGGTCTTGAGGAAAGCAGAGCTTCGGTATCCCATCTTGGAAAAGCTGGCCTTTTCTCTTATCATTTCAGCCCGGAGGCTCCGACCCTACTTCCAAGCACACTCAATCCGAGTGGTGACTGACCACCCCCTCCGCAGCATCTTCGAGGGGGTGGAGCACTCATGCCGGTTGGCCAAGTGGTCAGTAGAGTTGAGCGAATTCGACATTTCCTTTATCCCTCGCCTTTCGATCAAGGCACAAGCAATGGTCAACTTCCTTGCAAATTATGTGGTGGAAGTGGCGGAGGTGGAACTCCCCCACCCAGTCCCCTGGAAGGTGATGGTGGACGGAGCGTCAGGAAGGAATTCCCTAGAGGTGGGGTGATCTTGGAGAGTCCACAAGGGACGAGGATTGAATAAATAGTGGTGGTGCACTTTCCCATTACAAATAATCAGGCCGATTATGAGGCAGTGATCGTGGAGCTATGCTTGGCCAGGGAGCTGGGGGTGTGCGACGTGGAGGTCCTCACTGACTCCATGGTGGTGGCCTCCCAGATTAACGGAGAATTCGAGGCAAGGGAGCCAACTCTAAAGCTGTACTTGGCAAAGGTGAAGGGGGTCATCAGCACGTTCCAGACTTTCTCCATCCGGCACGTGCCCAGGGAGGAAAACGAGCAGGTAGATCAACTAGCAAAGTATGGTACCGGGTCGGGGGTACCATCACTGACTTGTTCCACCCTTCCATTGAGGAGGGAGAGCTGATCGAGGTGGAGCAGCACCCCTCGTGGATGGACCCATTCACTACTTTCTTGTCCACGGGTGTCACAACCCGCATTTTCTACGAAGAACAACGAATTATAAGAGTAAGAGAAAGCACGCGTCATGATGCCACGTCGAGAAGGAGATAACTGCCGACGCTCAGGCAAACCACTATAAACTATACTTAATGAAAATTCATAAGTTAAATGATTAGAAAATATGTTATATTTTTAAAGGCCGTATCCCTCGGCGCGGTGGATCAACTAGTCCACAGTTTAAAAACTATACTTATACGCTGCATAAATACTTTATTCAGGTTAGATACCCTAAAAGAGTGCATAAGTGTCCCCAGAGGACAACTTATACTATGCAAGACCCTACATTTAATTTATTCTATATATAAGAAAACGATCTTTTTACGTTGTTTGAAAAATAGTGACGAGTTTTATAAAACATGTTGATCATGAATAATACTTATAATAGTGTTTTTAGGTTTAAAAGTAACTAGCAACCTAGCATAAATAATTCCCAGAGCAAGTAGACAATCTCCAAAAAGGTAGCAGCAAAAAGTATCATATCTAGTATCAAGGAAAAACTACCAGTGGGCGCCAACAAACTGACACGAACCCACTGGCAAGTATGTATGTCTGTAAGAAAAAAAACAACACCAAAACTACCTCACAAAAACAAGGAACTGATCTCTATAAAACCAGAGACCACCAGCAACTGCACAGCACCACTAGCCGTCAGAGCGGCTACTATCCAGAACCTTAGGATTCAAAGAAGAAAGAATACCTCAGCAAGCAAAACAAGAAAACTGCTCGAAAGTGTCAATCAGAAGATAAGCAAAAGAGGAAAACAAAGCAATAACAGTCACAACTGCCCAAGGCAAGTCAAAAAGAAAGTGCACTAAGTGCGAGGACACAACTGTAACTCTTCCCAAAAGCTGTAGAGTCAACAAGGCTACCATGAGCCCAAATGCTGCAATCTACCAAGTAAGAAGCATCTAACACCCTAAGCTGTGAGAGATGGTAGTAGCAAAAATATCACGGATCCGGGTTGGAGGCAAACTCAGTCCCCCAACCACAATTTCCAAGAAACCAAGCTCAGGGGTCTACATGTGAAAGCACTAGGGACCTCCCACCCCCTTGCCCAACCCGTACCTGGTGCAAGATAAAAGAAAAAGGGTGGCCTTGGCTAAATTACACAACACCTCCCAAATTATGAGCTTTAAACCACCACTACTAACCACGACCCACGATTCGGCCTTTTTGAAAAAAAACAAGAAAAATAGCCGACAAGGAACCTAAAAATCAAGAAATTCACTCGGGGGAGAAAATAGAGGTAAGGGAAAAGCATTGATATGACTCAACACGGCCTGGCGTTGAGTGAGCGCCACTCACTCAACGCCTAACCAGACCTTGGCGTTGAGTGAGTTAGCCTCACTCAGCGCCAGAATCAACCATGGCGTTGAGTGAGGTTCACTCACTCAACGCCCTCCGCAAGAACAGCTCTGGCGTTGAGTGAGCTAACCTCACTCAACGCCAAAAAAGCTATGGAGTTGAGTGAGGTCCACTCTCTCAACGCCTTCAGTAAAAGAGGCAGTGGCGTTGAGTGAGCTAACCTCACTCAACGTCAAAACAGCTACGGCGTTGAGTGAGGTCCACTCACTCAACGCCTTAACACTAAACCGCAAAACCCAACGGTGGCGTTGAGTGAGTCCACCTCTCTCAACGCCAAAATAGATTTGGCATTGAGTGAGGTCAACTCACTCTACGCCAAAGTACTTACTCGCAGGAAAACCCTAAACCAACGCCATCCGGGAGAGGTCGTCGGGAATGCCGATCGGTTCTCGCCGAATCGGCGGTAAAGAAGATCGATTCTCGCCGAATCGGTGGGAATACAGATCGATTCTCGCCGAATCAGGGGGAATGCCGATCGATTCTCGCCGAATCAGTGGGAATGTCGATCGATTCTCGCCGAATCGGTGGGTATCACTAACGATACTCGTCGAAGTCGGCGGGAATCACTTAGTGATTCCCGTCGATTTCGACTTAGACGAATTTTCTCACTCAATCGCCTCACTACTTAGCCGTAAAAGAACAGACCAAACTATGGCTTTGAGTGTGGGCACCACACTCAACACCAAATCCTGAGAGCCTACCAAGACTGGTTCTAACCAGAGCACTACCACAGAAATCTCTCTCTCTCTCTCTCTCTCTCGGCTCCACCCGCAAAAGCACCAAATCAGAAATAAAAATCTGGAGTCTCAATGGTGAAAACAACCAGCGGGTTGAGCAAAAACGGCACAAGGAGGGGGGCTTATGAAGGGAAATTGAAGCACAGGCTTTCATCCTAGGGCTAACCGGGTACTTAAGAGGGGGAAGATCAAAACAGCAAGTGAAAGCACCACTTGCCTCGATTTTTTTTCTTTCCAGCGAAGCTTCACTCGAGCCCTTCCTCTCCCTCGGCACCAGCAGCAGCAACACCTAGCCAGCACATCCCGAGCTTTAATGGCGGAAAGGGCAAAACCAAAAATCCAAACCTCCTAAAAACCCTACGAAAATCAAATCTCTTACCGTAGAAACGTAGATCTAAGAGAGAGCAATCCAAATCCGCTTTCGAAATCGAAATTCGTCCACAAACGCTCCCGGAATCGCCGTCTGAAGGGGTAGCAGGTCCGGCGGTTTTCCTCTGTTTTTCGCGAACAGTTGCATGCGACAGTTTTCGGGAAGAAGAAGAATGGACCCGCTAATTTGGCTTAAGGATTTTAAATAAATTTAATAACGCCTAATCAGCCTTAACCGCCTCCTAAGCCATCGGTTCATTACCCAAGCTTTTGACCGCCGGAATCATCTAAATAGCTTCAAATATACACATTTTCTTTTATTATTAGCACACCCAAAACGACGCGAAAACCAAACTACCTCGGAATTCGACGAAACTCGCGCCGTAGCTAAATACCCATACTACGAACGCAATGGCGAAGTCAAAATTAACTTTCGACGAACAGAACTCGAGTTATACCTACCCGAAGTAAAAATACAAGCATCCCTCGAGAGGCAACACCGGGTCACCCAAAACCACTCGGCTTGCTAGGGAGATCTTGCCAATAGGCTACAAAATAGGTCACTCAATTCTAAGGAGTTAAGACCACAATCCACTGATGACACAAGCCACGAGAACCCGTCGACATAACGCCAAATGAGAATTAAATAATCACAGAAAAATCGGGGGCGTTACAGTCACTCCCCCTAAAAGAAAGTTTCGTCCCGAAACTTTACGCACAACACTTCTACTATAGAAGGAAAGGTAACAAGCCAAACATTATGAGAAGAAAACAAACCAATCTAATCAGGGAAACAGTTGAGGGTGAGCCTCCCTCATAGCCGACTCTAACTCCCAAGTCGCGCTTTCCAAACCCTGATTCTTCCATAGAACCTTGACCATCGGGATGGACTTCCTTCGCAGCACCCGATCTTGAGTATCCAAAATGTGGACCGGCACTTCAACAAAAGAGAGATTAGGCTCCAACTGGGGCACAACATCCAATACTTGCCCACTACTGCGCACACACTTCCGCAATTGGCTTACATGAAATACATTATGAACACCTAGGAAGTTTGGTGGCAAATCCAACCTATAAGCTGACACGCCAATCCGCTCCACAATCTTAAACGGGTCCACATATTGTTGGTACCCTAGTTTGGATTTGATTTTAGTCTTCTCAATTAGTTTCTTGACCCAAGATTTATCTATGGTCAAAGTTTAGTTGCTTGGTTAGATTGCTTTAGTTGTAGAGTTGTCACTTTTCCAGATGAAGATTTGGTTAAGTTGTTTTTGGTTCGACTATGGTCGAACGCCGCACGACTATCGTCTATCAACCGTTCGACGATCGTCTATCAGTTGGTTGACTATCGTCAGTCAGCAGATCGTCTATCTCTGAGTTAGTTCAACTCTTGTTAGCTCGACGATCTATGGTATCTGCCTTGTCGATCGTCGAACCCCGCTCGACTTCTTTTGACCAGATAAATTTCTTGATAGTTCGACTATCTGTCTTGATAGTTCAACTATCTGATAGCTCGACTATCTGTTTGATAGTTCGACTATCTGTTTTGTTTGATAGTTCGACTATCTGCCTTGATAGTTCAACTATATGATAGCTCGACTATCTGCTCTGATAGTTCGACTATCTGTTCTGTTTTGGTAGTTCGACTATCTGCTCTGATAGTTTGACTATCTACTTTGTGTTGATAGTTCGACCATCTGTTTGATGGTTCGACTATCTTTTTGATAGCTCGACTATCTGCTTTGATAGTTCGACTATCTGTGTCATTCGACTATCTATTCTGATAGATCGACGATCTCTGTTGTTCAGTCGACGATCTCCGTGGGTCGTTCGACGTTCTTCTGTCTGTCTTTAGTAATTTTGTACTCCTTCTGTTCTATGATTTATTTCCTATTTATTTGGCATATTTTATTTAAGATTATTTCATTGATTTTATGCATACATCTCAAGGCAATCTTTGCCCATCCCTTGTGCATAAGTCAAGTTTTATCTGACAAAGTTTTTTTTTTGTCTTATTAGTTGAAATATCTTTTTGCTTTATCTGTTATGCTGTCCTTTATAGCCGTTAGACACAAAAGTCTTCTCTGGCCGTAAAGAGTTTAGTTTGATGTGACTTTCTCTAATACTTCTTTTATCAGATTGGATTTGCAGCTTCTTAGAAAGCGTTATCCCTTTATAGCATGTCTGTCTGCAGGATATGTTTTGTTTTGTGCTATTTGCAGCCCAGATCGCAGATCTTAGAAGAAGACAAAATTCAAACAAAGATTAGAGCCGTTTCAAAGGCCAATATATAAAGTTCTTTCAAAAGACAGAGACATACAGAAGAGAGATACACACAGATATTCATATACAGGTTCACAACAACAAGAGATACAGCTCTCAGATATTGTTACATTCAACTGAGAAGATCGACCTTCTTCAACTCTCTCTTCTTCAATCCTGAGTTCATCCTACTTCCAGGAACATTCACTCAGAGTCTCAAGAAGAAGAAGGAAGAAAAGCTGTTGAAGAAGAACATCTATTACAAATCAAGAGTCTTCTTCAAGCTGCTCCTTCAAGAACTTCAAGAAAGCTCTCTGTCACAAGTTCAGAAGAGTTCCTGCACCCTGAAGCAAGACTTCTTCCTGGATATCACTAAGCCAGGGGGAGCCTTGATTCTTTAGAGCTTTCTAGCTCTATGCAATCCACTTGCTTCTCTAATATTATTTTAATAATAGAGAAGACCCTCTAACCCTCTCTAAACCTCCTGTATAAAGGGTTATTACTCCCTTCAAAAGTGAACCTTGGTGGCAGGGCACCTGATCAAAAACCTGTGTTGGATTTTGAGCTCCTGATCAAAAGCTCAAAGGGTCTACTTGATCTACCTGAACCAGATCAGTTGGTGGCAGGGCACCTGAACAAAAAACTGTAGTGGATTCCTACCAGGGTGGTAGAAGAGTGGTCGTACCTATTTAGAGGGAACCACTATAAACTTCTTGTGTCGTCTGTGTTGCTTACTTTAATTATTGCACTGTAGCTGTGAGTAGAAATAACTAGGATTGCTAGTTGCTGTGATAGGACCAAAGCTCAACTGTAATTACAGTTAGCTTTCTCTTGTGCACTTAACTTTATGTTAGGCTCTAGGGTTTCAAATATCTATAAACTCATTCCGTAAATTAACTCTAAGGGAGTTGAGTAGGGTGTCATAATTTTTGAATACTCTATTCACCCCCCTCTAGAGTTGTATCTATCCTCACTTTCAATTGGTATCAGAGGGAGGTTGACTGACTGTACAGGCTAACACCTGAGTCACAAGATACTGATAGATACCAAGTTTATAGACATTCACTTCATGGCCCAGTACAAGGATTATTCTAGCACCAGACCTCCAGTTTGCAACTTAGCAAAGTTTAGCATCTGGAAGGCAAGAATCAAGTTATATATGAATTCTATTGATGAAGATATTTTTTTCTTCTATTTTGACAGGACCTCCAACACCACCTGCTACAGCCACTGCTACAACATCTACAAATCTCAGTGCAGTGCCACCTCCAGATTACAATGATGCATACAAGAAAGCCAAAGTAGCTGATGCTAAAGCAATGAATATTCTGGCTCAGACTATGTCTGATGAAACCTTCCAGAAAGTGGCTGATTGCACTTCTGCAAAAACATGTGGGACTCACTGAACCAGATTGTAGCTGGTTCAGTTGATGAGAGGAAGGACAGAAGGTCCAACCTTATATCTCAATATGTAAACTTCAAGAAGACTGAAGCTGAATCAGTTGAAGGAATGTACACCAGGCTCAGCTTAATCATCAATGAGCTGAGAACCCTTGATAAGGAGATAACATTGACATAGGTCAATGATAAGATACTGATGTGCTTCCCCAACACATGGGATCTTAGGATCTGGCCCATCAAGGAGGCCAGAAGTACTACTGAGATCTCAACTGAAGCCCTCCTTGGAAAGCTCAAATCTTTTGAGCAAGTTCTAAAGTCCAGGGAAGCTGAAGCTGAAGCTAAGACTCCCACTCCAACAAGGAAAGCAAACTCTTGCTCTCAAAGCTACTGATGCTTCTGAAGGAAGCCAATCCAATGAGGAGCTGATGACACTCTTTGCCAAAAGGTTTCTCAAGATGGGCAGAAAGGACTTCAGAAAGGAGTCTTCAAGATATGAAGATAAACCAAGGTATGACAGATCTCTTGCTAAAGAAATTATCTGTTATGGTTGCAGGAAACCTAGACACATTCTACCAGAGTGTCCAGAGGAAAAGAACAAGGATAATAGGAAAGAAAAAGAACATCAAAAGAAGCACTACAAGTCCTCCTCCTACAAAAATAAGAAGAAGGAGAAAGGATTTGTTGCTGAAACTTGGAGTGATTCAGATGAGGAATCTTCCTCCTCAAGCTCCAGTGAAGATGAGGAAGAGAAGAAGGCAAAGGAAATTTGCCTTATGACAATTGATGCCTGCAGCAATCACTCAGCTGCAGAGAGTTCTGATGATGATGAAGAAATGCCTACAGAAGATCAGGTATTATCTTCTTATGATTTTTCTTCTGCTGAATTTAAATCTGAATTTAAATCCCTTTGTTTAGATTTAATTAGTTCAAAAAAAGAAATTAAGGAGCTTAGAAATAGGATAGCATAATCAGAAATCCTCTCCATTGAAAATACTAGGTTAGAAGCAGAACTCACTAAGTCCAGTGAAGAAATAAAATTTCTTAAAAATGAACTAGCTAAATCAAAAAGATTAGAAGAATCTCTAAATGGTAGAAGCCTTAAGCTACTAGAGATCACTAGCATGACAAACACTAGGTCAGGCAATAATAAGCTAGGCTTAAGAGCCTCATCAAGTGAACCCCCCTTGGTTCTTAAAAATCATCTTTCAACTCCAGTAAACTTTATTTCAGCTGATATAATAAAGAATAATGAGCAAGTAAATCTAGTTAACAAAGCCTTAAATAAAGTTAAGAGAGAAAAGAGAAAGCAAAAATTTAAGGAACTGCAAAAAGCGTCGAACGCTGCTCGACAATCGAAGGCTCAATGGTCGAACGATGCTCGACGATCTGAGCATCGATCATCGAACGATGATCGACGATCTCAATATGATTTTCAAAATAATCACCTAAACCTTAGAAATCCTAATGTAAATAGAAACCCTAGGTTTATTGACCCATCAACTGCATGGAGCATTCCACCTAGGAGATCCTATCCCTTAGGATATAAACCCCAACCTGCTTATTCTTTTATTTCAAGTTTTCATTATGTGAAGAATAATGGACCCAAGGTTGTCTCGGTCCACAATGTCTAACTGTTTAATTTGCAGGTGAAGACCTATCTAATTACTAAAGATAAATGGTATTTGGATAGTGGCTGTTCCAAACACATGACAGGAAACAAAGAAAATCTATAAAGATTCAAGGCCAAGCTTGGACCAAAGGTGATCTTTGGGGATTCCAGCTGTGGTCAAACAGAAGGACATGGTAGGATTACCATTGGAGCTGTAACATTCAAAAGGGTTGCATATATAACTGGACTGAAGCATAACCTAATCTCAGTAAGCAAGTTATGTGATGCAGGTTATCAGGTATCTTTCACTAACACTCTCTGTAATATTACTTTAAATAGTAATGTAGTGTTAGTAGGCATTAGACAGAGTAATATTTATTTAGTAGATTTTAACTCAACTCAACCTGAAATCTGTCTGATTAATGAAGTAAAAAATAATAACACCTTATGGCATATGAGGCTTAGCCATGTTAACCTCAAGAACATATCTAGGTTATCTAAATACAACCTTGTTAGAGGTTCACCTTCTTGCCCCTACAAGAAGGAAAGCCTATGCAAGGCTTGTCAATTAGGCAAGCAAACCAAAAATTCCTTTAAATCTGTAAATAAAAGTGATTCACCTAGAATCCTGTATTTATTACATTTGGACCTTTTTGGCCCAATAAATGTACAGAGTTTAGGAGGGAAGTTTTACACTTTAGTGATTGTAGATGACTTCTCTAGGTTCACTTGGGTGTTCTTCTTGAGAACTAAGGCTGATAACTTCAAAGTTCTTACAGACTTTCTGCTGTGTATGTGGACTGAGTATTCTACTCATGTGGCCTTGATCAGAAGTGATCATGGTACTGAGTTTGAGTCTCTTCTCATGCAAGAATTCTGTGAGAAAGAAGGTATCAAACATAGCTTCTCTGCTCCTAGAACTTCCCAACAAAATGGGGTAGTGGAAAGGAAGAATAGAACCCTGATTGAAGCTGCTGGAACATTATTGGCAGATGCTAACATGCCCCTCTCTTATTGGGCAGAAGCTGTTAGCACAGCTAATTATGTCTTAAACAGATGTCTTATATACAAGCTTAAGAGTAAAACTCCTTATGAGTTGCTTAAAGGAAAAAAACCTAAAATTAATTATTTTAGAGTCTTTGGTTGTGTAGTGTATATTCACAATAACAACAAAGAATACCTTAGAAAGTTTGAAGCAAAAGCTTCAATGGGAATTTTTCTTGGATATTCCCAAGTAAGCAAAGTGATAGTTTTACTTTCAAGATTACCTAGACACCTAGAGGGGGGGTGAATAGGTTCTTATTTTCTTTTCAAACTTAAGGCAGAATGATTAAGTAATTAAAGACTATTTTCTATGAGTTCTGCAGCTACTTTAGCAATCATAATCACACAATCTAAAACTACACATCACAGATTGTAATAAGTATTTATAGTGGTTCCCCAAGATCTGGGTACATCCACTTTCCCCCTTCGCCTATCTAGCAGTGTGCTAGATTCAGCCAAACTCCCTTCCTTAACTCAGATCCTCAGATCTTACAGCTCAGAATCCAAAATGGATTCCTACAACTCAGAGTGATACCACACTCCTATAGCTCAGGCAATTCAGCCCTACCTCAGTCTTTATCCAAGACCTACCACTCAGAGATTATCTCTCCTACACTCAGCCTTTATAACATAGGCTTACAACTCAGATCTATAAAAATAGATCCTACAGAATTTAGAAAAGAGTTTTATAGAATCTTGTTCTTGTTGAGAGAGAAAGGACAAGACAGCACCTGATCAGCTGAAGGATGAAATCAACTGAATCTTAGCTTTCTTCAAAGCTTCTTGAATCTGAACTAGCTGAGTTGATTTCCAAACAGCTTCTTGAGAAACCTGTAACAGCTTCCTTCTTGATCTTCAAACTGCTGGATCCCTCTCTATCCAATCCCTTTGAAAATTCTTCAGAATTCTAGGACGAATTCTCCTTAGACTGATCCTGAGAGGTTGAACCCTTCAGAATGTCTTCTTAGATCTTCTGATGAAGATCTTCTTCAATGCCTTGCACTTTCTTGATTTGATTCCTTAATATGTTTTTATGTATGTTGCTTCTCAATGAAAAACCTCTTTTTTTTATTCTACTTCTGAATCTGTCTATTTATAGACCTTCTTTTTGATGACCGGCTGATCAGGTTTCTAACTGTCTTCTGACAAGTCTGACAGCTTCAGTTAACCTGTTGTAACCCACAGCTATCAAGTCTTCAAACAGAACTTGTGCCTTTGTCTTGGACAGCAAAGTGTCGAGATTGTCTGTTAGAAAGTGTCGAGACCATCTGTCTATATGTGTCGACACAAGTAACTTCGGTGTCGACACTGCCTCTGGTGAAGTCGACAAGTTTGCCTTTAAGTCGACTCAGCTTTTGCATACTACAACTTGAGAATGAGTCGACACTGAGTATTTGTGTTGACTCAAACACTTCATCATACTTCAGCAAATGACTTGGTCCAAACTTGGCAATGTGTTGACACAAGTCCTGTGTGTCGACACAGTTGATGTAGATTCAGAACATAGTATGTGTCGACACTGCCTTCAGGTGTCGACACAGCTTTTGTCAACTCTGCCTATATGTGTCGACTCAGTCTTCTGGTGTCGACACAAGTATTGTCGACTCTGCCTCTGTGTGTCGACACAGCCTCCTAGTGTCGACACAGTTGATGTCGACTCATTATCTCTATGTCAATACAGCCTTCTTCAAGTGTCGACACAATCTTCCTGAAGTGTCGACACATCTTCTTCTGGTGTCGACACATGGACTTAGAAATTTTTCCATACTTTTAACCTGCACACATTCAATTTAAACAACATCAAATACACCTTGATGTATATCATTATGCTAAGTTATGCTTCTTCAAATCAGGTACACATTTTCCAATGTACCCAACAATCTCCCCCTATTTGGAGAAGTCATAACCCATATTAGCTAATGATATACACCACTTATGATAATAATAAACAAAATGATGATGATGTATATAAGCTTAATATTGCAGGAAATATTAACAATCAAAACACTTGCACAGATTCATCACAGAGATAAAAGCATATACATAAAAATTAATTAAAGAGCAAGCTTTTGTGTATTATGTCAAAATGATTGTTTACAAAATGTTTAACACTGAATGTTTCACATTACACATTTTTTAAACTAAGACCAAGACATCTCTAGACTAAGACAGATCAGGCTCCTTTATAACAATCCCTCTTCCAGGTTGTACTTGTGCCTGCACAGAAGGTTCAGTTTCTTCCATGGTCTTTTTGCCTTTAAGATCAGCCTTCTCCTGAGCCTCAGCCTTCAATCTCTGTCTCTAAAAGTAGTGATACGGCTTGGGAAAGTATTTGCTAGGCTCCACAGCATCAGGAGGTAGCTTTCCCATCTTAGCTTTCCTTATATACTGAACAATAGCCTCTTGTCTGGCTTCATGCTTCCGTCATTCTTGTTCATTGTACCACTTGCCCCTTTCATGGACTTGATCTTTTGCAGCTTTCCAGGCAGTTAGTATGATGTTTCTAGAGGTAGGGCTCCACTGTTCAAAATTAGGTTTTAGTTCAGCTTGCTCCCTAAATCTCTTCTTTGACAGTTGAGCCTCTTGCTGAGCCTTGATTGCAGCTTCAGGCATGTCGACTTTTCCAAGTATAATATTTGAAACCTCCTTAGGAGGACTATACATAGTTTGCACCATCTGATGAATCAAGTCAAAATCTGCAGGGGGTATATGACTTGAGAAACCTCTGGTTGGTTGCCTTCAAGTAGACCTTTTGGCTGTACTCCTGACTCTGCCATATTATCATCATCAAAAAGGGGTGGATATCCCAATGTGGCTCTGACACTGTTAGTGACCCACTTGGCATGTTCTGAGCTAGCAGAAATAAGTACCCTCTCCCCCTTTAGGACTTCTCTTGTTATATGATCTCTGAGATCTTCCTTCTGAAACCTGATCTGACCATCTAGATAATTAATGCCATATTTGAAGAAGGGTTTCAACTTGTTAAGTTTTGCAGTAATTTCCTTCTGGGAAGTGGTTATGGCTGACTGAACTGAGTCTAAAGCAGTTTGGAATTTAGTGTCATATGCTAGCATTTCAGTTGCCCTAGCTTCAGTCAATTTAGACAAGGTTGTTTGAAATTGAGCAAGAATATCTGTGTTGGCAGTTGTCAGATTGTCATTTAGCCGTGTCTGATTTTCAAGAATGTATCCTTGATTAATAGATTGAGCATCTATTTCTTTCTTCATTTCCCCTTGTTGTTGGGCCAGATATACAACAGCATGTGCCCCTTTTGTAAAACAATCAGTCATGTCTCTTTTGTGTTGATTGACTTCAAATCTTATAGACTTTATATCTTGAGCCAGATCAAACTGAAGATTTTTATGACTCTCATCAACATATTTCTCCAAGGTTAATCTCTGATTATCTAGCTTCACCTGCAAATCTACCATGAACTTGTTGTAATTAAAATCTGATGGAGATTGGTGAGTTGAAGTCTGTTGAGCCTGCTTGTAGCTATGGCTTCTTCTTTTGAAGACCATGAGCTTCCTTTTCTTTGCCACTCTGGCTTCTGCAGACTCAGATTCTGAAGAGCTTTCAATCTGAACTCTTTCAGGAGGTGAAGAAGGAATATCTGTCTCAGTGACATGTTGATCTTTGTCAACACTTACTTGCTCCCTCTCAATTTCGAGCTCCTTCTCAATTTCTTGCTCATCCTCAATTCTATCAGTAGCAATTTCAACATCAGGAAACAACTCATCAAGAGTGAATTCCTTTTGTGCTAGAGCAGAAGATGAGTCATCTATGCCAGCAGTGTGCAACTCTTTTGATAAATCTATTTGTTCTTCCTCTTGCACTTGTTCAGAAATCTGCTCCCCCTACACCTGTTCAGTGTTAGGAATGTCCTGGGCAGAAGAATAAACTTGCTCCCCCTGCACCTGTGCAGGTAAAGATTCATCCTGGACTTGAGTATACTCAGGCTGGTCTTCAGCCTGCTCTCTCACTTGATCTCCTGGAAGTTGTTTAGTATTTTGATCATGACCTGGGGATTTCTCTGGTGTGTCCTGCCTGTCCACATTAGGCAACTCTTTGGACAGAACTCTATCCCATCTTGAGAATAATCTCATGTCCATTTTTCTCATGTGATTGATCTTAGTCCCAGGAATTTGTTGCATGACCTCTGGGATGAGTCCAGCCAGATATAGACTCAAAATCCTAGCCAGATTTGGCTTCTTAAGTCCTTCCTTGATTTTATCAAACACAACTGCTGACCAGTCTGTGTTAACCCTGAAGATGATCCTTGTCATGAGGTTAAACATTAAGGCCGAAATCCTATCATGGCCGCCAAGTTTACACAAGATCACCTTCCCAACCACTTCAGATAGAAATTTGCCTTGTGGATTCATTCATTTTCTGTTGATAGATGTTCCAATTTTGATGGTTGGATCCAATCCACACCATTGAAGAGCCTCCCTTGTCTTAGAGGCTGGGACCTTTTCTACATTCTCAATGCTTGGTAATTGAAGAATCTTTCTTAAACTCCGTAGAGTAAGTTTCACCTTGGTTCCATGAACTGTGGATTTGATCTTGAGTCCAGAAGAATCCACTGATGCTGAAGTGTAAAATTCAAGTACCTCCTTCTTCCAGATTTTGGTGGGTTCAGAAACCAGATATTCCAATCCATTATCAGCAAGATAAGATATCACTTATTTTATTTCAGGCGTGGCATTGTCGAACGCAGCCCTAACCAGCTCATATCCCTCATTGACGTTATCCTCAACCTTTGGCGTCATTGGAAATATGAGAAAACAGGAGAGAAGAGAAGAGAGAGAATGTCGACACAGGGTTTTATTCTCGAAAACCTTGTGAGCGTGTCGACAGAATACGTTCTTGACCTATTTATACCCTCTAATGAAAGAAGGTCAAAAGGCGGGCAAAAACAGACAAAATGTGTCGACACAGATGAAAAGTGTCGACACAAACTTTTACTGTCTCGACATCAATGTTGACTATTGTGCGTCGACACCAATTGAGGATATGTCGACACAAGAAAGACAGTAGAGCATCAGAAATTCTGCGTCGACTCTTAGTACAAGTGTCGACACAAAATCTGTAAGTGTCGACATCATTATTCTGGTGAAGTCGACACAAAATCTGTAAGTGTCGACATCATTATTCTGGTGAAGTCGATACTACATTTCTAGATTAGTCGACTATTTGACCCTTAAGTGTCGACACAAATTCTCTGTGTCGACACAAATTCTCTGACAAGTCGACATAACTATACTGAGTCGACACTTTATCACTGAAAGTGTCGACATCATTTTTCTTAGTCAATTTCTGTTTGTTGACATACTAATCAATGGTCAGCATACCTAATTTAATTTTAAATTTATTGAATTTTGTTTCATCCAGTGGCTTAGTAAATACATCTGCAATTTGATAATTTGTTTTAACAAATTCCAATGAGATATCTTCTCTTTCTACATGCTCTCTAAGAAAATGGTATTTTATTTCTATATGCTTAGTTCTACTATGAGCAACAGGATTGTTAGCAATAGAAATAGCACTCTTAGAATCACACAATAAAGGTGTTCTACTGACTTGAATACCATAGTCCTTTAACTGATGCTGAATCCACAATAGCTGTGCACAGCAATTTCTAGCAGCAACATATTCAGACTCAGCTGTGGATATTGCCACACTGGTCTGCTTCTTACTGCTCCATGATATCAGTCTTCCTCCCAAAATTGGCAAGTACCTGTAGTACTCTTTCTATCCTCTCTACAGCCTGCAAAATCTACATCTGAATAACCTATTAGTTGAAAATCTCTATTCCTAGGGTACCAAAGGCCTAGATTTGGTGTGCCCTTTACATATCTCAAAATTCTTTTAATAGCAGTGTAATGAGATTCTTTAGGGCATGCCTGGTACCTAGCACAGACACATATAACATACATAATATCTGGTCTACTAGCTGTGAGGTATAATAGAGAACCAACTATTCCTCTATACAAAGGCTCATCTACAGGCTTACCTGTATCATCTTTACATATAGGAATATTTGTTCCCATAGGAGTTTTTATGGTAGAGGAAGATTCCATACCATATTTCTTTATCAACTCTTTGGTGAACTTAGACTGGGATATGGACAAGCCATCATCAGTCTGTCTTACTTGGAGTCCCAAGAAGAACTTAAGTTCCCCCATACTACTCATTTCAAACTTCCCTTGCATAAGTTTGGCAAACTTCTTACAAAGGTTGTTCTCTGTAGACCCAAAAATTATGTCATCCACATAGATTTGGACTAAGATTATCTTGCCTTTAGACTCCCTAAGGAATAAAGTCTTGTCTATTTTGCCTCTTGAGAATTTGTTCTCAATAAGGAATGTAGACAGGGTGTCATACCAAGCCCTTGGGGCTTGCTTTAACCCATATAAAGCTTTCCTAAGTCTAAAAACATAATCAGGTTTAAGAGAGTCTACAAAACCTGATGGTTGTTCCACATAGACTTCTTCTTTTAGATCTCCATTCAGAAATGATGATTTCACATCCATTTGGTATACCTTGAATCCTTGTTATGCAGCATAGACAAGAAACATCCTGATTGCCTCCAGTCTTGCTACTGGGGCAAATGTCTGATCAAAATCTATTCCCTCTTCCTGCCTATATCCTTTAGCAACCAGTCTTGCTTTGTTCTTTATTATTACTCCACTCTCATCCAACTTGTTCCTAAATATCCACTTTGTTCCAATGATGTTGTGGTATTTTGGTTTAAGAACAAGTTCCCAGACTTTGCACCTTCTGAATTGATTAAGCTCCTCTTGCATAGCATTAATCCAATGTTGGTCTTGGATGGCTTCTTCAAATTTCTTAGGCTCCAATTGAGATAGGAAACTTGAGTGCAGGACTGTGCTCAGATTTCTGCTTCTAGTCAGCACTCCTTGACTTGGATCACCTATTATTTGATTTGCTGGATGGTATTTAAGATGTCTGATAGCAGGAGGTAGATTTCCTTCTGGTTGATTTGTTCCAGTCCTTTCATTATGCTGCACTTCCTGGGAGTCATCAGCTTCTATAGAATCATATACTCCCCCTGGACTGTAGTCAACATTTTCCATATGTTCATTTGTTGTTGTACCTTCTGTAATGGGGAGTGTGTCCATCCTTTTGCTTATACCTGTTGGACTGTATGAACTACAAGGCAACTCACAGTTAATCTTGATTCATCAAACACAACATGTACTGATTCTTCTACAACTTGAGTAGTCAAGTTGAAGACTCTATAGGCCTTACTATTTATGTTGTACCCAACAAATATCCCTTCTTGGGATTTGGCAGTAAACTTAGTTAGATATGACTTGTCATTGTTAAGTATATAGCACTTGCAACCAAAGATCCTAAAGTAGGATAGATTTGGTTTTCTACCTTTCATAATTTCATAGGGAGTCTTTTTGTGGCACTTGGTGATAGAAGCCTTATTGATCACATGACATGCAGTGTTTACTGCCTCAGCCCAGAAATATTCTGGAAGAGATGTGTCACTCAATAGAGTTCTACCAGCTTCAATCAATGTCCTATTCTTTCTTTCAGCAATACCATTTTGCTGAGGTGTTCTAGGTGAGGAGTACTCTTGAAAAATCCCAAAGTCCTCACATAATTTTGTCATACTTTCAGATTGAAATTCAGTGCCATGATCACTTCTGATTTTGACCACTGTACTATTTAGTTCATTCTGAATTTGTTTCACAAAACTAAGTAAGACACTTGGGGTTTCTGATTTTTGTCTCAGAAAGAACACCCATGTATATCTAGAATAGTCATCTACAACCACAAAAGTGTAGACCTTCCTACCTAGACTATGAACTGGCATAGGACCAAAAAGATCCATATATAAGAGGTATAAGCACCTCACAGAATCCTTGTTTTCAAGACTATGAAAGGAGGATTTAGTCTGCTTGCCCTTTTGACAGGCTGAACATATCTCATCCTTTATACACTTAACTTGAGGACCATTCCTCACTAACTCTTTGCTGAAGAGTTGGCCAATTGTCTTGTAGTTAAGATGAGCCAACCTCTTGTGCCACTTGACACAATGAGATGCATTATCATCAGCTACAAGACAGATGGGAGAAGTCTTGTTCTCACATACAAAATTAAGACAATAAACATTTCTCTTTTTATACCCAGTCAATATGATCTTTTGATCACTTGACCTTTTGATATGACATCCATCCTTAACAAATGAAATGTCATATCCAAGATCACTCAGCTGACTTATGCTAATCAGATTATGTTTCAAACCTTTTACATAAGCCACTTGGGTGATGGTAATTTGGTTTGAAGAAATGTTACCAAACCCTTTGATGATTCCTCTTTAAGATCCACCAAAGATTACTTTAGGTCCATCTTTGACAGATGTGTACTCCTTCAGCAGCCCCTTTGTTCCAGTCATGTGCCTGGAACATCCACTGTCCAAGTACCATATAGGGGCATGACAACTTGGACTTTCCTGCAATACAGAATTACTTTCCCTTAGAACCCAAGTAAGTCTTGGGTCCTTGTTTCAGGTTAGCACCATTCATATTAAGACTACCAGCAGCTCTTCTAACTGGTAGACTATTGTTCTTCCTTACATTTGTGTTATACCAGCAGTCTAAGGCAAAATGGCCTCTCTTGCCACAACACCAACATTCAAACGTGTTGTATCTAGGTCTTGATACACCCTTGACAGAAGAATTTCTGTCCAGTGCTGGTGCTGCTGCAGCTTCACCCATAGATTTCTTATAACCATGGGGTTTATGAACATGGGTAGACCTATTGGCATTTGCACCCTTGTTTATCTGAACATTAGTCTTAATATGACCATGAATATTCTCAAGATCATATTTGTTAGAAGGCGCTTGCACCTTTCTAAACTAAACTGGGACTGAAAGGTTTAGAGGCTGGACAGGAACTTTGCCTTTTCTTTTGAATTGGGCAGCCCTGGGGTTACCTTTGAAGCCTAATCCTACCTTACCCTTTTGAGCCACAAACTCATCTATTAAAGGTAAGACAGATTTTGGCTTAGAGTAACTAGCCACTAGATCTTTCTTTATTCTTAGTCTGGCCTCCAGACTCTTAATTTGATCATTGTTATATTTGATTGTGCCCATCTGAATATAGGTTATATTTTTCAGTTTGGCAATCTCATTTAACTTTTGATCCATTACTTTTTTAAACTCAGTTGCAGCCACCTTAAGATTAGCAATTTCCTGAGCCTGAACTTTGACTAGATTCTTGCTTTTCTTAAGAGCCTGTAACAAGACCCTATATTCATCCATCAACTGATGAATATCACCTTCAGATTCAGATCCATTCACATCACTTGTTGTAGATGAATCTGACTCTGAACCAGTACTAAAATCAGAAGAACTAGAAACCTTTTGTACCTTACTAGGACCAGGCTGATCCTGGCATTGGTTATCTTCCAACTTAGCCATCAGACCCATGCATTCCTTGTCTTCTTGATCATGAATGGAATCCATCAGTTGCAGAAATTCCTCTTCTTCATTGGCTGCATACAATCCTATATATGCTTCTGCTTCAGATTCTGACTCTGATGAGGACTGATCTGAGAGACTCTTATCCTTCTTTGCAACAAAAGATTTCTCCTTCTTGCCCTTGTGTTGAGTCCTTTTTCTGTCTACTGATTCCTTTCTCTTTTCTGGACATTCAGCTATCATATGTCCAGTCTTATTTCAGCAATAACAAACAATCTTAGAAGTTATGGCTTTGCTAGGCTTAGTTTTGTTTCTCTCATTTCTTGAGGATTTTCTCTTCTGATAGTACTCATCTACTGGCTGTGATGTGGAGGGCCTAGACTTCCACTGCTTCCTTTTCAAGAACTTTTGAAACTGTCTTGTAAAGGCAGCAAAGTCAGTATCTGATTCACTGCTCCCTGATTTCTGACTTTCTGAATTTTCTGTTATCTCTTCTGTAGCTTCCTTGAGAGGAGATGAAGACATCCTCCCTTTCTTTCTAGTGGCTTCAACTTTGAAAGCCATAGATCTATGCTTACCTTTTGAACTTCTTTCTTCCTCCTTCCTAGTCATCAATTGCATTTCATATGAAAGCAATTTTCCAAACAAGGTTGGAGGAGAAATATCAGCTAACTTGGCCACTTCTCTAATGGCACATATTTTGGTATCCCAATCCTTTGTTAAAGATCTGAGAAACTTGTCATTCAGCTCATATGTACTGAAGACTCTTCCATAGGACATCAGTTCATTCACAATCCTATAGAATTTCTTATAACACTCGGTTATGCTATCAGACTTTCCTTGTCTGAAGCTCTCATATTCTTGGTTGAGCATTGATTTTCTGTCTTGTCTTACTTCTTCAGATCCTTCCATATAGACAATCAAGGTGTCCCACATCTCTTTGGAAGTCTTGCAATGTATCAGATTTTGGAAGGTGGAATCATCTATTGCACTTACTATGATGTTTTGAGCTCTCTTGTCCATAGTGGCTAAGATGATTTCCTCCTTTGTCATTTCTGAAAAATCCTTAGGAGTTTCCTCATTTGCATCTAACACAGAAGTCTTCATTGGAATGTATGGACCTTCTTTCACTGTGATATAGATTCTTGGGTCTGAGGCCTCTATAAACAGCCTAACCCTTTCCTTCCAAATTCCAAAGATTTCTTTTCTGCAGATGGGAAGCTTCATAGATCCCAACTCCTTGTGATTCTCACCAGAACCCATTTTCTTGATTCTTGATTCTGCCTTTAGATCTAACTCAGACTGTTAATTCTTACTTTGAGTAACCTCCCTCTGATACCACTTGATAGTTTTACTTTCAAGATTACCTAGACACCTAGAGGGGGGTGAATAGGTTCTTATTTTCTTTTCAAACTTAAGGCAGAATGATTAAGTAATTAAAGACTATTTTCTATGAGTTCTACAGCTACTTTAGCAATCACAATCACACAATCTAAAACTACACATCACAGATTGCAACAGGTATTTATAGTGTTTCCCCAAGATCTGGGTACATCCACTTTCCCCCTTCGCCTATCTAGCAGTGTGCTAGATTCAGCCAAACTCCCTTCCTTAACTCAGATCCTCAGATCTTACAGCTCAGAATCCAAAATGGATTCCTACAACTCAGAGTGATACCACACTCCTACAGCTCAGGCAATTCAGCCCTACCTCAGTCTTTATCCAAGACCTACCACTCAGAGATTATCTCTCCTACACTCAGCCTTTATAACATAGGCTTACAACTCAGATCTATAAAAATAGATCCTACAGAATTTAGAAAAGAGTTTTATAGAATCTTGTCCTTGTTGAGAGAGAAAGGACAAGACAGCACCTGATCAGCTGAAGGATGAAATCAACTGAATCTTAGCTTTCTTCAAAGCTTCTTGAATCTGAACTAGCTGAGTTGATTTCCAAACAGCTTCTTGAGAAACCTGTAACAGCTTCCTTCTTGATCTTCAAACGGCTGGATCCCTCTCTATCCAATCCCTTTGAAAATTCTTCAGAATTCTAGGACGAATTCTCCTTAGACTGATCCTGAGAGGTTGAACCCTTCAGAATGTCTTCTTAGATCTTATGATGAAGATCTTCTTCAGTACCTTGCACTTTCTTGATTTGATTCCTTAATCAGTTTTTATGTATGTTTCTTCTCAATGAAAAACCTCTTCTTTTTTTATTCTACTTCTGAATCTGTCTATTTATAGACCTTCTTTTTGATGACCGGCTGATCAGGTTTCTAACTGTCTTCTGACAAGTCTGACAGCTTCAGTTAACCTGTTATAACCCACAGCTGTCAAGTCTTCAAACAGATCTTGTGCCTTTTTCTTGGACAGCAAAGTGTCGAGACTGTCTGTCAGAAAGTGTTGAGACCATCTGTCTATATGTGTCGACACAAGTAACTTCAGTGTCGACACTGCCTCTGGTGAAGTCGACAAGTTTGCCTTTAAGTCGACTCAGCTTCTGCATACTATAACTTGAGAATGAGTCGACACTGAGTATTTGTGTTGACTCAAACACTTCATCATACTTCAGCAAATGACTTGGTCCAGACTTGGCAATGTGTCGACACAAGTCCTGTGTGTTGACACAGTTGATGTAGATTCAGAACATAGTATGTGTTGACACTGCCTTCAGGTGTCGACACAGCTTTTGTCAACTCTGCCTATATGTGTCGACTTAGTCTTCTGGTGTCGACACAAGTATTGTCGACTCTGCCTCTGTGTGTCGACACAGCCTCCTAGTGTCGACACTGTTGATGTTGACTCATTATCTCTGTGTCGACACAGCCTTCTTCAAGTGTCGACACAATCTTCCTGAAGTGTCGACACATCTTCTTCTGGTGTCGACACATGGACTTAGAAATTTTTCCATACTTTTAACCTGCACACATTCAACTTAAACAACATCAAATACACCTTGATGTATATCATTATGCTAAGTTAGGCTTCTTAAAATCAGGTACACATTTTCCAATGTACCCAACACAAAGCTTATAGGGTCTTTAACAAATCAACATCTAAAATAGAGGAGTCTGTGCATGTTTCTTTTGATGAGTCAAAGATGTTTTATAAGGAGAAGGAAACTTCTCCTCCCTCAAGCTCAATGCAGGTACCAGAATAATGTAAAGATGTCACTCAACAGATTCTCCATCTATCAACTCTTCATATCACTGATTCAGACAGCGATGGAGACACTATGGAAGCAGTTGCTATACCACCAACAGTTGATCCTATTCCTCAAGAGGAATTAATCCCAACTGTTGCTGAAGATCACATCCCACCTACTGATCTTGTCACACTTAGAGATCATCCTACATCTCAAGTGATTGGTGACATATCAGCTGGTGTGCAAATAAGATATCAATTAAGACAGGATGTGATGCATGCTTGTTTCCTTTCACAAATTGAGCCCCTCACCATAAAAGATGCTGAGCTAGATCCCCACTAGATCATTGCTATGCAAGAGGAGCTTAATAAATTTGAAAGATGTAAAGTATGGACTTTGGTTCCAAGACCTAAATGCCAACTGATCATAGACACCAAGTGGGTGTTCAGAAACAAGTTGGATGCAAATGGAATTATTGTAAGGAACAAAGCTAGGCTTGTAGCTCAGGGATACAGACAGGAGGAAGGTATAGACTATGACCAAACCTTTGCCCCTGTTGCAAGGCTAGAGGCAATAAGGATCTTTCTAGCCTATGCAGCCTATATGAAGTTTAAGGTCTTTCAAATGGATGTCAAGAGTGCATTCCTAAATGGTGAGCTAAAGGAAGAGGTGTTTGTTGAACAACCTCCTGGGTTTGTCTCTTCAAAACAACCCTCATTTGTTTACAAGTTGCAAAAAGCTCTTTATGGACTTAAACAAGCACCCAGAGCCTGGTATGAGACTCTAGCTAGTTTCCTGTTAGAGCACAACTTTGTTAGGGGAGTAGTTGATAGAACCCTTTTCGTTAAGCATCACAAGGACACCATCTTGTTAGTTCAAGTCTATGTGGATGATATTATTTTTGGCTCCACTGATCCCAAACTATGCAAAAAGTTCTCAGACCTGATGCATTCTAAGTTTTAGATGAGTAGTATGGGTGAGCTGTCTTACTTTCTTGGTCTCCAAGTAAAGCAAGATGCTGATGGCATCTTCATCTCCCAATCCAAATATGTCAAGGAATTGGTAAAGAAGTTTGGGATGGCTGATGCTTCAGCAATGCATACACTCATGGCTACTAATGTAGTTATAGATTCTGATGATCAGGATAAGCCAGTTGATCAGAAAAACTATAGGGCCATTGTTGGTTCCCTATTGTATTTAACTACAAGTAGACCAGATATAATGTTTGCCACATGTCTATGTGCTAGATTCCAGGTCAACCCCAAGGAATCTCATTTGATTCCCCTCAAGAGAATCTTGAGATACCTGAAGGGATGTCCAAATTTAGGACTATGGTACCCAGCTGAATCAGAATTTGAGTTAATTGGATACTCTGATTCTGACTATGCTGGTTGTAGAGTTGACAGGAAAAGTACCTCAGGAACATGTCAGTTCCTGGGAGAGAGATTAGTCTCTTGGTTCTGTAAGAAACAGGCTTCTGTCTCAACTTCAACTGCAGAGGCTGAATATATAGCAGCTGCTAGTTGTTGTTCACAGATCCTGTGGATTCAAAACCAGCTTTTGGATTATGGGTACACACACAAGAACATAAAAATCATGTGTGATAGTACCAGTGCTATCTCCATTGCACAAAATCCTGTGCACCACTCTAGGACCAAGCACATTGAGATTAGACACCATTTCCTGAGAGATTGTGTGGAAAAGAACAAGATCAGCCTTGAGTTCATATCCACTGACCTTCAGAGAGGTGATATTTTCACCAAGCCCTTAGATGAACAGAAGTATCTGTTTTTTTTGGTTCAACTAGGCATGATTAATGGAAAAGACTAAGTGTGACTTTTGTTTTGTTGAAATCTGTTTGAAGATCGTCGAATGACGTTCGACGATAGTCGAACAGGTCGAGCCTATCGTCGACCTATGGGTGACAACGGCTTGTTTGTTTGT
The DNA here is from genome assembly GCA_039513925.1 of Platanthera zijinensis. Lineage (NCBI taxonomy): Eukaryota > Viridiplantae > Streptophyta > Magnoliopsida > Asparagales > Orchidaceae > Platanthera > Platanthera zijinensis. Next base: position 129,354,035 of record CM077094.1, read on the forward strand.
GAAGACAGAAATAGTCGAACGAGTGATCGACTACTCTGCTTTAGGAAACGATCGTCGAACGACTGTTCGACTATCGTCTCCAGTATCTGTTAAAATAGATCGACGATTGCTGTTTTAATATAAAACCAATGGTCGACCTAGGTTAAGAGATCGTCTTTTTAGTAGTCGATAGAGCTCGTCTTTTCGTATTCTGTCTTTCTGCTTGAGCTCTTCCCCGCGTCTTCTGCTCTTCGTTTTCGTCATCCTCTCCAACCAAATCGATGGCGATTTCTCCAGCTCTCCTGACAGCGATGAAGTTTGACGCCGGTTTCAGCGTGGATTTCGACTCGTTCAGCGCCTGCGATGCGGAGATCATAGAGATGCTACAACTCTGCAAGGATCAAGGACTGGAAAATCTAATGTCAACAAGGATCAAGATCAACATTCTAGAGATCAAAGAATGGGTTTACTCTTCGTCTTCCAGTGACGAATCCATGACCGGGACAATAGGCGGCGAAGAGGTAATCCTGACTCCTGCCGTACTGACTGAAATTTTTTGATTATTGAATGGACAAGAAGAATATGACCAAGATATTCAAGAGTATGGAAGAATGCTCGTAGAGCTAGGACATGCTGAGGGCATTCCTACAAAGTTACTGAAAGTGAACTTCCCTTTCAGGATAAAGTTCTTAGCTGAACTTGTTGGAAAAGTGATGTTAGGTAAGCACTCAGCTTATGACAATATAACCAGGCAGCAGTTTGCCTTGATGAGTGCAATTATCAACAAGAAAGAGATAAATTGGGAAGGGATAATGTTTGATTTGATAAGAAAGAGGAACAACAAGAAGGAAGTAACCCTTGGAAGGGTAATAGGAATTTTCCTAAAAGAGAAATATCCTCAACTGTTGGGTACAGTTGCAACTTCCATCAATGCCAGTAAGAAAATGGATCCCACCTTATTTGTTAAGTGTAAAAGGAGCATTCAGAAGCCTTCACCAGCTGGGGTAGCTCCTGTTTTATCTGAGAGCACAAGGACTGTATCAGTCACTCCCCACCTACCTGAAGAAGGCTCCTCCATTCCCCCCATTACTTCTACTTCTGCATTACCATCTACATCCACTGTCTCTCTTCTACTCTATTCCTCCACTATTCTCCATGCATCACCACCAGCATCTCCACTCCCTTCACATCTTGCTAGGATTTCTCATCCTAGTTTTGATTTGTTGGTTTCTGAGAATCTACCCACTCCACCTCAGTCACAAATTTCTCATCCAAATCATATTGATCTTCCTGCATCCACCCATCAATCCCCAGTTCACAACATATCTCATCAGGAGACCACTATCCCTGATGATCTTCCATCTACTATGATTCCCCCACCATCATTTGAAATAACCCCAGCTTTCATTGCAAACATCCTGGAGCTAATTACTCCTTCAATCAAAATCATGATTGGAGAAGCAATTGCCCCTCTTGTTTCTACCATCTCTTCCCTGTCATCCTCCATCATAGCCCTCTTTAAGTCTGTTGAGCCCTCTTCAGTTAAGGGCCTGACTTCAGTATCTACTGAAATCAGGTAGGGGTAGATGTTCGAGGAAGATGCCTCAGGACTGCCCCTTATTACTCTTCCAGCAGATCCCCAAGATGAAATTCAAAAAGAAACAGCAGTTCCAGTTGACATTACAACATCATCTGCAGAACCAGAACCAGTTCAGAGGCCATCTGATATCATAATGGAAGCAGAATTTGCCTTCAAAGTGTGCCTTGAAGAAGCCTCCACTCCCCTAGTTGCTCTATTCCTAGAAGAAGTCATTACCTCCTATCTAGATGACTTGTGGGAGTTCGAAAATTCTGAAGAAAATCCTGAAGTTAATTCATTTACTCAATTCCTTGACATGTTAACTGACATGCTAGCCTGTGAATACCTGGAAGGGATGTTTCGATACCATTTAGAATATCTTTGTGTCCCTTTGGTTTCAGATCTAGTTCAAGAAGTTAAAGCTGCTCAAGAACCTGCTCAACAACCAGCTCCAGAACTAGCTCCAGAACCAGCTCAAGAACCTGCTGTTCAAGATCATGTATCTACTCCTCCAGCTCAGATAGTTGTGCAAGATGATCAAGAAAAAGTTTCAAATGATCAAAAAGAGAAATCTACAGTCTGGGATAACACCCCAGGACTAGACCTGGATACTCTTCTGGCACAGGATGCCTTACAAGAAGAAAAAGAGAAAGCTGCATTAAAAGCCAAAGAACAAGCTGAGCAAGAAGCTTTTGATCCCTATGATCAACCTCCATCATCTCATTCTGATGACGAGGATGATTCTGATGAATCAGAAGGTTCTAAGAAGAAGAAAGCAACAAAAAGGAAAAGGAAAGCTGCTGCTCCTCCTCCTCCTAATCCTGATCATGATGTTCCCTATTATATACTGAAAGGAATAGATCCCAAATCTAAAGAATATCAACATTGGATGGGACTATCCAAAAACCAACAAAAGCAGAAAAAGAAAAGCAAAAGATATGACAGTCCAGCTCCAAAGTGGAATCCCAGAGGCCCTCCTCCTCCTCCTCCAAGTGCAGGAGCCTCTGGAAATGTATCTGCCAATCCATCAGCCCCTTCTGCTAGATTCACTCCGTCTCAAGCACATCAAAGAAGAATTAATCCAGGATATCAAGGCAGATCTCAATCTGGACATCAAAGACAAGAGGCTGATACAAAAGAGCAAATGAAGGAGGTAGTATATCAGAAGCCAACCTTTTCTCCTCCTCCTTCACCCAAGAGAAAAGCATCTTCTCCTAAAGAAAGCAAAAGCATACAATCCAAAAAGCCAGCTCAAACAAAGAAAACTGATTCAAAAGGAAAAAAGGATTATTCACTCTGAAAAATCAAGTAAAAAATATGCAGAGTTTGCTCCTCCACCTTCTCTAGTTATTCAAGAAAATAAAGAGCCAGCTGCAAGTTTGCTGGAACTCTCTACAAAATTCAAAACTGTAAAACATTTAAATCCAACTGGTGATAATGAATATGAAAGCAAAGAGCTAAATCCTGATTTCAGGATGGCTTGATTTCTCGAACTAGTTGGATCAGCCCAAATCAGACAGGCCAGAGCTGAAGGAAAAGATATTGCAGGCTTAACTACTATGTCTAAATTCAGAAAGAAGGAGCTAGATAAATTCCAGGTCAGACCTGAGGTTTTTGATCCTTCTAAATATATGGAAAAGCACCCAGAAGCAGTAGTGCCAAGAGCAGGAGAATCTAAAATCATTGGAGAACAAGATTTAAAGATATCAAAGAAGGAAGCTTTAGATCCATTCAGAAAAATTTCTTTCCTTCCTGGTTCTTCTGTATCTAAATCAGATTCTGATGCTGCTTAAGTTTTATTTATTGACAGTTTGTTTATTTGACTGTTTGATTGATGCAATTTTATGCTTAGATGTTTCTTTTCGTGATTTATACTTATTTCCAGTAGTTTTTATTTTGAGAGACTTAACCCAAATAGGGAGAGATTATTGGTACCCTAGTTTGGATTTGAGTTTAGTATTCTCAATTAGTTTCTTGACCCAAGATTTATCTATGGTCAAAGGTTAGTTGTTTGGTTAGATTGCTTTAGTTGTAGAGTTGTCACTTTTCCAGATGAAGATTTGGTTAAGTTGCTTTTGGTTCGACTATGGTCGAACGCCGCTCGACTATCGTCTATCAACTGTTCGACGATCATCTATCAGTTGGTCGACTATCGTCAGTCAGCAGATTGTCTATCTTTGAGTTAGTTCAACTCTTGTTAGCTCGATGATCTGTGGTATCTGCCTCGTCGATCGTCAAACCCCGCTCGACTTCTTTTGACCAGACAGATTTCTTGATAGTTCGACTATCTGGCTTGATAGTTCAACTATCTGATAGCTCGACTATCTGTTTGATAGTTCGACTATCTGTTTTGTTTGATAGTTCAACTATCTGCCTTGATAGTTCAACTATTTGATAGCTCGAATATCTGCTCTGATAGTTCGACTATCTGTTCTGTTTTGGTAATTCGACTATCTGCTCTGATAGTTCGACTATCTTCTCTGTGTTGATAGTTCGACCATCTGTTTGATGGTTCGACTATCTTTTTGATAGCTCGACTATCTGCTTTGATAGTTCGACTATTTATGTCGTTCGACTATCTGTTCTGATAGATCGACGATCTCTGTGGTTCGGTCGACGATCTCTGTGGATCGTTCGACGTTCTTCTGTCTGCCTTTAGTAATTTTGTACTCCTTCTGTTCTATGATTTATTTCCTATTTATTTGGCATATTTTATTTAAGATTATTTCATTGATTTTATGCATACATCTCAAGGCAATCTTTGCCCCATCCCTTGTGCATAAGTCAAGCTTTATCTGACAAAGTTTTTTTTTTGTCTTATTAGTTGAAATATCTTTTTTGCTTTATCTGCCATGCTGTCCTTTATAGCCGTTAGACACAAAAGTCTTCTCTGGCTGTAAAGAGTTTAGTCTGATGTGACTTTCTCTAGTACTTCTTTTATCAGATTGGATTTGCAGCTTCTTAGAAAGCGTTATCCCTTTATAGCATGTCTGTCTGCAGGATATGTTTTTTTTGTGCTATTTACAGCCCAGATCGCAGATCTCAGAAGAAGAAAAAATTCAAACAAAGATTAGAGCCGTTACAAAGGCCAATATATAAAGTGCTTTCAAAAGACAGAGACATACAGAAGAGAGATACTCACAGATATTCATATACATATTCACAACAACAAGAGATACAGCTCTCAGATATTGTTACATTCAACTGAGAAGATCGACCTTCTTCAACTCTCTCTTCTTCAATCCTGAGTTCATCCTGCTGCCAGGAACATTCACTCAGAGTCTCAAGAAGAAGAAGAAGGAAGAAAAGTTGTTGAAGAAGAACATCCATTACAAATCAAGAGTCTTCTTCAAGCTGCTCCTTTAATAACTTCAAGACAGCTCTCTGTCACAAGTTCAGAAGAGTTCCTGCACCCTGAAGCAAGACTTCTTCCTGGATATCACTAAGCCAGGGGGAGTCTTGATTCTTTAGAGCTTTCTAGCTCTGTGCAATCCACTTGCTTCTCTAATATTGTTTTAACAATAGAGAAGAACCTCTAACCCTCTCTCAACCTCCTATATAAAGGGTTATTACTCCTTTCAAAAGTGAACCTTGGTAGCAGGGCACCTGATCAAAAACTTGTGTTGGATTTTGAGCTCCTGATCAAAAGCTCAAAGGGTCTACTTGATCTACCTGAACCAGATCAGTTGGTGGCAAGGTCACCTGAACAAAAACCTGTAGTAGATTCCTACCAAGGTGGTAGAAGAGTGGGCGTACCTATTTAGAGGGAACCTCTATAAACTTCTTGTATCGTCTGTGTTGCTTACTTTAATTATTGCACTGTGGCTGTGAGTAGAAATAACTAGGATTGCTAGTTGCTGTGATAGGACCAAAGCTCAACTGTAATTACAGTTAGCTTTCTCTTGTGCACTTCACTTTGTGTTAGGCTCTAGGGTTTCAAATATCTATAAACTCATTCCGCAAATTAACTCTAAGGGAGTTGAGTAGGGTGTCATAATTTTTGAATACTCTATTCACCCCCCCCCCCCTCTAGAGTTGTATCTATCCTCACTTTCACATACCTCGGGTCCAATTTCCGGTTCTTACCGAACCTCTTAACACCAACCATCAGGGAAACCTTAAGAAACACAAGGTCCCCTACAGAAAACTCCAAGTCCGACCTACGCCGATTGGCGTTCTTTTCATATCTCTCCTGAGCTATACGAAGCTTTTCTCGAATAAGCTTCACCGCGACTTCCATCTCCTCGAGCGCATCCGGACCCAACAAGGGTCTCTCACCTGCCTCAGCCCAAAACAGGGGAGTTCTGCAGCGCCTCCCATACAAATCTTCAAACGGAGCCATTTGCAAACTTTCTTGATAACTATTTTTGTATGCAAACTCCATAAGTCGCAACCGCTCATCCCACGCTCCATCGTGGTCTAGAATGTAGCATCTGATCATATCCTCGACTCTCTGGTTCACCCGCTCCGTCTAGCCATTGGTCTGTGGGTGGTAAGCAGTAGAATACCTCAGATCTGTACCCAAACCCTCCTGCAGACTCTGCCAAAAATGAGAAGTAAACCGGGAGTCTCGATCAGAAATGATGCTAACAGGCACACTGTGCAATCTGATGACCTCATTCAAGTACAGCTATGTTATCTTCTTCATCGGATAGTCAATCTTATATGGCACGAAGTGAGCACACTTCGTCAGTCTATCCACTATGACCCAAACAGAATCAAATCCCCTTGGAGATTTTGGTAAGCACGTGATGAAGTCCATAGAAATACTTTCCCACTTACAAGTCGGGATCTCTAACGGAGTCAACTTGCCACCAGGCCTTCCGTGATCGGCCTTCACACGCTTGCAAGTGTGGCACTCAGCAACAAATCGGGCTATATCACTCTTCATCCCATACCACCAGGCAATTTGCTTCAAATCATGATACATCTTTGTAGATCCTGGATGGTAGGCAACACTGGATCCATGAGCCTCTTTGTATATCATACCCCTGATGTCTCCAACAACAGGGATGCAAAATCTGTCGCGGTACTTCAAAGTACCCGCATCATCGATAAAGAAATCTGGCAACTCCCCTCTCTCAGTCCTGGAGTATAAGTGTAGCAGGTCCGGATCGTCCTTCTGGTGCAACCTAGTAAGGGAAATCCAAGATGACTCTGCCACTTCCAAACTACTCTGCATGTCACAGCATCCCACTGAGATATCCATAAGGAGGAACTCTTCCACTAAACGGTCGGCAGAGAGATTAAAGATCTTCCCCGTCTTCCGACTCAGGGCGTCGGCCACCACATTGGCCTTGCCTGGATGATACTGGATCTCTACATCATAATCGGCCACATACTCTAGCCACCGACGCTGACATAGATTCAACTCCTTCTGCGTGAACACATACTTCAGGCTCTTGTGATCAGTGAAGATCTTACACTAAGCCCCATAAAGTAGATGCCTCCACAGCTTCAACGCATATATCACCGCTGTAAACTAAAGGTCATGTGTAGGGTAATTTCTCTCGTGAGCCTTTAATTGCCTTGACCCATACGCAATCACTTTTCCAACCTGCATCAACACGCAACCCAGACCAACATGCGAAGCATCCACGTAAACGTCATACTCCACACCCTCAGTAGGTAGGGTCAGGACGGGAGCAGTGCACAATCTGTTCTTTAACTCCAGGAAGGCTTCTTCACACTTCTCGCTCCAAACAAAGGCCGCATTCTTCTGGGTCAACCTATTCAAAGGTGCAGCCAGGGTAGAGAAACCCTCCATGAACCTCCTGTAGTAGCCGACCAACCCTAGGAAGCTCCTAATCTCCTTGGGCGTGCCTGGCCTACTCCAATCCATCACTACTGCGATCTTTTCCGGGTCAACCGAGATCCCATCCTTGTTCACCACGTGGCCCAGAAACGAGACCTGAGGCAACCAAAATTCTCACTTGCTCAACTTGGCAAATAACTTGTGATTCCTCAACTCTGATAGAACCAAGCACAGATGCTACTCATGCTCCTTAGCGTTGCGAGAATAGACCAACACGTCATCGATGAAAACCATACCAAACTTGTCTAGGAAATCCTTGAACACCCAGTTCATCATATCCATGAAAGCTGATGGTGCGTTGGTCAGACCAAACGACATCACCAAGAACTCAAAATGTCCATGCCTCGATCTAAACGCAGTCCGTGGAATATCTGCCTCACGGATCCTGAGCTGATGATAGCCAGAACGAAGATCAATCTTGGAGAACACTGTGTTACCGCGCAGCTGATCAAACAAGTCATCGATCCTCGGTAGAGGGTACCTGTTCTTAATAGTGACTTTGTTCAACTCCCTGTAGTCGATGCAAAGCCGCATTGACCCATCCTTCTTCTTCACAAATAAAATAGGAGCACCCCAAGGCGACGAACTCTGCCTGATAAACCCTTTAACCAACAACTCATTTAACTGGACTCGCAACTCCTCTAGCTCACGAGGGGCCATTCGGTACGGTGCCTTAGCAATAGGACGCGTACCTGGTTCCAAATCAATCACAAATTCAACATCCCGATCAGGAGGAAGACCAGGAAGGTCATCAGGAAACACATCAGCGAAACCACGAACAATGGGAATCTCCTCTAAGCGCGGTATACTAACAGCGGTTCCAACCACCGAGACTAAACAAGCAAAACAACCAGAAGGAAACAACTTTTGAGCACATACTGCAGAAATGATAGGAGAATCTTAGCACGGATCAGCATACACGCTTCCCGGCTGACCATTGTCCTTGATGAATTCCAAGCGCTTCCCTTTGCACTGAATGACCGCATCATACTTAGACAGCCAGTCCATGCCCAGAATGACATCGAAGTCCTCCAGGTCAATCATCTTCAAGTCTGCCCTAGCAAGAAAATCCCATAACAAAATAGGGCAATCTAGAATGCCCAAATATGATAACACAGATTCACTAGAAGGGAACTTGACGCGGAAGGTATCATGAACTCGATCTAGAGTTAACCGATGTCGCTCCACAAAGGCTCTAGCCACAAATGAGTGGGTAGCGCCGGAGTCGAACAGAACATGCGCCCAGCGGTTATTCACCTTAAATTTCCCTATAGGAGTATACACAACTAAGGGTCTACCAAAACAACACTGTAACCTTTCTAACAAATAAAACCTTCAGGCTGGAAAAAGAAACAACTAACCTGAGATGACCTGAGTCGAAGCTTGAGCCTCCTCGGAAGAGATCACGTTCAGCTTTCCTTTACCCTTGTCCACACGCTGAGGCGGAGGTAGTGCCTGAAGTGGAATTGCATGAAGAGCAGGCTGGACCTGAGGACACCTAGACTTGATGTGAACCTTCTGCCCACACTGATAGCAGACTTTATCCTTGGACAAGCACTGGGCAACATCATGCTCGGGTCGCTTGCAAACAGAACAGGAAACATCCCTCCTAGGAGCACCCTGAATAGCATGAACTTGCTCCTTTTTATGAGCTGCTGCCTTCTTGAAACACCTCTCGATAGGGTGGCCCGACCGGCCACAGAAGCTACACACCACCTTGCTCTTCTTTCCCAAAGCAGCATCGGGTACCTGGGGTTTCTTCTCCTCGACGGACTTCCTCTTGTCCTTCCTCATTTGCTGGCCTCTGCTCTTTGCGGGCTCGATAGCCTCCACCTTCAGAGCATCCTCCACTACCCCTGCATAAGTCTCCGATCCATAAGCACTGGTCAACTGTTACACCTCGCTCCTCAAGCCACCAAGAAACCGCTTGACTCGATCAGCCTAAACACTCACCAACCTAGGAGCAAACCGGCTCAACTTGCTGAACTCTATCTCATACTCACCAACCGTGAGTTTCCTTTGCTTTAGGTGGAGGAAGTCGTTCATAAGTCGGTCACGCTCGACCGAGGGCAAGAACTTCCTCAGCATCCTTTCCTTGAATACTTCCCAAGAGCATCGAGCTACCAAGCTCTCCTTTTCTCTAAGCCACCAACTCTTAGCCAAACCCTTAAGCTGATAGGCGGCTATCATCACCCTCTGATTATCTGCAATACCGGAATACAAGAACGTCTCCTCCATAGAGATCAGCCAATCGTCTATGACCATGAAATCTGCCTTCCCATCATACATAGGGGGGCTAAGTCTCTGAAACTGCGATATGAATGCCATTTTTGCTGGCACCAACACTGGAGGTCTCATGGGTGCAGGAAGAGGAGGAACATCTAACCCTTCTGCAGGGCCTTGCACTCCCTGAGTCTGTCCTGCCACAACTGCCACCAAAGACTGGATCTGGGCTCGCACCTCCACCATCTGCCTGCTCAAGGAATCGCTACTCTGTCCCAAGCTCTTAATTACCACATCATTATGCGCTCCCGATGAATCTCCCTCAGATAGGGGGGTCGATCTAGTCGAAGGGCGTCTCTCCATCCTAAACTCATAGCAACCTTAGTCAGATCCTAATACGACAACTGCAACTATCTACAAGTACGGACAATACATACATAAATATGAACTTAAAGCTGCTATACTTGCTCTGGGAGTTTATTTTTACAAGAATTGATGTTATGCCTTAACCTAGGATGGTTAACCACCACCATACTAACTCTTGTGCCTAGATCGGGAATGCATGACTTTATATTATTTTTGACTTGAAAACTTATGTGTGTACATATGTCATCCTGTCAGTCTTTAGCTTGGCACGTTGTGCTTATGCAATGTTATGCTATGCATGTTTGTGTTATGCATTCTAAAAAGGCCCTAATGCATGTTATGAGCGGCGTACACATGAAAATGTTATGCATCCCATACTACATAACACCCTCATGCAACGAAAAAAAACAAGCTAGTCGCAGCCATGTGGTGAGGTTATGCATCCCATACTACATAACCCTCACATGTTTTCCCTATGATGGATCCATATACGAACACATATTATGCATCACATACTACACAATATGCCCCGTATACTTCGTGTTATGCTTATGAGTGTAGTGTTCGTGCTGTTGCCAAGACGTGCTGATGACATATCGGTGTGTGAATGACATGTTGCTGAACTACCAGTGCAATCAAAAGGGAAGGTTGCCAGACTAACTTATCAAGAAACCTCCCTATGATACCAACTGTCATAACCCGCATTTTCTCTGAAGAACAACGAATTATCAAAGTAGGAGAAAGCACGCGTCATGATGCCACGTCGAGTAGGGGATAACTGCCGATGCTCAGGCAAACCACTATCAACTATACTTTATGAAAATTCATAAGTTAAATGATTAGAAAATCAGTTATATTTTTAAAAGCCGTATCCCTCGGCGCGGTGGATCAACTAGTCCACAGTTTAAAAACTATACTTATACGTTGCGGAAATACTTTATTCAGGTTAGATACCCTAAAAGAGTGCATAAGTGTCCCTAGAGGACAACTTATACTATGCAAGACCCTACTTTTAATTTATTCTATATATAAGAAAACGATCTTTTTACGTTGTTTGAAAAATAGTGACGAGTTTTATAAAACATGTTGATCATGAGTAATACTTATAATAGTGTTTTTAGGTTTAAAAGTAACTAGCAACCTAGCATAAATCTTTCCCAGAGCAAGTAGACAATCTCCAAAAAGGTAGCAACAAAAAGTATCATATCTAGTATAAAGGAAAAACTACCAGTGGGCACCAACAAACTGACACGAACCCACTGAAAAGTATGATGTAGTCTGTAAGAAAAAAAATAAGCACCAAAACCCACCTCACAAAAATAAGGAAACTGATCTCTATGACCAGGAGAAAGAGACCCCACCAAAACAAACTGTACTACAACACTAGCGTCAAGAAGATAAGCAAAGGGAAAGCAAATCAATAATAGGCTACTGGCCAGAGCAAGCTAAAAAATTTTAAGTGCGAGGCAATCTGTAACTCTGCAGGGCTGGCAACAGGGCTACAATACCAAAGCTATCACTCTTCTGCGACTCACCCTGTGCTTCTGGCTGGTATGCAAAAACTCCCTGGCTGGGTTGGTGCAAACTCTCTGATG
>CM077094.1:129366091-129703591 GCA_039513925.1 Platanthera zijinensis
ACCTGATCACCCAATTTAGGTGTGGGCCTGGAGATTTTTCAGCCACTATATCATCCTGTTCTGCTGAGCTAGAACTTCTTTATTTCAGAATTACTGGAAGAATCTTCTTCCATAACTAATGCCTTCTTCTTTTTTATCATTCTCCTTTTCCACTACAGGTGTTTCTTTAGATAGGACTCTATCCACCAATGCTAATATTATCATATCCATTCTTCTGATATGATTGATCTTAGATCCAATCTTCAAATTGATACTGTCAGGAATGTCTTGTACCAAGTATAGGCTTATAATTCTGCCATTATTGAGCTTCTTGATGCTCTCTACAATCTTGTCAAAGACTATTTTACTCCTGTTAGTCTTGACTTTAAAGTTTATTCTAGTCATCAGCTCAACCATGATTGCTAAAATCCTGTCATGTGCTCTTATCTTACACAGCAGCACCTTCCCTATAATTTCAGACAGGAATTTGCCTTGGGTATTCATACCCTTCCTATTTAGGGTGTTTCCAATCTTTGTAATAGGGACTAATACACACCATTCCAATGCTTCTACTGTCTTGGAAGAATCCAAATCATCTTCTTGATCAATTCGTGGTATTTTGAAAAATCTTGGCCAATCTCCTGGTTATGAGTTTAACCTTTGCTCCATTCACTTTAGACTTGATCTTTTTTGAGTTTGAATCCAGTTGAGCATTGGAGAAGAATTCGAAAACTTCCTATTTCCAGATGTTTGTCAGTTCAAAGAGTAGATATTCTAGACCTGCTTCTTTGATTAGGGTTATTACATTCTTAATTTCTTCATTCACTGAGTTGAATTCATTGCGAACAAACTCATACCCCTCAAAGATGTTATCGTCAATCTTAGAAGCCATTGGAGTGGAGAGAAAGGATTGAAGATTGTCGACTGATCTGGGTTCTAGGTCTTGACACTCAGGAATCAAAAGTTCAAGAAATCAAGAAAGCGTAGTCGACTCCTACTCTCACACCCTATATATAGTCTAATCTTTCCTGAAGACAAAAGGGCGCGCTGCATTTAGACTTTTCCAAATTTTTTGGTAAATACCTAGTCTCAACACATGAAAAATTGTCTGTTGAGATGTGTCGACACAATTCGACACAGGGATAATATCTCTCGACATATACCTTTGGGTCTCGACACTCTTATGTCTCGACACTTACTTTAGTGTCTCGACACATTGTTGTTATGCAATGTCGACACACTTTCTGGTGTCTCGACACATTACTATATATAGTGTCGACACACTTTCTAGTGTCTCGGCACTTTCTTAGATGTCTCGACACATTTTTTAGTGTCTCGACAAAACTTTTGACTTAGTCAAAATTTTGTTTTCTAAAATATAGATACTTGACATTTTAAGGTTTATTCTTGATATTTATGTAAGTAAACATAATTACTGACATTTATATTGTATTCTTATTTTTATCTGTTTTTCTCATATATGTGCATAAATTATTCAAGATTGAACATGTCAAGTTCAAACTTAAAGAAATTAAATATCTTTTCTTCTAGGGGCTTAGTGAAAATATCGGCAATTTATTTATTTGTGAGAATAAATTCTAAACTAAAATCTTCATTTTCTACATGCTCCCTAATAAAGTGATATCTAATTTCAATATGTTTAGTTCTACTATATTACATATAATTGTTTATAAAAAATAGCACTAGTAGAATCACAGTATAATGGAATTTTATTTAGCTGAATGTTATAATCTTGTAACTGATGCTGAATCCAAAGCAATTGTGCACAACAACTTCCAGCTAAAATGTACTCAGATTTAGCAGTTGATATTACTATACTTTTTTGTTTTTTACTGCTCCATGAAACCAGCCTTCTTCCAAGTAATTGACATGAGCTTGATGTGCTTTTCTTGTCTTCTTTACATCCTACATAATCTATATCTGAAAATCCTGTCAGTTCAAAATCACTATTCCTGGGATACCATAGACCAAGATTAGGTGTGCCCTTTAGATATCTCAATATTCTTTTAACTGTTATATAATGAGATTCTTTAGGGCAAGCTTGATACCTAGCACAGACACAAGTGGCATATATTATGTCTGGTCTACTGGCTGTTAGATAGATCAGTGATCCAACTATGCCCCTATACAAGGTGATATCAACTGGCTTGCCAGCACCATCCTTGTCTAATGACATACTGGACCCCATAGGAGTTCTCATTGAATTGGTTATTTCTATGCCATACTTCTTGATTAACTCCATGGTGAACTTAGACTGACTAATGAAAAGTTCATCTTTAGTTTGCTTAACTTGGAGACCCAAGAAAAACTTGAGTTCACCCATGCTACTCATCTCAAACTTACCATGCATAAGTTTGGCAAACTTAGTGTAAAGTGACTCATCAGTAGAACCAAATATAATAATGTCATCTACATATATTTATAATAAGATGGTCTTGCCTTTGAATTCCCTTAGGAATAGTGTTTTGTCTATTTTCCCTCTTGAGAATTTGTTCTCAAAAAGGAATTTAGACAGAGTCTCATACCAAGCCCTCAGAGCTTATTTTAATCCATAGAGAGCTCTTAATAAAAGATAAACATGATTAGGTTTAGTAGAGTCAACAAAACCTGATGGTTGCTCAACATAGAACCTTTCTTTAAGGTTACCATTTAGGAAGGCTAACTTCACATCCATTTGGTAAACATTGAATAATTTATAGGCTGCATATGTCAGGAAGAGTCTAATAGCCTCCAATCTATCCATTGGTGCAAAGGTTTGATCAAAGTCTATACCCTTTTCTTATCTATATACCTTTGCAACCAGTATAGCTTTGTTCCTGACTATAACACCATTCTTTTCTAGTTTATTCCTGTATATCCATTTAGTTCCTATGATGTTACAGACATCTGTCTTGGAACCAGCTTCCAGACTTTACATCTCTTGAACTGCTTCAATTCTTCCTGCATAACACCTATCCAAAATGGATCTACATTGGCTTCTTCAAATTTCTTTGGTTCTGTTTGAGACAGAAAACTTTAGTACATCATAGTGTTGTGATGTTTACTTCTTGTGATCACACCATGAGCTATATCTCAAATGATCAATTCCCTTGGATGATCCCTTAGATGTTTGACAGCTACTGGTAATAAGACCTCTTCTCTTTGAAAAGCTTTATTTTGTTGCTGAGTTTATTCTTTTGGTTGTTCCTGTGTAATACCCCATTTTTTTCTTTTAAACCACCGAGGTCTTATGCCTAGAATCGCCGCTTTGCGGTGACACCAACACACCCGGGAAGGTCGTCACTACAAAATGCTGATCTTGCCTGCCATACCGATCACAGAAGAGTAGAATAAATATAAGAGTATATGAAAACTCAAATAGAAGTCCAAAAAAAATCACATATATATAAATAATTCTCCACGAAGGGAGAGTCCACAGGAATGATAAAGCAAAGTACTAAAGAGGGCTCCTGCCCGATACATAAAAATCCTCACTACAAATCACTCAATCGCGGAAGCAAATTTATAATATCTACTAGTGATCGGGACTCACTGTCCCTGCTGCCTGAACTCCAGTGTTAGACTGTCCTGCTCCAAGAGCACCGACATCTAGGGCTACGTCTCCTAGTTCGGCTCCACGATCCCCTAAAATGATTTGGTCAACGATCGTTAGTCTAAAAGACCAAGTCCTATCATCCCCCACCCCTCCCCCATTACTCCTAGGCACCGAGCGGGGAGGAGGAAATGGAAGGTAATGAAGGCGGAGAGTAACAAAGGTAAGCAGATGGCAGCGGAACTAGTCTATCATGAGTTCATTAACAGAGCAAATAAATGTAAGCAGTAGTAGGTAAACATTATAAGTATACACAAAAGCGAGAGAACAAATACAATATGAGAAAGTAAAATAAGTAAGTAACCATGACCTATAGGAATGCCCATACAAACCAATAGACCAAGGGGTCGTTTTGCAAGGCCTATTGTATAAGGTGTCCCATACAAATTCACACAATATGTGTCAATGGTTATAGGCAATGATGAAGCTATGTCATGCAAGTATGTTATGATGTGAACATGCAAGTGCAACACACACACTCGACTCTGTGCATACAGACCTTTAGTTCCCTCTTTCTGGAGTCTAACCACCCATAATACCTCCGTAGTGGTAAACGGAAGCGGTTGGTTAGGCCTCGCCCACCTCTAAACCGGTATCACACTACCAGTCAGACCTATCGTACGCCTCAATGCTGGTGCACTAAGCGGAGCTCCTACGTACTCTTGCCGGCTGCGCACCGAACTTTATTTGGCCAAGTGCTAAACCACACTTGCCGAGTTAACGTACTGGTGTCGGTGTGACGACTCTCCAATACCGAAGACCCACCACCTTTATCTTATGCACATGCAATATAACTATATTTTCCCACCGAGCCGAAGCACCCCGTACTATACCGCCATCATAATTATCTACCGAGCCAAAGCTCCCCGGACTAACCCGTCCATCACCATTATCTACCGAGCCATCGGCTCGCTAGGCTAACCTGCCCATTACCAAAACCACCGAGCCTACCGCTCGAGTGACCCAACCTAACACCCACAACACCGGGGAGTGTGAGTGTAATTATAATACTAGAATAATTCTAATTTCTCTTGTAATCCATTTAGTCTTACGGCTTATGTTAACCTTGGACTGCCCAGGGCATTCCCTGTGAAGGGCTCTCGGGGGCACTAGGAACTATGATGGGCTAAAGCCCAAAGCTCCCTTTCACAAGGAACTTACTATTATTGGTTATTACCCATTTCCCGATCCCTTTTAATGTTATTCTGGATCTAACCCTAGTATATATTGACTCTCTCTCTCTCTCAACAGGAAAGACGATCTTTCGTCGATCCCGAACACCTCTTAACACTAATCAACCCAGCACTCTACTTATCAAGACTCCTAATGAAGCTCTCTTTTTCTTTTTCACTTCACCAAGATCAGTAAACCAATAACCACATCGCCCTATGTCTATTCCACATGTTATCACAATTTTTGCAGTTTTACTAAATGCAGACCAACCTAAGCTATATGATGTACATGATAGGAGGTACTCCAAATTTTCCTCAAAATGCACTAAGATACTTATTGTGGGTCTATCATGACATATTTAGCCTAAATCCAGAAACTTGTAATTTTTCTAACTAATTTTGTATTTATTAAATTTTCCCAAAAGTTTGGTCACGGGTAAATTTTAACATGAAGTACTAGATTTCCTTAAGTTGTCGCCACCCAAAAATTATGAACTCTATATGATAGCAAAATATAAGTTAATACCAAATTTCATAGATTTTTATAAATGTAATAACCTCTAAATAATTAATTCAAGGTAATTCAAATAATTTGAGTTAATGAAGGAAGTACCGCAAATCATACTCCATAAATTATATAAAAATTACCAAAGCCTTATAATTATCACAAAACACTACTGACTAAGTTTCATGCAATTCCAAGGTCAATGAGCCATGTATAAAAATACTTCATATAATTCCATTAAAGTGCACTTTGTGGAGAAACATCCTTATAACCTCATTTAAGTAACATGTAATAAATATCTAGGATTTATTATGCCCTAAAAAGTTCTTTGGCCAAGTAACACAATTTTCCAGCAAGATATAACATTTATTGACTATTTATCAAAATGTGGTGCACTAGTTCACTTAACACATGAGGTACTAAGAGAAAATGCTCAAATGATCCAAATAATTTACTAGTGCCTCTAAATGATATTTAACTAACCTTTCCAGAATTTCACATCATTCTAAGTTAATCTAACCATGGTTACCTAAAAATTATCATTAGGGGCAAGATGGTGGTTATAACTACAAGTATAAGCTATTGTTTTCTAAACATCCTATAATAAATTTCAGGGGTCAATAGTACTACAAAATTACTCCTACCAAAATCTTATGAAAATCCAAGGTCATATGACCCTTCAACATTTTCATAAAAGGTATAGGCCAAAACTATCCCTAATTGATTTAAGTTGTGTGCCTAAGTCTAAATGTCACCAAATTCCTTCCTAGGGCATGTAACCACCCTAAGATCACATGGACTAAACACCAAGTCCATACAAGGACATATCACTTCATGTCCTTCACAACATCCCAAAGTTCAACCCTAGGATTTGAACTAGGGTTCTAGGGTAAATCCACCCTAATCTACCCCAAACTTTATGTGAGGGTGGTTAATGTCATAACAAGTCAGTGCCCAAGTTTCAACCTCTGTTGAGGTGATTTGGTCACTCAACACCACAAGGGATAATTAAACCTAATTAACCCTTTTTGGGCCTAGGCTTGGGTTTACCAAATTCCCTACCAATTCATCTTCAAATGGAATGAAATTTTATACAGAGTCATATATTGACCCAAAGAACCACTCACCAAAATTTGGGAGGGTTTGGAGGTCATTATTAAATTTCTACAAAAACTTTAGGAAAATGTTTTCCAAAAATTTCCATTTTTAGATTTGTTCTGGTTAAATGTAAGAGTGACCCCCATCCAAAAATTCAAATCATTTGGTTTGCTGGATTGATGGGGGCACTCAAAACAGTCTCTGATCTAGCCTAGGTATAGACCTCACCAAAATGAGTGATGTGGTCTGACCTGAACTCCAAATTAGTTCAAACCAATTTTAAAATAAACTAGACTCATAGGGCTACAAATTTTGTGCAAACCACTTTTACTGTAGGGGACCCTAAATATTTTTAATAATTAATTTAAAATAGCCCAGTAACTGTGACAGAAAACGAAATAAAATGAATTAATAAATTCAATCACTGCACGAATCTTAAACCTGATCGGATGATCCCTGGCCTTCTTCTTCCTCCATCCAATGGCCAGGATCTACCCGACCTAAAGCACCTTCCAAGCCAATTTCTTAGCCCCCATCTCCTTCTCTGGCCGGCCACCACCGCCACCACCTTCGTTGAGGTGGGGGCTATCGCCGACCGGCGGCACGACCGCTGGAGGGGCGGTTTTCGGCAAATCCGTAAGGTGGAAAAACATGGAAATTTTTGAATTTTTTCTCTACCAATCGGGCTCAATTGAGCCCGATTTCTCTCCTAAAAGATCTAAGAATCTAGCCCACTAAGAGAGGAGTAGAAGAGGACCTGTAACTGGGCTTGCCGACGAGTGTGGTGGTTGTGCGCCATAGCTGGTGGTGGAGATTTTTGGTGCTCTACAACAACACTGCCAAAGTGTATCAGTTCTTCAGGGGAAGAGTGAAAACTTCTCCCCTGACCTTGGGGAAGCTTTTAAAATCATCAAATGGGGGAGGGGAAGGGTGGCCATTAATGGCCATGAAATCTCAATTTTTCGGCCATGGTGGATCTCTGAATTCAGCCACCTAGAGGCTGGGAAAAGCCTTTGGTCTCCTCTAACTGATGTGGGTAAGATGAATCAAGACTTTGGAATCAATTGGACAGGGACTCTTTCTCTCGTATGACCATTAATGGCTTTCTCTCTCCTCTTTCTCTCTTCCTTATGGGAGAAATTAAATTCAGCCACTTTGGTGGCTGGCTATGATTATTCAACTCCTCATAGTTGATGAGGGGGAATGTATCCATCAATTGGAGAGTCCCTTGGTCTCCCTTGGCAATGAATGGCCTCCCTTTTCACTTTCTCTCTCCTCCATTAAAGGGGAAAATGGAGCTTTTCTCTCTCCTAGTCATCAAGGTTGAATTTGATGACTAATCCAGCCTAATGGCAGCCCATTAGCTCATAATATTAAATAAAATAAAGTTAGCCCAAGAGGGGGAAATGGGATTGAGCTTGGGTTAGCCCATTTGAGGTAATTTGACCTATTTCAAGGATTGAGTTAACCTTGGTCAAATTGATCATTTGGGTTGACCCCAATGGATCCTTATTGACCCATTAGTCTCCCCTAAAGTCTAGGAAGGCTTGGGTAGGGTTGGTTGGGCATCTTGGGGTCACTTGACCCTTAGTTAGGGAACTTTGACCTTTTTAGGGCTAAAGTTGACTTGGGTCAACTTAGCCTCTTTGGTTGACCCCAAGGGGTTCTTGGTGGCCCATTGACCTCCCTTAGGTCTTGGGAAGGTATAGGTGGCTCCCTTTGGCCAAGGGGACGTCAATTGGGCATGGGTGAGCTTAGTTTGACCTAATCAAGGCTTGGGTTGACTTTGGTCAACTTGGCCTTTTTAGTTGACCCTAGTGGGTCCCTATGGCTCTAATGGACCCTCTAATAAGTTAGTGGTGTTGTGGTGGGGTCATGGAGTCATGGTTAAGCCCTATGGCCATCCCTAAGCTAGTGATTGAAATTCTACTATTTACATACGACCATGGTGATCTCACCTTCATGGCTAGGTTCACTTGATCTTCTTGGGCTTCCTAGGGTTTTGTCATGACCTAGTCATGACAAAACCACTCTTAGGGGTCTAGTTGTCTGAGGGATATTACTAATCCCAATACATAAAAATAAAAATTTTGTCCTAAAAATTCAAGTTATGCCTAGGGGGTTTCAAGTGTGAGAAGTAAAATGTAACATCCCGAGAGGTTAAAGGGAATACTTGACGCGAAAAGTTCCAGGTACCTTTACTGCATCAAGTCTTGTTGCTCCCACATGTGCTCCTCTTATCCATGATTCCTTCACAAGACTTTGACCAGCGGAACCTTCTTGCGCCGCAAGACCCGCATCCTAGTATCATCTATCTGGATCGGCTCCAGGTGCACCGATCGATCAGAAGCTATAGGCCAATCTGTCGTCGTAATCTGCTACTCCAGCCGAAGTAGAGCTCTCCCGAGGTAGGAGACGTGGAAGACGTCTTGCAAAACCGCTAGCTCTGGCGGCAGCTCTAGTCTGTACGCCAAGGGAGCGATTTGCTCCAGGATCCTATAAGTCCCCATGTATCTCGGACTGAGCTTCTTCTGACCACTCACCCGCGAGACTCCATGCATCAGTCATATCTTCAGAAATACCCGGTTTACTACTTGGAACTCTACCTAACGATGCCAATCATCGTAATACTTAGCCTGCCTGCTCTTAGCCTCCAACATCCTGTCTCAAATTAACCGCACCTGAGCCAAGTGCCTTCAGATCCTAATCCTGGATCCAAGATAAAGGAGTCATGCATCTTCGCCCGTATAAAGCCTTATAAGGGTCCATGCCAATGCTGGACTGGTGGTTGTTGTTGTACGAGAACTCGATCAATGGTAGCTGCCTCTCTCATGGCTCTCCACTATCTAGTATGCAAAGACGTAATAAATCCTTTAGTGTCCGATTGGTGCGCTCTGTCTTTCCATCCGTATGAGGGTGAAAGGCGGTACTAAATGTCAACCAAGTCCCCAAGTAAGCCTGGACCGACCTCCATTCCTTAGACATAAATCGTACATCACGATCAGACACTATTATCCTCGGCACTCCATGGTATCAGATGAACTGCTCTACAAACCTCCGTGCGAATTCACCCACTGAAGCGTCCTTTCTGATCGGTAGAAATCTGGCCACCTTCGTCAGTCGATCGACGATCACCCATATCGAGTCATTCCTCACATGTGACCGAGGAAGACCATGTATGAAATCCATGGAGATATCGTCTAACTTCCACTCCAGCACTAGAAGTGGCTGCAATAATCTGGCCGGACTCTTACACTCATCCTTCACTAACTGACAGGCCTCACACTGGGTCACGAAGTATGTAATATCCGTCTTCATACCCGGCCAGTACATTGTCCTCTTTAGGTCGCCCGTCTTCTTGGTGATGCCTGGGTGCACCGAGTACCTGTTGTAGTGAGCCTCGTTCATAATGTCCTCCTGAATCCTGCCCCTAACCGATATGTACACTCGTCTTCTAAGGCATATAACCCAATCTCTCTCTGTATACTCAAGGGCTGTGCCTGCCTCTAAGGCCCTGAATATTGGCTCCAACTTATCATCCCTTCTCTACTCAGCCCTGATGCGATCTCGAATATCATCGGTAGTGCTCATCGCAGCCAGATACTCCTCATAAAGCTCTGAGTCATTCGAGGACACCATGGAAATCTGCATATCCTCCATCATTCGTACGAGCTCCATGGCCATCAACTGAGACTCTTCTCCGGAAGTGGTAGCCCTCTGGCTCAGTGCGTCTGCCACCACATTCACCTTCCCTGGATGATAGTGTATCGTATTCTTGTAATCAGATAGAAATTCCACCCATCGCCTCTGACCGACATTCAAATCCTCCTACATATCAACATATTTCAGATTCTTGTTGTCCGAAAATATATCGCAGTGCACCCCATAAAGTTAATGCCGCCAAATCTTCAGAGCGAACACTATTGCTCCCATCTCCAAGTTATGCACAGGGTAGTTCTGCTCGTGCTTCTTCAGCTGGCGGGAGGCGTATGCTATCGCATGACCATGCTCCATCAGTACAATGCCCATCCCCTGAAATGATGCGTTAGTGTACACCCGGAAGCCCTCCTTCCCAGATGGAAGAGTGAGTATAGGGGCCAACGTAAGTCGACCCTTCAACTCTTGGAAGGCCGCCTCACACCGCGGCGTCCAAAAGAATGGAGTGTCCTTCTTCGATAAGGAAGTGAGTGGAAGGGCTATCTGAGAGAATCCCTGTACAAACTTCTGGTAATACCCAGCCAATCCAAGAAAACATCGGACATCCGTGGCCATCTTCAACTAAGGCCAGTCCCACACTTCCTGAATCTTCGCAGGATCCACCGTCAATCCTTCTCCACTGATGATGTGACATAAAAAGGCCACCTCCATCAGCCAAAACTGGCATTTGCTGAACTTGGCATATAACTGGTGCTCCCTGAGCTTCTCCAAAGTCGAGGCCAGATGTTGTGCATACTCTTCCTTCATCCTTGAATAAATGAGGATGTCATCTATGAACACAATTACAAACCTGTCAAGGTATGGCTTGAACACCCGGTTCATCAAGCTCATGAAAGCTGATGGCACATTCGTGAGCCCAAAGGGCATCATGATAAACTCGTACAGGCTAAACCTGCTGCTAAACGCTATCTTCGGGATGTTTTCTTCCTGGATCCATAACTGATAGTACCCCGACTTCAAATCCAGCTTCGAGAACCAATGTGCTCCCACCAGCTGATAATAATTCATCGACCCTTGACAGTGGATAGGTGTTCCGGACTGTCAACCGATTTAGTGCACGATAGTCGATGCACAACCTGAAGGTCCCGTCCTTCTTCTTCACAAACAAGACTGAAGCTCCCTAAGGCGAGGAACTCGGCCTAACTAATCCAGCCTCCACCAGCTCCTTCACCTGACTCCTGAACTCCACCAACTCCTTTGGAGCCATCCGGTAGGGAGCCCTAGACACTGCCTTAGCTCCAGGAACCAACTGAATTTGAAAATCCTTCTCCTGATGCGGAGGTAATCCTGGTAGCTTCTCTGGAAACACGTCCGCAAAGTCCCGCACCATAGATATATCGGCAGCCGTCGTCTTGACCTCGACCATCTTAAATAATACCTGATACACCTCATCTCCCTACATGTGGGCCTTGATGGCCTGAATAGAAGATAACATCCTACGAGATACGGGAGTAATACCTTCAAAGGTCGCGAAGGTGCCATCATAACTTAGTACAACCCTCTTTGTCGGGCAATCTATCTAGGCGTAGTTCCAAGTAAGCCATGTCATGCCCAGAACCAGGTCGAAGTCCGACATCCTTAAGACCGTAGTCAGGGCTTCGAGTGTCAGTCCATCAATAGTCACCTTTAGGAGGCACTTAGCAGTAGCTAAGAACTTCGTCCCGTTGGGGAGACGCACCCTCCTGATGACTCCCGAATAATTCCTGACTCCTTCTAGTCCCTTTACGAACTTCTCAGAGACGAAGTTGTGTGACTCCCCCGTATCCACCAAGGTATGGGCAGGTTTGTCGCACACTATAATTATTCATATTTATTTAAGTATGTTTAGGTAATTGAGTCTATGGTTTCTTTCCTAGCATGCTACTGTTTGTTTGTTGTTTCAAATGTTCCAAAATTAAATAATAACATAAAATTACTAGCATACCTTCAATCACCCTGCCTGGGTCCCAAGGTGTATCCAAGTCCAGAGCATACACCTGTTCCCTCTCTTTCCTCCGATCTCTGCCCTGGAAACCACGTCCTCTTCCACGGCCTCGGCCTGCAAACTACTGAGCGAGTGGGGCAGCATGTGGTGCCGGTAGAGGTGCCCCTCTCATAGGACAGTTCCTCCGGATGTGACCTACCTGATGATAGTTGTAGCACTCTGGCGGGGGAAGTGCCACACCTACGGGCCTCTATATCTCCCGCATTTGAAGAGGTTGAGGGGCCAATACAACCGGCTCCCTCAGCTCTTGTCTCACCTCTTGGCGAGGTTGGTCCTCTGCCCTTCTCTCCTCAATAAAGTGGCCCCTTCATTGATCATTCCTGCTTCCTCGGCCCTGATCCTCAGTTGGCCTCTTCCGGCCTCGAGTCGTGTGCCAGTCAGCCTCCATCCTCTTTTACATCTTTAGAATCCGAGGTATAGGCCCGTCAGATACTAACAGAAGAGCCCATCTCAGATCCTCTCAAAGGCACTTATAGAACCTCTTGGTATACCCCGCTTCGTCCAGATGATAGGAGTCCGTAAACCGTGCTAAGTGGTTGAACTCCCGGTGGTACTCCACAACCGTCCTGTTGCGCTGCCTTAGCTGTAGGAAAATGTCTTTCAGCTTATCTCTTGCCGACTGTGGGAAAAGTGCTCCAATAGTGCTGCCCTAAACTCCTCCCAAGTGATGTCAGCAACCTCCCGATCTACAAATGTTATATCCAGAAGAGTCTTCCACTACCTCTTGGCATGAGACTCCAAGCAGGAGACCATCATAGGTACCCTCTCCTACCAAGGGAACACATCCCCATCAGCATCTCGAACATGATATCAAGCCACTCTTCCATCAATACAGCTGACTCCATCCCCATGTAAGATGGGTGAGAGATTCCTCGGAAGATGCTCAACCAATTGGTCCCCGGGTTTGGCTCTGGAGCCGGAGCCTGCTAGGCCCTGAAGACCTCCAGAATAACTATCAGAGTCTGCCCCATCTCTGACTGTAGAAATGGAGTGGGAGCTGGGGGAGGTGGTGCAAAATTCAGAGTTTGCTGAGCTCCGCCCTGCGGTGTAGGATGTGCTGGGGGCTGCATAACAAAGGCCAATTGTAATAAATTTGACCCAAACCTATTTAAAAGTGGATAATTACATGCGATACCCCATATGGGCACACCACAACTTCCGTTACTTAGTTTGTCCCCAAACTAAACTCGAGTGGGGGTGACCAATGGTTAGTGGACTTCTACTCTTCCGATCGAGGTTTGCCTCTAATACTAGTTTGTAAGACCCCATTTTTTTTCTTTTAAACCACCAGGGTCTTATGCCTAGAACTGTCGCTTTGCGCTAACACCAACATACTCGGGAAGGTCGTCACTATAAAATGCCGATCCTACCGGCCATACCGATCGTAGAAGAGTAGAATAAATATAAGAGTACATGAAAACTCAAATACTAGTCCACAAAAAATCACATATATATAAATAATTCTCCACGAAGGGAGAGTCCACAGGAATGATAAAGCAAAGTACTAAAGAGGGCTCCTTCCCGATACATCAAAATCCTCACTACAAATCACTCAATCGTGGAAGAAAATCTATAATATCTACTAGTGATCGAGACTCACTGTCCCTGCTTCCTGAACTCCAATGCTAGATTGTCCCGTCTCCAAGCACACTGACCTCTAGGGCTGCGTCTCCTGGTTCGGCTCCACGATCCCCTAAAATGATTTGGTCAATGACCGTTAGTCTAAAATACTAAGTCCTATCATCTAGCACCTCTCCCCCATGGCTTCTAGGCACCGAGCGAGGAGGAGGAAAGGGAAGGTAATGAAGGTGGAGAGTAACAAAGGTAAGCAAATAGTAGCGGAACTAGTCTATCATGAGTTTATAAATAATGCAAATAAATATAAGCAGTAGTAGGTAAATAGTATAAGTATACAAAAAAGCGAGAAAACAAGTACAGTATGAGAAAGTAAACTAAGTAAGTAACCATGACCTATAGGAATGCCCATACAAACCTATAGACCAAGGGGTCATTTTGCAAGGCTTATTGTATAAAGTGTCCCAAACCAATTTATACAATAGGTGTCAAAGGTTATATGCAATGATGATGCTATGTCATGCAAGTATGCTATGATGTGAACATGCAAGTGCAATACACACACTCGTCTCTGTGCACACAGACCTTTAGTTCCCCCTTTCTAGAGCCTAACCTCCTAGGATACCTCCGTAGTGGCAAATAGAAGCGGTGGGTTGGGCCTCGCCAACCTCTACACTGGTATCACACTACTAGTCAAATTATCATAAGCCTAAGCGTTGGTGCACTAAGCGGAGCTCCTGAATTCTCTTACTGGCTGAGCACCAGACTTTATTTGTCCAAGTGCTAAACCACACTTGCCGAGTCAACGTACTGGTATCAGTGTGACGACTCTCCAATACTGAAGACCCACCACCTTTATCTTATGCACATGCAATATTACTATATTTTTCCACTAAACCGAAGCTTACAAGACTATCCCATCCATCATAATTATCTACCAAGCCAAATCTCCCCAGACTAACCCATCCGTCACCATTATCTACTGATCCATCGGCTTGCCGGGCTAACCTGCCCATCACCAAAACCACCGAGCCTACCGCTTGAGTGACCCAACCTAACTCCAACAACACCGGGGAGTGTGAGTGTAATTGTAATCTTAGAATAATTCTAATTTCTCTTGTAATCCATTTAGTCTTACGGCTTATGTTAACCTTGGACTGCCTAGGGAATTCCCTGTGAAGAGCTCTCGTGGGCACTAAGAACTACGATAGGCTGAAGCCCAAAGCTCCCTTTCGCAAGGCACTTACTATTAATTGTTATTACTCAATTCCTGATCCCTTTTAATGTTATTCTGGATCTAACCCTAGTGTATATTGACTCTCTCTCTCTCTCTCCATAGGAAAGAGGATCTTTCGTCGATCCCAAGCACCTCTTAACATTAGTCAACCAAACACTCTCCTCATCATGACTCTTAATGAAGCTATCTTTTTTACTTTTCACTTCACCAAGATCAGTAAACCGATAACCCCATCTCCCTATGTCCATTCCACATGTTATCACAATTTTCGTAGTTTTACTAAATGCAGACCAACCTAAGCTATATGATGTACATGATAGGAGGTACTCCAAATTTTCTTCCAAATGCCCTAAGATAATTATTATGGGTCTATCTTAACATATTTAGCCTAAATTCATAAACTTGTAATTTTCCTAACTAATTTAGTATTTATTAAAGTTTCCCAAAAGTTTGGCCACGAGTATATTTGAACATGAAGTACTAGATTTCCTTAAGTTATAGCCACCCAAAAATTACGAACTCTATATGATAGCAAAATATCAGTGAATACCAAATTTAGCAGATTTTTATAAATGTAATAACCTCTAAAAAATTAATTCAAGGTAATTCAAATAATTAGAGTTAATGAAGGAAGTACCATAAATCATAATCCATAAATTATATAAGAATTACCATAGTCTTATAATGATCACAAAACACTATTGGCTAAGTTTCATGCAATTCGAAGGTTAGTGAGCCATGTATAAAAATACTTCATATAATTCCATTAAATTGCACTTTGTGGAGAAACATCCATATAACCTCATCCAAATAACATATAATAAATATATAGGCTTTATTATGCCCTAAAAGGTTCTCTGGCCAAGTAACATAATTTTCCAGCAAGGTATAACATTTATTTTATATTTATCAAAATGTGGTGCACTAGTTCACTTAACACATGAGGTACTAAGAGGAAATGCTCAAATGATCCAAATAATTTTACTAGTGCCTATAAATGATATTTAATTAACCTTACCAGAGTTACATATCATTCTAAGTTAATCTAACCATTGTTACCTCAAAATTATCACTAGGGGCAAGATGGTAGTTATAACTACAAGTATAGGCTACTATTTTCTAAACATCATATAATAAATTTCAGGGGTCAATAGCACTATAAAATTACTCCTGCCAAAATCTCATGAAAATCCAAGGTTATATGACCCTTCAACATTTTCATAAAAGGTATAGGTCCAAATTATCCCTAATTGGTTTAAGTTGTGTGCCTAAGTCTAAATGTTGGCAAATTCCTTCCTAGGGCATGTAATGTAAGACCCCCTTCCCGGAACACAAAACACGGCACGAAGGGAGTCTTATGCCCAGAACAGGCACCTTGTAGTAGTGCTAGCACTCGGGCTAAACGATTCGATCTATCACATACGTCATTTCTACTTTGAAGAAATCCATACTTGTTGCACTCAGTCATCGTTCCGTCATCCAACATGCTTCTATCTAAGTGATTTCATAACATATGGATATGTAAGGAAGAAGCTAAAGAAGGCCGCACCTCCCTAAAGAAGCTAGAACAAGCTTCTAAAATGTCAGAGTGCGAATGAAACTTACCCAAAGGGCTACATCAAGAGTCTCTCAAAGACTCACATCAGTCACTGACGATAACGACGACAACGTCCCTTCAGGCCTTGTCGTCCTGGCTTGGCTGTTCTGCTACAAAATCTACTGATGCTCTGGCTGCGAGGTTTCCTCTTAAAAAGGAAGACGTAGAAACCGTTAGTCATAAAGACTAAGTTGCTATCACATCCACTCCACCGACGACTCCTCGGCACCGGGAAGAGAAAGGAACATGGGTACAATATAAATAAGTAGCACATAAGTACAAGCAGGTGGTGAATCTATATAGTATCATGAATAACAGTATAATGAGAGTATATCAATACTAATAACATTCTAATCTAGCAATTCTACCAAGTTATACCAATCTATCAGGCATATAAATAAACAACAAGAAATTAACTTAACTTATAAGAATGCTCATACAAACTTATAAGTTAAGGGTCGACTTAACATTAAAGTAACTCATCGTATAAGAGTGCCCATACAAACTTATACGATGATGATCTTTTGAATGTAATTTATGTAATGATATGAATGCAATGCAATGACTCACCCATACCCACTCACATGCAACTTCCATGTCGACACCGACTCGTAGTTCCCACTTTTCGAGCAGGTAGTTAACCTCTTGGGCGTCATTCGTGTGGCCAGACGGTGACAGTGGATCCAACTTCTCCACTACTAAGCGGGCATCCACACTACCAAGCCTAGGCATTCATATGCCTCAATGCTAAGAACACAATAATGGAGCTCACATGCGTACTATGGCTCAGCAGGAGTCTCGGGTAGATGTGCATCGGGAACCAAGCCTCGAACTAGCCAATGTTATGACCCGGAAGGAGCCTCCGAAAAAGCATGAGGACCAAGCCCAACCATCCACTTGGTACGGAAGGAGCCCCGAGAGTAAGCACCGAGGACCAAGCCCAATCGTCCAAGGTATAACTGTCAACTCCCATCGGTGTGATGACTGGCGAGCCCGTAAACCTGCCACAATATCCCTAACTCGGGATTACGACACCGCGTGTCGACTCACAATGCATGCAACATCACATCATCATGCCATGGAAGGAGCCTCGAGAATGAACACCGAGGTCCAAACCCAACCATCCATTTACATATCTTCTCATTATTACCATACCTGTGCGGTCAAAACCCCGCACTTACACCCTTTCACAATGCTACCCGTAGGGAGACAACACTCTAAGAATTGGACTACTAAACACATTCTGTTAAACATTGATTCATATGACCATAAATTCGAATCCTACAATTAATTTCCAATGGTATCCAACACATTGTTAGTATGAAGCGCATCCCTATCGAATCACATAGTTGATTCATTCTTACCATCCAAACTCATCTCCCATTCGTTCACTAATTTCCACCAAATCATTTTGTTTAAGCACATTTCACTACGCCATTTGTTTACAAAGGATCTATCCACAACTCACCTCAACCCTTCACACTATTTATTTACAATCTCTCTATCAAATCCTAAATTGGATTTACATAACCCGAGACAAAACATGCAGGAAATGAGTTAAGTACAGAAACTTCAATCAGAGGTTCCTGATGCTACAGGAATCCGGTGAAAACATTTAACCCCTCATTGGAAAGGTATTTCCAAGGGCTATGACTTTTGTGTTTAGTCGAAAGCCCTTATCTGGCTGTATCACACTTGAAATCGGCTTCAAAGTCTGCTACGTGCAGAATACAGTTTTCTGTACGCTAGCTCGTCATCCATCAAGTTTGATCAGACTTTCCTGTGGCTACAGACCTTGCCTGAAGACTTGTAACCACTCGTTGGAAAGGTATTTCCATGGCCTACGACTTTTGTGTTTAGTCGAAAGCCCAGATCTGGCCATATCATATGTGAAAATGGCCACGAAGATCAATGCGTGCAGAACACAGATTTCTGCACGCATCTTAAGGCAG
Source organism: Platanthera zijinensis (assembly GCA_039513925.1). Taxonomy (NCBI): domain Eukaryota; kingdom Viridiplantae; phylum Streptophyta; class Magnoliopsida; order Asparagales; family Orchidaceae; genus Platanthera; species Platanthera zijinensis. The sequence goes on from CM077094.1 coordinate 129,384,521, forward strand.
AATGAACGGTATCAGTCCGTCTTACTCCTCTAGCCGATTTTCCCAAATCACATGCAGAAATTTCTACTCCCTTATTCACCCTCATAAGTCCACTTCTCTTCACGAAACCATCCCCCATCATCACATAGAAGGAGGGAGAAATTGAAGATGTCTAATCTTTAGGACACAAGTCCTAGCAAGGCCTCTTCCTAGAAAACTTCTTCTCACAAATGAGGACTCACTTGAGTCGATATCTCTCTTAGGAATAACTAGAGATCTAGAACCAAGGGTGAATGGAGGAAGCTCACCTCATTTCTGGCATTTCCGCCACTTCTGGCCAAGGATCTCGTCACCCTTCTCGGCGGCATCTTCTTCTCCTCGGCGGCGTTGGCTCTTCACGGGATGAAGAATGGCTCCAACACCTTCCTTTTCCTCTCCAACAGTTTTTCTATAGAAGTGGCTTGGAAGGAGGACTGGAAAACGGCTAGGGTTTCAACCCCCCTTTTTATGTGGAAACTACACGGGTAGGGACACGCCCGTGTCCCTACCCGTTTCCTGTTCGGGTGAAGCGTTGTCGATGGTTCGGTTGCCGCTTGGATATACACACACGGGTAGAGACATGGGCGTGTCTCTACCCGTGTCCTTCTCGGGAAACACGGTCTGCTGCCTGGATACATACACATGGGTAGGGACACGCCCGTGTCTCTACCCGTGTCCTACTCTGGAAACACTATCGATGATGTCAGTTACACACACGGGAAAGGACACGCCCGTGCCTCTACCTGTGTCCTCATACACACGGTTAGAGACACACCCGTGTCACTACCCGTGTCCTTCTCTGGAAATTTCACGAATTTCCAACTCTGGCACCAGAGTACCACATGGGTATGTACACGCCCGTGTCACTACCCGTTTCCTACTCTGGACCAACTTCACCCCCCTTACACAGGTGTAAGCCTAGTTTCCAGCATTCCCAGAGCCCAAGTTATCTCTCCTGATTTAAAAATGTGCATGAGGGGCCTAGCGCGAATCGGGATGTTACAAGTAACCACCTTAAGATAACATGGACTAAACACCAGGTCCATACAAGGACATATCACTCAATGTACTTCACAAATCGCCAAAGTTCAACCCTAGAGTTTGAACTAGGGTTCTAGGGCTAATCCACCCTAATCCACCCCAAACTCCATGCGAGGGTGGTTAATTTCATAACAAGTCAGTGGCCCAAGTTTCAACCTCTGTTGAGGTGATTTGGTCACTCAACACCACAAGGGACAATTAAACCTAATTAACCTTTTTTGGGCCTAAGCTAGGGTTTACCAAATTCTCTACCAATTCGTCTTCAGATGGAATGAAATTTTATACAGAGTCCTATATTGACCCAAAGAAACAACACCAAAATTTTGGAGGGTTTAGAGGTCATTAGACCCTTTAAATAATTCGTACATGGATTATTAAATTTCTACAAAAACTTTAGGAAAATGTTTTTCAAAAATTCCCATTTTTGGATATGTTCTAGTTAAATGTATTAGTGACCACCATCAAAAATTTCAAGTCATTTGGATGGCTGGATTGAAGGGGGCGCTCAAAACAATCTCTGATCTAGCCTAGGTATAGACCTCATCAAAATGAGTGTTGTGGTCTGACCTGAACTCCAAATTGGTTCAAACTAATTTTAATATAAACTAGACTTATAGGGCTATAACTTTTATGTAGAACACTGTTTCTTTAAAGGACCCTAAGTATTTTTAATAATTAATTTAAAACAGCCCAGTAATTGTGACAAAAAATGAAATAAAATTAATTAATAAATTCAATCACTGCACGAATCTTAAACCTGATCGGACCATCCCTGGCCTTCTTCTTCCTCCATCCAATGGCCAGGATCTACCAGACCTAGAGCACCTTCCAAGCCAATTTCTCGGCCCCCCATCCCCTCCCCAGCCGGCCACCACCGCCACCACCTTCATTAAGGTGGGGGCTATCGCCGGGCGGCGGCACGGCCGCCGGAGGGGCGGTTTTCGGCGAACCCGTAAGGTGGATAAACATGGAAATTTCTGAATTTTTCTCTCCCAATCGGGCTCAATTGAGCCCGATTTCTCTCCTAAAAGATCTAAGAATCTAGCCCACTAAGAGAGGAGTAGAGGAAGACCTGTAACCGGGCTTGCCGGCGAGTGTGGTGGTGGTGCGTCATAACCGGTGGTGGAGCTTTTCGGTGCTCTACAACAACACTACCAAAGTGTATGATTTCTTCAGGGGAAGAGTGAAAACTTCTCCTCTGACCTTGGGGAAGCTTTTAAAATCATCAAATGGGGGAGGGGAAGGGTCTAACATGCAATGGCCAAGAAAGCTCAATTTTTTGGCCATGGTGGATCTCTGAATTCAGCCACCTAGAGGCTGGGAAAAACCTCTGGTCTCCTCTAACTGATGAGGGGAAGACGAATCAAGACTTGGAATAAATTGGAGAGGGGGACTCTTGCTCTCTCATGGCCATTAATGTCTTTCTCTCTCCTCTTTCTCTCTCTTCCTTATGGGAGAAATTAAATTCAGCCACTTTTGTGGCTGGCTATGATTATTCAACTCCTCATAACTGATTAGGTGGAATGTATCCATCAATTGGAGAGGCCCTTGGTCTCCTTTGGCCATGAATGGCTTCCTTTTTCACTTTCTCTCTCCTCCATTAAAGGGGAAAATGGAGTTTTTCTCTCTCCTAGTCATCAAGGCTGAATTTGATGACTAATCCAGCCTAATGGCAGCCCATTAGCTCATAATATTAAATAAAATAAAGTTAGCCCAAGTGGGGGAAATGAGCTTGAGCTTGGGTTAGCCCATTTGAGCTAGTTTGACCCATTTTAAGGATTGAGTTGACCTTGGTCAAATTGACCATTTGGGTTTACCCCAATGGGTCCTTAGTGACCTATTGTCCTCTCTTAAAGTCTAGGAAGGCTTGGGTAGGGTTGGTTGGGCATCTTGGGGATCACTTGACCCTTAATTAGAGCACTTTGACCTTTTTAGGGCTAGGGTGGACTTGGGTCAACTTAGCCTCTTTAGTTGACCCCAAAGGGTCATTGGTTGCCCATTGACCTCCCTTAGGTCTTGGGAAGGTCTAGGTGGGTCCCTTTGGCCAAGGGGATGTCAATTGGGCATGGGTGAGCTTAGTTTGACCTAATCAAGGCTTGGGTTGACTTTGGTCATCTTGACCTTTTTAGTTGACCTTAGTGGATCCCTATGGCTCTAATGGACCTTATAATAGGTTAGTGGTGTTTTGGTGGGGTCATGGAGTCATGGTGAAGCCCTATGACCATCCCTAAGCTAGTGATTGGAATTCTACTATTTGCAGATCATGGTGATCTCACCTTTATGGCTTGGTTCACTTGATTTTCTTGGGCTTCCTAGGGTTTTTTCATGACCTAGTCATGACAAAACCACTCCTAGGGGTCTAGTTGCCTGAGGGATGTTACATCCTGTGTAAGCTCTTCCTCAACATATTGACTCCATCTTGTATATTTTGGCTTGCTGGAAATGAATCTTCTATAGACTGCTCCTTTAGCTTCAATTCTTCTCCTGTTGTGCTTAATGTACCTGGCTTATTATTATAAAACATAGAAATTTCATCAAATACAATATGAACAGACTCCTCCACAACTTGATCCCTCAAGTTGTAGATCCCATAGGACTTACTAGGGTTAGTATAGACAACAAATATGCCTTCATAGAACTTCTCAACAAACTTAGTTATGTATGTTTTCTCATTATTTAGGACAAAACATCTACATCCAAATATTCTAAAATAAGCCAAGTTTGGTTTTCTGCCCTTCATTAATTCAAAAGGAGTCTTATTCAACCTTTTGTTGATTGAAGCTATATTAAGAACATGATATGATGTGTTTGTTGCTTCAGCCCAGAAATATTCTAGGAGAGAAAATCACTCAGCATGGTTCTTCCAGCTTCAATGAGAGTTCGGTTCTTTCTCTCAGTAATTCCATTTTGTTGGGGTTCTTGGAGTGGAAAACTCTAGCTGAATCCCAAGTTCTTCACAAAACTTTAAAATACATTCAGATTAAAATTAAGTTCCATGATCAATTCTGATTCTGACCACAGAACTGTTCAATTCATTCTTTATTTGTTTGACAAATGTCTTGAAGACATCAGAAGTTTCAGACTTTTCCTTAGAAAGAAAAACCCAAGTAAATCTAGAATAATCATCAACAATCACAAAAGTGTAGACTTTCCTTCATATACTATGAACTGGCATAAGACCAAACAAGTCTATATGCAAGAGGTATAAACACTTCATTGAGTCTTTGGTTTCAATACTTTTGAATGAAGTTTTGGTTTGCTTGCCTTTTTGGCATGTAGAGCAAATGCTCTCCTTACAGCATTTAAAGTTAGGAACATTCCTAACTAGCTCTTTATTAAAAAGCTTGCATATAGCCTTATTATTCAAATGAGCTAGCCTCATGTGCTATTTGACATAGTGTGACGCTTTCTCATTTGCAACTAGACATATGGGTGAGTCTGACTTTAGACATAGAAAATTTAAGCAATACACATTCCCATACCTAGTGCCTGTCAAGATGACCTCTTGGTCACTTGACCTTTTTATGAGGCACTCATCCTTGTGGAATGAAATGTTATATCCAAGATCACAAAGTTGGCTTATGCTTATAAGGTTGTGTAGTAACCCTTCCATATAAGCTACTTCAGTTTAAATGACTAAGCCATTTGAGATCTTATCATAATCTTTGGTAATTCCTTTGTCAGCTCCACTAAAGATCACATTTGATCCATCCTTTACTGGAATATACTCCCTCAAGTTTCTCTTAGTTCCAGTCATGTGTCTGGAACATCCACTATCCAAGTACCAGATGGGCCTATCTCTAGTGTTTGGACATTCCTACAAAATAAGATTTCATTTTTCCTTAGGGACCAAAATTGCCTTGGGTCCTAGGTGCTTGTTAGTTGTGGCTCCATTGAGACCACCTGAAAATATCTTGACTGGAAATATTTTCTGCCCATGAGACATAGAGTGATTGAACCAATAGTCCAGGGCAAAGTGTCCGATTTTTCTACAACAACAACATTCATATCTGTTGTACCTCCTCTTTGGAGGAACAGTAGGAACTTTATGCTGACATTCCTTAGGACAAGAATCAGCGAACTTGACCGTTGTATGGTGATTGGTAGCATAATTATAGTTTTGTCTCTCAGTCACAGTAGTCCTCCTTAGAGTAAGCACATTAGGAATAGCTTTCCTATTCATATTTGAGTTTGGTCCACCTGGTCCAAACTTTTGGATTTCTTCTCCCTTAGTCTAAAACACAGGTTGTGGGATGACTGAACCCTTTTGTCCTTTCAGCTTTTTTCCTCTTCTTCTCTTAGGTTTAATATAACCTAGTCCACTTCCAAGAGTTCTTGAGAAGTTATCTATAATATACAACACAGTTTTAGGTTTAGAAAATAGATATACTAGTCTTTTCTCATTCAGGGGTTTAAGTTCTAAGTCCTGAATGGTTGTATCTTTTTATTTTAGCAACATAATTTGATCATCAATGATCTGAGTCAGCTGAGCCAACTTTGAGCTTTGAAGACCTATCTTCTGAGTATCCATCTTATGATGATACTCAAGACCTTTTAGTGATGCAATTTCTATAGCTTGTTCTTTGATAAGCTTCTTGCCCATTACAAGATCTTCCAGCAGTTTTCCAAATTTATCTGTGAGCTACTGCAGTTCAGACTCAGAGTTGGTCTTATGTGAATCAAACTTTGAGTCACATGAGTCTAACTCATCCCCAGTCTCATAAACAGAAGTTTTAGAACAACTAGAATTATCATAGATTACCTGAGTATCCTGATAGTCAAGAATTTATGTTTCTAAATCATAAGATAGTGCCATCAAGTTAACCTCCATATCATCTTCAGAGTCACCATGGAGTGATGAAGTTGTGGAGTAATTGCCCTTATATATGGCCTCTCTGATGAATTCCTCTTCATAGGAGAACAATCCAATACGAGCATGTTCTTCTTCTTATTCAGTTGAATCAGTATCACTATCAGATAGAGTCTTTGGCTTGTTTGCCATCAGAACTTTTCTGATTTCTTGTATTTATAGAACTTCTTTTCCTTTGATTTTCTATTCTCCTTTCTTTTTACTGAACAGTCATCTATGACATGTACAGACCTGTTATAACAAAACAGATAATGTAAGTCTTAATTTGTTTATTCTGTTGTGAATCATACCTGATTCAGATTTGTCTCTGTATCTGTCCTTGCTTTTACTAGAACTTGGTTCAGATGATTTCTTCTTATTCCACTGCTTCCTTCTTCTCATCATTTTCTTGAATATTCTGGTGAACAGTGCTAATTCATCATCTGATAATTCTCCGGATGAAGAACTGGTTCAAGTGCTATCTGTATCTTCATCCCTTCTTGGTGATGATGAGATTTCTCTTCTAGCCTTCTTTGATGTATCTGCTTTGAAGGCCATAGATCTAGTTTGACTTGAATTTCTGGTAGATTCAGCTTCAGCTTTTCTAGAATTTAACTGAAGCTCATGTGATAACAGCTTCCCATATAAGTCTTGGGGTAATATGTTTCTCAGACTCCCCATATCGCTTACTATACAAATATTTATGTCTCATTCTTTATTTAGGGATCTTATAAACTTGCCATTTAGCTCATAGTTTGAGAATTCTCTGCCATAATTCCTTAAGTCATTGACAATTCTAAAGAATTTTTCATAACATAATTCTATGGAATCAGTTTTTTCCTTGCTTGAATGCCTCATACTGCTGGTTAAGTAGAGACTTTCTATCATATCTTACTTCTTTTGTACCTTCCATGTAGACTATGAGAGTTTCCCACATCTCCTTGGATGTTTTACAGTGCACTAGATTCTGAAAGATTAAATTATCTATTATACTGACAATTATATTTTGTGCTCTTTTATCCATGATGGCAAGAACCACCTAATCCTTTGTCATTTCAGATAGTTTCTTAGGGGTTTGAACATTTGCATCCAAGACAGATATCTTTATTGGAATATATGATCCTTCTTGTACAGTGACAAAGATTCTTATATCTGAAGCCTCCATAAACAATCTCACTCTTTGCTTAAACAACAAAGTTATCCTTAATACATATTGAAAGCTTCATATAACTGAGATCTCTGTGAGATTCAGAAGCCATTTGATCTGATATTTTTCAACCACCCTCAGAATCTTTTTCTGACTGTTATGTCATTCTTTGAATAACCTCCCTCTGATACCACTTGAAAGAAAATACTATGGGTAGTTAATCACCTAGAGAGGGGGGGGGGGTGAATAGGTGTCTTTAAAATTCTTTATCAATTAGATTAAATGTTCAGCAGATTTTGTAAATATGCTTTCACTAGATCACAACACATGTAATTCTCAGAACACAACACATACAATTCTCAGAACACAGCACAAGCAATCCACAGAGTACACAACAATTTTATAGTGGTTCCCATATCTAGGGTACATCCATTTTTCCCCTTCTTCCTCACTAGCAATGTGCTAGATAAATTTATATCTCCTCCTCTTCAACTCAGATCAAAAGATCTTACAATCTCAGTTTCTGTTAAGAAACCTACACTCAGACCAAAGGTCCTACAATAGAGATTCACCCAATCTCCTACCTCAGGTCCCTCAAGAACCCTACCTCAGCCTTTATAATACAGGCTTACACCTCAGTGATCCCACTCAAATCATCTACCTCAGGTCCCTCAAGAACCCTACCTCAGCCTTTATAAATTAGGCTTACAACTCAGAGAATTAATCTCCTACCCACTCAGATCTAAAATAGATCTTACAAAATAAAGAGGTAAATAAGAAAATTAATCTTTTGAAAACAGACATTCTATAATCTGAATTATCTGAGAGAATTCAGATTCTTCAAATCAACTTCACTGGATAGATTCTTGAAAAGCAAGCTAGCTGAAACTGATTCTTTCCTAGATAGGCAAGTTCTTGATGTTGATTGGCTTGATTTTTGTGAAGAACTTGTATAACAGATCCACCTTAATCTTCTGATCAACTTGATAACAGGATATGAAGATTTTCTTGAAGACCTTCGTCTTCCTTCTTCTTGGGATTGTCTCCCTCTCCTAACTTAGAAAAATAAGAATGAGAAAAAAAATGATTTGTCTGATTGATTTTTGATTCCTTCCTTCTGAGTAGACAATCACTCTATTTATAGCCTTTACAGGTAGTTGGCTTCTGAATGATGATGTCATCATTACACCATCATACTTTAATTCTTCCTTCAAACAGTTTCTGATCACGATACTGTAGCTGATGGGACACTTCTGACATGTCTTGACACTTCTGTGTTAACTCTGCTCATCCTCAGAAACATAAGTGTCGAGATGTCCAAAGTGTCTCGACACTTTATTACTTAAGTGTTCTTAGAAGGTGTCGAGATAACTTAGCAGTCTTGACACAATTTTACTTAGAAGAATTTTCAGTCTGAACTTGAAAGTGTCGAGACAGTTGACTTGTCTCGACACAACTATCGTCTGTGTCGACATTTGCTTTATTCTTCATTGTGTCGAGACAGTAGAATTGTCTCGACACTACTGCCTGTTGGGTGTCGACACTTGCTTTATCCTTCACTATGTCGAGATAGTTGAATTGTCTCGACACTTCAGGTTGCCCAGTGTCGATACTTTAAGTTTGTACTTCAGTTCTACATTGTGTCGAGATAATTGTATTGTCTCAAAATAATTGTATTAATATGTCGAGATATCTAACTTGTTTCGAGACTACTGACTTGATCTTCAAAGTGTCGAGATAACTGACTTGTCTCAACACTAGTCTTGCAAAGGTGTCGACACAATTGAAGTGTGTCGACACTTTTGTTCTTAGCCATTTTTCGACACTACAAGTTGCTAGATGTCGATTGTGCTGACTTCACTCAACGCTTTTGTACTTAGACAATTTTCTTCACTTTCTAGTCAGTTTTTTTAGTCCACCTGTCAATATGAATTGAATCACCTGTCCAATCAATATGAAATAGGCAACCTATATACATGAACTGAAATATACATCAAATACATATTTGTGTATATCATTGAGTTGAAAGGGCTTCTACAAATCAAGCACATTATTTCCAATGTATTCAACATTGTACAACACCAACAAATAGTTTAAGTTTGGCTGGCACAGTCCCAACCACATGGTTTTTACCCCTTTTTGGGGTTTCCCATGTTAGTAAAACCTTTTTTCCAGTTATCACATTTCTCTATAATTGTTTACATGCGTGCTGGACCGCTCCCGGGCTAAGAAGGTCTAATCGATACTGGTTTATGAGAGCCATGAGTGAGCCACAATTGTTTGGCGCCATCTATAGAAACACAGTTTTCTGAAGTTCTAAATACACTGAAGATAGTTTCCACTACGCAGCGATACTTGGAGTCTGACGATAATGGCAAAAAGAGCTACCTGCACTCCTGAAGCATTAACCCCTAGGGGCACATCGATACAGTTCCTTCTAACTCACATGTCAACACACCTCTCACAGAAAAGGTCATGAACGCACCCCATGCGATATTAGGAGAACATGTATGTAAGATTGAATAGTACCATGCAAATAGAGAAGTGTTGCGAGCTAATTATCCTGTCCTGAAAAAGGCAGTCAACATCAGCCAGCTCTGAACCACCCACCAACCGAGCAGTTCTCTCACTAGCACCACAAACCCGAAGAGGATTCCCCTAGCATGGTTGGTCGAAGTTGCGGTATTCGCTCACTCAGAGAGCTTGAAGCTCATCATCACCACCATAACCTAGAAGCAGCAGGCTTTGTACATGCAATTTAAAGGAGCACTCGTGAAATAATCCAAAACATGATCACCGAAGAGCACATACAAGTTGAGCAACGGACCGCTTTGGCCCATCACCCTCTTTCCCACCACTCACCATTGACACCATAGGTCATCTCACACATGATTTCATACAGATTCAAACTCCCGAACATTGAGACGTTCGACAGAACAGACGACCCGTCGGAGCACGTCCATCATTTCGTCATCATCATGAGGATTAACAATGCCCCTGATCAACTATTCTATCAAGTGTTCTCGGTAACTCTAAAGGGGAAAGCTCATAACTATATTTACTCTTTAAAGTAAGGAGGGATCGTCAACTTTGTAAATCTATCTCAACATTTCGTTGACCAGTTTATTGCAAACTAAAGAATTATATGGGACCCCTCTCACCATTCAGGGATCCGTCGGAGTGAGGGAGGGACCCTCAAAGATTTCTTTTGCTGCTTCACTAATGAGGCACAACAAATTCTAAGAGTATACCTCGAGATTCTATGAGGATTTTTTTCTTGGAGGCCTCCGCCCAGGTGGCTTTTACTATGCACTAATGCAGGAAACTATGCCCAACTATCTCGATCTCGTTTGTCGGGTCGAGCACCGGATTGTAGTTAATGAAGCAATTGAAGCACACTGCCAACAGTTCAAGAGAAACTCGAATAGATAACTAGAGCAAGAGTCATCATTGCCACTGGTTCACAATCAGAATGATGCGTGCCACAACAACCCCCTTCAAGAATGAGGCCAACATCAACACCAGTATTACACTCCCCTAAACATCACTCGAACCAACGTGCTCCTCGCCATCCACAATAGCGATGCACTTCACAGGCCCGGTCCCCTCACACCAAAAAGGGGAAATCAAACATAGTATTATGAATTCCAAAAAGATAATTTACAAGAGTATGACCCTCTATTTATATGGGAAAAGAAAAGAGGAAAAAATATAACAGCCGATGTGGGACTAAATTATAACTTGCGGACAGGTAGGATAAAAATTTAAATCACAAAACAACTGAGCGGTTAATCCCTGGCCACTCCAAATAGAATCCTCTAGACACAGAAGCAGTCCGCTCCACACAGGTATCTGCCAGACTCAAGAAGCAGTCTGCGGTTTCTGACCAGCTCGCTCCTACACCAAGCTGCAACAACTATCATAACCCGCAGCTTCAGTTGCTTTCCATACCGCAACTTCAGCTGCCTTTATCCGCTGTGACTACAACCCTGTCCTCCAAGCCCGTTACAGCAAGAACACAAGTCTGCAATAACTGTCAAAACCTGCTGCTTTAGCTGCTCACCAGACCGTAGCTTCAGCTACCTCTATCCACTGCGACTACAATGTTATCCGTGAAGTTCGCTACGGCTAGAACCCAAGTCCACTACGACTACTACCCTGTCTGCCAAGACCGCTATAGCTTGCTAGCCTCCTGAATAGAATGCATGAGACTAACCAGTAAACCGCTAAAACACTAGGCCACTTGACCAAACTAACAGTCCGTCAAAGCTCCATGAAAACTAACACTCCCCCTTAAGCTGGAGTATATATATCAACCATGCCCAGCTTGTCATAGAAATCTGAAAGAGAAGAGGACATTGGTTTGGTAAAGACATCTGCAATCTCTTTATCTGAAGTGATAAACAGAGTACAGATTTGATTTTTCAAAATTTCTTCTCTGACAAAGTGACAGTCAACTTCTATGTGTTTTGTCCATTCATGAAAAATTAGGTTTTTTGATATATGTATAACAGCCTGGTTGTCACAGAACATAGGTAAATGATGATCATACACTTCTCCCATATCAAGCATCAAGGCACGCAACCATTTCATCTCACAAGCAGTCGATTCCATGCTCTGGTACTCAGCTTCAGCACTTGATCGTGACACAACAGACTGTTTCTTGCTCTTCCAGCTGATAAGGTTCCCTCCCACAAAGGTACAAAAACCAGAAGTCGACTTCCTATCTTCATTATTGTGTGCATAACTAGCATCAGAATAAGCTTTGATCTTCAGATGAATATTTTTTTAAAACAATAATCTCTTCCCTGGAGACCCTTTTACTTACTCCAAAATCTTTAAAGCAGAACGAAGATGACACTCTTTGGGAGTTTGTATAAACTGACTGACCTTCCCTACAACATAATAATTATCCGATCGGATAACAGTCAGATAGATGAGTTTTCCCACAAGTAGTCTGTACATAGTACTATCAGAAAGAAGAGGTGAATCTTATGTCCAACCTTTGTCATCATTAACGACCATAGGACAGCAAACTGGTTTTGCCCCAAGAAGACCAGTCTATTTCAACAGATCTAATATATACTTTCATTGTGAGAGAATCATAGAGTTGTGTTTTTGCAATATTTCTATCCCAAGGAAGTACTTAGGAGAGCTCATATCCTTTGTAACAAAATATTGTCGAAGATGCTTCTTTACTAGATCAATTCCTTCCTTATCATCACCAGTAAGGAGAATATCATCCACATAGACAGCAAAAACCACAAGCCCCTTAGTGGTCTTGTGAATAAAAAGAGAATGATCCGCAGAGCTACGAGGGAAGCTAATAAGAGATACAACCTTGTTAAACTTTTTGAAACAGGACCAGGGACTTTGCTTTAGACCATAAATAGTCTTCTGTAACCTGCATACCTGAGACTCCCCCTGAGCAACATACCAAGGAGGTTGCTCCATATAAACCACCTCTTGTAGATCACCATACAGGAAGGCATTCTTGATATCTAACTGACACATCTCCTAACCCTTATTCACAGCAATAGAGAAAATAACTTGAATCGTGCTGATACGAGTAACTGGGAGAATGTATCAAAAAAATCCACACCATATGTTTGAGTAAAGCCTTTGGCCATAAGCCGAGCCTTATAACGATCAAGAGTACCATCTAGATGAAACTTGATGACAAAAACCCACCAGCAACAACCACATCCACACCAAGAGGAGGAAGAACATGAGTCCAAGTACCTTGTTCTGTTAAAGTTGCATTTCCTCATCCATTTCCTCCTTCATATGCGGAATAACAAGAGCCTCCTGATAGTTAACCGGGATAGTATTAGTCGAAAGAGCAAGAGCAAACCTTTGCCTAATTGGGGATAAACAAGCATAAGACACAACATCATGAATAGAATGTTTAGTGCACGTTTGAACCCTGTTTCATAGAGCAATAGGAAGATCAAGATATGACTTTTCTTTGATAGGAGATCCATCCGTCAGAGAGATTACTAGCCCAGGAACTATTAGCAACAGCTCCAATAGAAGGGGGAATCAGAAGATAGAGGTGAAGACAATGGCATAGGTGATGGAACAGACGCAGACATAGGTATAGAAGGAAGAGGAATGAACGATAAATATTTAGATGGGGAGAGAGTAGAAGCTTGAGAGAAATAATACATACTTTTAAAGAACGTAACATCAGCAGAAACAAACTATTTTTGTAGCCAGGGATCAAAGCACTGATACCCCTTTTGTGTTGGATAATATCCCAGAAAAACACACTTGACCGAGCGATGGGAAAGCTTGTCACCACCAGGAGATAGAGAATGCACAAATGCTATGCAGCCAAAAACACTGAGAGGTAAAGAAAAATTTGGAGCATCTGGATGTAAAACAAAGAACGAGGAGTGGCCTTGAAGAATCGAGAAGGGAATACGGTTGATAGGATAGCAAGAATGAAGTACAACATGCCCCCATTATGAACAAGGAGCATTCATCTATGTGAGAAGGGTGCGAGTAACATCTAGGAGATGCCGATTTTTGCATTCAGCAACCCCATTTTGCTGTGATGTGTAAGGACAACTCATTTGATAAACAATGTCGCGGTGTAGACAAAAATTAGAGAATTGGTGACTAAGATACCAATTGAAAGTAAGGGTAAGATCTATCTCAACTCTAGAGGGGGGTGAATAGAGTTTATTTAAATTAATTTCACAGTTGAAATTGATCAGCAAATATAAAATTCAATTTATAGTATAGTGTAGAGTGTTAATGAAGAGTTAAAAACAAAGAAGTAAAGAGCACAGCACACAGCAAATCAATCACACAAACAACCTAGAAGACACAAGGAAATATAGTGGTTCCCCAAAAACCTGGGCACATCCACTCTTCTACCACCCTTGGTAGGAATCCACTCAGGATGAGTTGATCAGGTGTCCTGACACCAATGAGCTTTTGTTAAGGTGCTCAAAAACCAAAACTGGATTTTTTGATAAGGTGTCTTGCCACCACTGAGTTTTGACAAGGCTCTCAGAACCAGACAGAACTTTTGAAGGGAGTTCAAGAACCCTTTTACAGCAGAAAAAGAAAAGATAAAGAGGTGAAGTTGTCTTCTCTGTTCTCAAATCAAATGAGAGAAGACTAGTGGATTTTTTGTTGTCAAAGCTCCCCCTGAGTTGTAGACAGGTTCAGGAATGGAAGCTTTGCTCTAGGGTGATAGGCCTTCAGAACTTTAGATCTCCACCAAAGGATTGTTTCAGCAAAAAGGCTGAAAGATGAGGTGTCTGGAGTTCTTGAGATGAGGCTGTGATCACTTTTCTGTAAGCAAAAAGATTGTTATTCTGATTCTTCAGAATTGATCACTTGTTATCTGTCACAGCTTAATTCTTCTTGTTGTGTGTACTCTTTTGACTAAAGATGAAAAGGAAGATCTTATTCTCAAAAAGAATCCTGTCAAAGATAGCCGTTGGCAGGCATAAATGTCTTCCATAAAGAGTCTTGTCTTCTAGAGGAAGGTCCAATAAAACATTCCCTGAATAATTCCTTGAAGCTTGCTCCAGAATAAAGACAAACGGCTGGCAGATCTCCTTAACATAAATGCTGAGGGATTTCAAAAACATTCCAAAGACTGGCAACATTTGAATCCTTAGAATCGTTGATCTCTCAGAAAAATCGTCGATCTGAGCTCTACTATCGTCGAACTGAGCTCAGAGATTGAAACAGATCAAACAGACAGAAAACGTCGAACTGAGCTCGAAGATCGTCGAACCGAGCTCAGCGACCTGAAGAATAGCTGAAGAGAGATCGTCGACCTGAGCTAGAAAAATGTAGAATGCAGTTCGACGACTAACCAAAATTGTCTGAAAGCAGATCGTCGATCTGAGCTCGAAGATCGTCGACTGGAGTTCGACGATTTATTGAGCTTAGAGAGCGTCGAACTAAGCTCGACGTTTCGTCGACCGGAGCTCGACGAAGATTGCCTTAGTCTTGGCTCTATATCCTTGATATTTGAATGGTCCCGGGGGCAGCTTCAAACCTAAGTTCTAAGCCCTAGACTCATTCTAATGTTGACCTTTACAACTATACAACTAGGTCAACCTGGTTTCCTAAGACAAATATAGTGATCCTTACCCAAATTAGTAATAGGGTGTTCCAACAATCTCCCCCTATTTGGGTTAGGATTACTATTTACAGACAGAATTAGGAAATAAATAAGCATACATTCAAGACAGAAACTAAAACAACAATGCAGAAGAAAAGATATAGCAGTAATGCAGATCACAGAAAAGAAGTCAGCAAGTATCCAGAGGAGGATGATTGTTCAGCTTACACAATTCATTTCTTCTCAGTTCCCTTTTTAAACAAAATTTCTCTGTTGGGATTGAGGGCTTCTTTCTTGGATCTTCTATCATCTTCTGCACCTAAGGAAGTTTGAGATCTGGGCCTTGGAACTATAGCCTCAGGGTGCAGCTTCATATAATCTTCTGGATTAAAGAATTTTCTTGATGTATATTTCTCCAGTTCTTTCTTTCTCTGATCTGATAGAGTTGTTATGCTTGAAGTGTACTTGCCTTGCTCTCTGGCCTTTTTTATTTGATCAAGAGCAGCCAACTCTTTCATTCTAGCTGTCCAGGACAAGGGGTTGTTCTCAGGATCCTCAAATGAAACAGGAGGTTCATATCTGTTGATGGACTCAGAATCAGTAGGAGGAGTCCTGGATACAACTGCATCTTTTAGCTTATAAGGGAAAGGACCTGAAGTAGAATCAGTATGCCCTTGTCCTTCCTTTTGATGAAATCTGTGCCCTCTCTGGCTTCCTCTATATTGGCCCCTTCTAGACTGATATCCCCTTTGATGTTGCCCCCTTTGATAGTATTTCTGATACGACTGGGAGGAGCTTTGCCTGGAAGCTGGAGCTTGAGAGGCTGAGCCTGAGCCAGAATCTGGAGGAGGAGGAGGAGGCTGATACTGAGAAGATCCTTTTTCATACTTATTCAGCTTCCTTCTCTTCTTCATAGCCTTTGATTGGTTCTTAGAGTACTGCATCCAGGGCTCAGATATGGGGCAGTCATGCAGAATATAGTAGGGAATGTCATTAGAATCCTTTGCCTGAGCTGGGGGGACTGACATCATGGCCTTGTTTCTGGCCTTCCTCTTCTTGGCAATAGTATTTGCAGAGTCATCTGAATCAGTTTAGAATTGATCACTCTTTGAACTTTGAGGTTTGTCATACAAATCATCAATGTTTTTTATGTATTTCTCTTGTAACTTCAACTGATTAGCAGTCAGGGCAGGAGCAGCATCAGAAATTTGAGCAGAAGGAACTTTTGAAGCAACAGCAGCAGTAGGAGCAGTAACAACAGCAGGTGCAAGATCTTCTAGGTAAGAAGCAACTTCTTCAGCAGCAGATGTATCTTCAAATACAGGAACCATTTCAATATCTTCAGCAGCAGTAGCAGCTTCAACAACAAGAGGCACAATGGCCTTAGTAGCAGCATCAGAGATGAAAACAAAAACATCCACAGCCTTCAAGGAATTTACATATGCTTCAATTTAGCTGGGATCACAGACAGAAATAGGCACAATGGCCTTAGACAAGTCTTCAGCATGAGGAACTGGCAAAGATCTGAGGTAAACTGTATCAAACACAGAGAGCAAGCTCTGGAGGTCCATTGCAAAAGCAGGAGCAGACTCAGGCACAACCACTACTTCAGAAGGCATCTCCCCCTGCCTGAATTCAGGGAGAACTGAGTCAAGGCACCCAGAAGAGGTAATTTCCTGAGAGGGAGAGAAGGAGGAGAGCTTGGAAGATAGCTCCTTGACATGGGTCAGGAGTGGAGCCAGAGTGGTCTCCAGTAATGAGGTTAGCTTAGGAGCTAGCAGCTCATATAACCTGTCTGCCAGGGCTGATAAATCTACATGCTCAAGAGGGGCTTGAGCAGAGGTAGGAGAGAAGGTTGTTGGAAGGATGATGGCTGGAGCTGGTGGCATGGAAATTGATGGTATAGGAGGTCTGGGAATGGATGGCTCTGATAGGGGAATGGAGGGGATTGAAGATGTGGAGGTGTAGATAGGTGAGGCAAGGGAAGGTGTGAAGGATGGTTGGGATAGAATTTCTTGCAGCATTTGTTGGAATGAGGAGGTAGAGGGAGGCTCAAGAGGAGAGGAGGGGGAATCATCCATAAAGGAATCATCTGCCAAGGAAAATGATGGAGAGGTGAAGATTGGGTAAGAGAAGAGAGGATGGAATTCCTCTGAGGTAGATGCTGGAGGGGTTGAAATTGGTGAAGAAATGTTAATGGGGGAAGATATCAATATGGTGGTGATTGGAGGTGAGGATGAAGTGGCTGGGGTAGAGACAGCTGGAGGAGGAGGAGAAGCAGGCAACACTTCTACTGGGGCAGAGACCAGAGGTGGAGTGACTGAGACAGTCCTGGTGCCTGAAGATAGTGGTGCAACAGCTCTGGAGGGGTTTACAATCTGCCTGTCCCATTTGCTGAAAAGGGCACAGGAGAGCCTCTTGGATGCATTAATGAACATCCCAGAAGAGGTTAGCAGCTCAGGGCATCTGGAATTCAGATAGACCCCTCGAATTCTCCCAAAACTGACAACAGTCTTACTCAGCTTCTTCTTAATCAGGTTGAAGAAAATTGATCCACAGTCTAGATGTTTCTTATCAAGCAGAGCTCCCATTAGACAAAATTGATATCTTGATATGGTATCATGGGCTGAGTGCTTGGCCAGAAGCACTTTCCCAACTACATCAGCCAAAAACTGAAATTCTATCGACAGATTTTTCTTCAGCAGTTTGTTAGGGTTTACAGTATTGTGACCCATTCTATCAAGCATGGAGTCATATTCCTCTCCAGATAACTCTATGGAATCTTCTCCAGAACTAAGATGAAAAACTTCAGTTAAAAGGGTCGGGGACAATTGTACCTGAGTCCCTTTTATGAAGCCGATGACAGAGTTCTCGTTCTCATCTGTCGCTATATAACACCACTCCTTTATCTCTTCGGATGCAATCTTCATTCTGATAGTCATTATTTGCGATAGCTGCTGATCTCTGAATAGATTAAGAATATCCTTGAAGCGCTGATCGCTTCCATCAAACGAGTTCATGTCGATATCAAATTCGGTGTCAAATTTCATTTTGGAGATTGCAGCATTGGAGCCAGCCATTTTTACCTGCAACAAAGAACTAAACACGACCAAGCGTAGAAGATTTGGAGGGAAAACGAAGAAAGTTGCAGAGAGTATGAAATCGCAAAGATGAACGACGGCCGCGGAAATGATTTTATATTAGGGTTCGACGGCGAAACGGAAAATCGTGGAGCTCGGTTCGACAGAACGTCGATCTCAGCTCGACGATTTGGGCTACAGAGGGAATCTGAAGAGACGTCAATATCGTCGATCTCCGTTCGACGATGTTGAAAAGCGTCGAGCTCCGCTCGACGGTCTCTGAACAGAAGGAGAGAAAACCTGGAGCTAACGGAGGCGCTGAACTCAGATCGACGATTTTGGAAACGTCGATCTCTGGTCGACGATTTTTAGAAAAACGTCGATCTACGTTCGACGATTTCTGGGAAAACGTCGAGCGCAGTTCAGAGACCAAGCCTATTCTACAGATACAAAAAGAACTGATTTTTTAGCCTAGTCTTGGTCTGTTTTAAGTTTTCAAAATTCTTGTAAATTAGTTTAGGCTTCCTCCATCTAACATGCCTAACTGATTTAGGAAGAAACTGTGTTTCTTTTCATCCAAAGGCTTGGTGAAAATATCTCCCCTTTGCAAATCAGTAGGGATATATTGAAGTTCTATTTTGTTTTTCTCTACATTATCCCTTAGAAAGTGATGCCTAATCTCTATATGTTTTGTCCTACTATGGAGGACTGGATTTTGTGCTATAGAGATAGCACTAGTATTATCACAAAAAAAATTAGACTTCTCTAAGTTGTAGCCATAGTCTATGAGCTGATTTTGTATCCACAATATTTGTGAACAGCAACTGCCTGCAGCCATATATTCAGCTTCAGCAGTTGAGGTTGACACAGATGTTTGCTTCTTACAAAACCAAGAGACAATTCTGTCACCAAGGAACTGACATGTTCCACTAGTGCTTTTCCTGTCTATTCTGCATCCAGCATAATCAGCATCTGAAAATCGAGTTAATTCAAATCCTGAGTCTTTTGGATACCAGAGTCCTAGATTTGGACAACTTTTTACATATCTAAGAACCCTTTTAACTAATGTTAGGTGTGACTCTCTAGGGCTAACTTGGAATCTAGCACATATGCATGTAGCAAACATTATGTCTGGTCTACTGGCTGTAAGGTACAATAGAGAGCCAATCATTGCTCTATATGTTGTCTGATCAACTGGTTTCCCATGTTCATCAGCATACAATACAGCATTGGTAGGCATGGGTGTTTTCATGCAAGATGCCTCAGACATACCAAATCTCTTAACCAATTCTTTAGCATACTTGGTTTGGGAAATAAATATGCCCTCAACATGCTGTTTTACTTGCAATCCTAAGAAGAAGGAGAGCTCACCCATACAACTCATTTCAAATTTGGAATGCATCAGGTTGGAAAACTTTCTGTACAAGTTTGAATCAGTAGATCCAAATATGATATCATCTACATAAATTTGTACTAGTAGGGTATGGGACTTATGGGTTCTAATAAAAAGAGTTTGGTCTACTCTCCCCCTAACAAAATCATTTTCCAGAAGAAAGCATGCTAGGGTCTCATACCATGCTCTAGGAGCTTGCTTAAGACCATATAATGCTTTATGCAATTTGAAAACATAATCAGGGTGAGTTAGAGAGATAAAACCTGGAGGTTGTCTAACATAGACTTCCTCTTTGATGTCCCCATTGAGAAATGCACTCTTCACATCCATCTGGTAAACCTTGAAGCCTTTGTGAGCAGCATAAGCTAGGAATATTCTAATTGCCTCTAACCTTGTAACTGGTGCAAAGGTCTGGTCATAGTCTATTCCTTCTTGTTGAGAGTAGCCTTGAGCAACTAGCCTTGCCTTGTTTCTGACAATAACTCCTTGATCATCCAGCTTGTTTCTGAACACCCACTTTGTTCCAACAATGGAGTGATCCTTTGGCTTAGGCACTAGTTCCCAAACTTTATTCCTTTCAAATTGATGCAACTCCTCTTGCATTGCAATGATCCAGTGTGGATCTTGCTCTGCATCTTGAATGGATTAAGGCTCAACTTGAGATAGGAAGCAGGTGTGCATCAAGTTTTGGTTGACCTGATTTCTGGTTTGCACACCACTTGAGATGTCTCCAATTACTTGGGTGATTGGATGATCTCTTGTTGTTACTAGATCAACAGGGGATGTTGATTGTTCACCAACCTGTGTTGTTGTTTCCTCTTGTGGAATAACAACTTACTCTTCAGGATGATTTTCTTTAAGAGGTTGAACTTCTTCTTCATCATCACTGCTCTCATTCTTTTGCAGAATAGGTTGAGTGGCTGTATCCTCTTCTTTAACCTGTAATCTGTCCATACTTTCTGAAATAGAGTGTACCTGCAAAGGTTCTATGGTAGAAGTAGACTTCTCCTTATAACATATGTTAGTCTCATCAAAAGTAACATGAACAGATTCTTCAATTTTATAGGAAGATTTATTATATACCCTATATGCCTTGCTGATCATAGAGTATCCCAGAAACACTCCTTCATCAGCTTTAGCTTGGAATTTTGCTAGATACTTCTTGTCATTATTATGAATATAACAAGTACAGCCAAAAATTTTAAAATAATCTATTTTAGGTTTCTTCCCTTTGAGCAATTCATAGGGAGTCTTGCCCTTTAGTTTATGTATCAGGCTTCTGTTTAGCACATAGTTGGAGGTGTTCACTGCCTCAGCCCAAAAGGATAGAGGTAGGTGAGCATCTGTCAACAATGTAGTAGCAGATTCAATTAGGGTTCTATTTTTCCTTTCAGCTACCCCATTTTGTTGAGGAGTTCTAGGAGCTGAGAAAGTGTGCCTGATCCCTTCACTTTGACAGAACTCTTGCATAAGAAGAGAATCAAACTCTGTCCCATGATCACTTCTGATCAGGGCAATGTGAGTGTTGAACTCAATCTGTATACATTTGAGAAACTCTGTCAAACACTTAAAGTTATCAGACCTCTTCCTCAGAAAGAATACCCATGTAAATCTAGAGAAGTCATCTACAATCACTAAAGCATAAGATTTCCCTCCTAAGCTTTGTACTGTAATGGGTCCAAAAAGATCCATGTGCAACAAATACAGAATCCTAGGTGAATCACTCTTATTAAGTGACTTAAAGCTATTTTTAGTTTGCTTGCCTAACTGACAAGCCTTGCAAAGTCCTTCCTTCTTATAGGTGCCAGAAGGTAGTCCTCTAACAAGGTTGTCCTTGGATAGCCTAGCAATGGTTCTAAGGTTTAGATGTCCTAATCTCTTATGCCATAAAACATTTGGCTTAGATATGGAATTGAATAAACAGATATCTACTTTAGATGAAAGAAAATCTACTAAGTAAATGTTACCTGTCCTTTTACCTGTTAACACAGTTGTGTTATCATCTGACTTGATCTTGCACAGGGATTTGTTGAAAGTCACCTTGTATCCTTCATCACATAGCTGACTGATACTTATCATATTGTGCTTCAGTCCTTCTATATATGCCACCTTCTTGAAAGTGACTGAGCCTATCTGAGCAGCACCATATCCTTTGGTTTGGCCAAAATTTGAATCACCAAAAATCACTTTGGGTCCAAGTTTGGTTATGAAGGATGATAGGTTCTCCCTGTTCCCTGTCATATGCTTTGAGCACCCACTATCCAGATACCATTATTGGTTAGATACTGGATAGGTCTTCACCTGCACATGAACAGCTTATTTGTTTTTGACCCAGTTAACCTTGGGCCTAGGTTGATATCCTTTGAATTCAGAAATGAAAGACATCCCAGGTTGACTCTTATAACCTTCAGGATGATATCTCCTAGGAGGTACTATCCATTCAGTATAGTGGTTAAAGCCTTGGGATGTGGGACTTCTGGGATTGAATCTAGATGTGCCATTGAAGGAATGTTCACAGACCTGATCTCTGTTCGACGATCGTCGAGCTGAGGTCGACGATCTTGGGTCAGATCGTCGATCTCTGTTCGAAGATCGATTATTCTGGAGTTCAGAGTTTGGATATTGTCAAGCGAGGTCGACGATCTTGGGTTAAATCGTTGAGCTCTGTTCGACGATCGTCGAGCTCTGCTCGACGCAATCTGTTGAACTGAAATTTTCTCTGGCAGATCTGCATTCTTCCTAGATACCTCTACTACTCCCTTTCCTTTGTTAGAGATAAATTTGATTGGAGTTGTTAATATTATAGGTTGACTGGATGAAGCACCCAAGCCCAGTGCACTATTGAGTCTAGAGTTCACTGTGCTTGTAATGTCCATCAGTCTGATACTTCTCCCATTTAGGGATTCTTCAAACTTTTTGGCTTTTGATAGTTCACTTTTCAGTGAAGCTATCTCTTCCCTACAACATTCCAACTCCTCAGAGAGTTTGAGGTTCTCTGATTTTATAGTGCTATACTCAGATAGTTGTTTTCTGAGGGAAGTGATTTCCTTCTCAGACTCCAACAGATCTAGGCATAGTACCTTAAACTCATGTTTAAAATCCTCAGAACTGAAATCAAATGAAGTGATTACCTGATCTTCTTCTAGTTGATCTTCTGAATCTGATTCTGACTCTTCTGCTTCTGAGTCTGTTTAAGAGGCATTGATAGCCATCATGCAGAATTCCTTTTCATCAGCATCATCCTCATCATCACTAGAGCTGGATGAGGCTTCAGAGTCCTCTTCAGTTTCACTCCATGTCTCAGCAACAAATCCCTTCCTTGTATGTTTGTTCTTGCTGAAGGAGGGTTTGTCTAAGCTGTTCTTTCTGAAGTCTTTTTCTTTTCTTCTTTCTCTTCTATCTTTCTTATCCTTGTTCTTATTTTCTGGACAGTCAGGCACAATATGGCCTGGTTTCCTACAACCAAAACATATGATTTCTTTATTGTTATTTGATTTATCATACCTTGGTTTATCATGACCCTTGTATGATCTCTTTCTGAAGTCTTTTCAGGCCATCTTGTAGAATCTTTTGGCCAGTAGACTTAGAAGCTCATCATTTTCTGTAGCTTTATCTTCAGGCTCCTCTTCTACAGCTTTGAAAGCTATGGTCTTTTCTTTCCTTGTGACTGGAGAAGTAGCCTTTTGTTCTTCTTCTCTATTTTTAATGAGCAGCTCATAGGATTTGAGCTTGCCCAGGAGAGCTTCAGTGGTAATCTCATTTAGACTTCTGGCATCTTTGATTGGCCAGATTCTTGAATCCCAAGTGCTGGGGAAGCACATTAAGATTTTGTCATTCAGCTCAGTCAATGAGATTTCTTTATCCAAAGTCTTTAACTCATTGACAATTAGACTTAGTCTATTGTACATGTCAGCCACTGATTCAGCTTCTCCCTTTTTGAAGTTCTCATATTGGCTTATCAGATGGGATCTCCTGTCTTTCCTTTCATCAGCAGACCCTGAGACAATTTCAGAGAGCTTGTCCCAAATTCCTTTGGCTGAGTTGCAGTCAGCTACCTTCTGAAATATCTCATCAGACATTGTCTGAGGTAAGATGTTCATGGCCTTTGCATCTGCAGTTTTCCATTTCTTTATGTATGCATCTGTTCCTGAGGGAGGTGGAACAGCATTTGTGCTTGAGCTTGCTGGTGGACTTGGACAGACTGTCAAGACAGAATTGAAAATATCTTCATCAATAGAATTCATTTAAAGTTTAATCCTTGCCTTCTAGAGTGCAAACTTGGAAAGGTTGCACACTGGAGGTCTGGTGCTTGCATAATCTTTGTTCTGTGCCATGTCTTTGAATAATATAAGATATAAAGAAAATAACCCTCTTAAGAGATTGATCTTATCAAGGATCTTTTGGTTTAGGTGTTAGCCTGTGTGAGCAACAAACCTCCCTCTGATACCAATTGAAAGTGAGGGTAAGATCTATCTCAACTCTAGAGGGGGGTGAATAGAGTTTATTTAAATTAATTTCACAGTTGAAATTGATCAGCAAATATAAAATTCAATTTATAGTATAGTGTAGAGTGTTAATGAAGAGTTAAAAACAAAGAAGTAAAGAGCACAGCACACAACAAATCAATCACACAAACAACCCAGAAGACACAAGGAAATATAGTGGTTCCCCAAAAACCTGGGCACATCCACTCTTCTACCACCCTTGGTAGGAATCCACTCAGGATGAGTTGATCAGGTGTCTTGACACCAATGAGCTTTTGTTAAGGTGCTCAAAAACCAAAACTGGATTTTTTGATAAGGTGTCTTGCCACCACTGAGTTTTGACAAGGCTCTCAGAACCAGATAGAACTTTTGAAGGGAGTTCAAGAACCCTTTTACAGCAGAAAAAGAAAGGATAAAGAGGTGAAGTTGTCTTCTCTGTTCTCAAATCAAATGAGAGAAGACTAGTGGATCTTTTGTTGTCAAAGCTCCCCCTGAGTTCTAGACAGGTTCAGGAATGGAAGCTTTGCTCTAGAGTGATAGGCCTTCAGAACTTTAGATCTCCAGCAAAGGATTGTTTCAGCAAAAAGGCTGAAAGAAGAGGTGTCTGGGGTTCTTGAGATGAGGCTGTGATCACTTTTCTGTAAGCAAAAAGATTGTTATTCTGATTCTTCAGAATTGATCACTTGTTATCTGTCACAGCTTAATTCTTCTTGTTGTGTGTACTCTTTTGACTAAAGATGAAAAGGAAGATCTTATTCTCAAAAAGAATCCTGTCAAAGATAGCCGTTGGTAGGCATAAATGTCTTCCATAAAGAGTCTTGTCTTCTAGAGGAAGGTCCAATAAAACATTCCCTGAATAATTCCTTAAAGCTTGCTCCAGAATAAAGACAAACGGCTGGCAGATCTCCTTAACATAAATGCTGAGGGATTTCAAAAACATTCCAAAGACTGGCAGCATTTGAATCCTTAGAATCGTTGATCTCTCAGAAAAATCGTCGATCTGAGCTCTACTATCGTCGAACTGAGCTCAGAGATGGAAACAGATCAAACAGACAGAAAACGTCGAACTGAGCTCGAAGATCGTCGAACCGAGCTCAGCGACCTGAAGAATAGCTGAAGAGAGATCGTCGACCTGAGCTAGAAAAACGTAGAATGCAGTTCGACGACTAACCAAAATTGTCTGAAAGCAGATCGGTGATCTGAGCTCGAAGATCGTCGACTGGAGTTCGACGATTTATTGAGCTCAGAGAGCGTCGAACTAAGCTCGACGTTTCGTCGACCGGAGCTCGACGAAAATTGCCTTAGTCTTGGCTCTATATCCTTGATATTGGAATGGTCTTGGGGGCAGCTTCAAACCTAAGTTCTAAGCCCTAGACTCATTCTAATGTTGACCTTTACAACTATACAACTAGGTCAACCTGGTTTCCTAAGACAAACATAGTGATCCTTACCCAAATTAGTAATAGGGTGTTCCAACAAAGATATTCGTGAGCATTATCAGTGTGAAGGATTTTAAGAGAAACATCAAACTGAGTTTGTACCAAATTATAAAATTGCACGAAAATAGAATAAAGATAAGAACATTCTCGAAAAAGAAACAACCAAGTGCAACAAGAAAAATCATCAACAAATGTAACAAAATATAAACATCCTCTACCAACAGTTCGAATGGGGACAGGATCCCAAATATAAGAATTAACAAGTTCAAACGGACGAGAGAAGCTACATCCTTGTCTTGTTGGAAAAGAAGAACGATGATGCTTGCCAATTTGGCAAGCCTCACAGTTGAGGGAGGAGTTCACCCTAGGTAAATCTGGCAGGAGTTAGTATATGAGATGAGGAGGAGGATGACCAAGGCAAATATGTCACTATAGAAGAGAAGTAGAGTAAGTAGTGATATTATCGAGGAATAAGAGCCCATTGATTTCAGTCCTAGTAGCAATCTTCTCCTTGGAGTGCGGATCCTAAAAAGAATAAGTTGTAAAGGTAAAGGTAACTATGCATAAAGCGTGTCCTCAAGCTACAAGGTCGGAGTTACATAGATTGTACCAGTCTCGCAGACAGGAGACAGAGTACCATTCACAACAAAAATCGGAGGAGACCAGTTATGTTTGTTCAAGCAAGAGAACAAACTAGAATCTCCAGTCATATGATTAGTAGCACCAGAATCAATCAGCCACTTACCTTGAGTAACAACATTAGCACAAGTAGAAGTGGAAGCAAGAGACGTGGACTTATTAGTATTTTCCCCCGCAAACGGACGAAGATGAGGATGCTTAGCCCAATAATTATCAACAAGATGCCATGTCTTACCACAGTGAGAGCAAACATGACGAGACGTACTACGCCCACCAGTATGACCTTCATGACCACCAAAACTACAAGAGCGAGCCTGATGAGCGAACATGTTTTAATAGGATGATGAGGTAAGCAGAGAGCGCTGAAGAAGAGTGGTAACTGTTACAATGCGGGCAGCAGTAGCATCAAGTTTGGGTGAATCAGCTTCACCAAGAATCTATGTCGTATCATGTCATAAGACTCTGAAAGACGAAGAAGGTAACACACAACCAGAAGCTCTTGTAAGTATTTGTGCTGCTCAACTCGATCAGCAGAGAATGGACAATGTTGAAGAATCTTAGCGCCAAGTGCTTGCACTTCTTGATAAGTAGCAATAGGGTTCAAAGTAGGGCGAGCAAACAAATCAGAATATAACGTATATATGAGAGAGGTATGAGCACCTATGGAATAAAAAGTAGCAAGATGATTCCAAGCCTCCTTAACAGTCTCATCATGCCAAATAACAGGTAGGAACTCATCAGAGAGACTATTTGCAAGCCATATCCTAACCAAAGCATCACTGACATCACAGTCATCAAAAAGAACAGAATCATGAGTAGGATGATCATCAGTAAGATTATGGCATTTGTGTTGAGACATGAGCAAGAACATAAACGAGACACTCCAATCAGGATAATTTTAACTAACCAACTTAGAAGTAGTGCCAAGATTCCCAGACAGGGAAGAAATAGATGGGGCAACCTGAGTAGAGGAGGAGGATAAAGAGGTAGAAGAATACTCGATATCTGCCATGAAGAAGGTAGTTAGGAAAAAAGAAACTGTGCGAACTGGGAAAGAAGGAAGCTCGGGCGGACAAAAAACAACTCGAGCGGACAGAAGAAGCAGCACTGTTAGAAAAGAAACTGTGTGAACTGGGAAAGAAGGAAGCTCGGGTGGATAGAAAATAGCTCGAGCGGACAGAAGAAGCAGCACAGTTAGAAAAGAAACTGAAGGCCGCAGAGAAGACAAGCAAAGCAGGCGGTTAGCAAAATCGGAAAGAAGAAGCGGCGCGGTTAGAAAAGAAACTGAAGGCTGTAAAGAAGAAAGCAAATCAGGCGGTTAGAAAATTAGAAATCGCAGGGACACGGTGTCCTCTGATACAATGTGAAAAACTCTTAATAAAAAACTTTGCATTTCACAACAAGATAATTTACAAGAGTATTACCCCTATTTATAGGGGAAAAGAAAAGTGGAAAGAATACAACAGCCGATGTGGGACTAAATTACAACTTGTGTACAGGTAGGATAAAAATTTTAACCGTAAAATAACCGAGCGGTTAAGCCCTGATCGCTCCGACTAGAATCCTCCGGGCATAGAAGCAGTCAGCTGCACACAGGTATCCGCCAGACTCAAGAAGAAGTCTGTGGTCTCTGACCAGCTTTCTCCTACACCAAGCTACAACAACTACCAGAACCTTCAGCTTCAGCTTCTCTCCAGACCGCAACTTTAGCTGCTTCTATCCGCTGCGACTACAACTCTGTCTGTGAAGTCCACTACATCGAGAACACAAGTATGCAACAACTACCAGAACCCGTTGCTTCAGCTGCTCTCCAGACTGTAGCTCTAGTTGCCTCTATCCACTACGACTACAATGCTGTCTGCCAAGTCCTCTACGGCTAGAACCCAAGTCCACAACAACTACCGAAATCCGCAGCTTCAGCTGCTCTCCAGAACACAGCTTTAGCTGCCTATATCCACCGCGACTACTACCCTGTCTGCCAAGACCGCTACAGCTTGCTAGCCTCCTGAACAGAACACAGTAGACTAACTTGCAGACCGCCAGTAAACCGCTAAGACACCAAGTCACTCGACCAAAATAACAGTCCGCCAAAGCTCCATGAAAACTAACACATAGTATTAATACTTCCATCGCAGACAAGACCATAACACAGAAGGTTATCACTGGTTGAAGAAGGAGATCGAGCGCATCATTCAATAAGGACTTCTCAGAAGATTTGTGCTGAACCAAGACCTAAACTAGAGTGCGACTCGGACTGACAACTTAGTAGAGGACAACGTCGTACCCCAACGTGAATAAGCCAAAGACCACAAACAATTGGGCTCTTCTCTAGTAGAATGCGCAAAGTTCATGCCCCGTTTATCAGCAACTTCACTTTTTCATCTTTGGCTCTGATGTAATTGGTCATAAAACTAAAAATACACACACATGTACACAATGAATATCTACAATATTGAACATGCTTCTCAATTTATTAAAAGTACAGATCTCCTGATGTAAAACTTTGATGGTTAAAATCACAGACCCGATTTTCAACACCAAGCAGCTGGCTCTCCAAATTTAGGAACACAACTCTACAAATCAGGGTGTCATGCTCCATATTGTAGAGCACCCTCTTTTGCACTACAGATCATTATGCTCTTACATTGTAGAGCACCCCCGCTCTTGCATTGTAGAGCACCCCCGCTCTTGCATTGTAGAGCACCCACTCTCACATTGCAAAGCACTTTGCACCCACGCTGCAGGGCACCATAAAAGTTTTTCCAAGTGATTGCAGTTTATGAATAAGCAGTGACATTATAAAAATTTTTGGCTTCAAGCACAAATTTGGAGGAAAATATATATTATTAATGCCATAGGTCATGTGTTATGTGATAGACTCATATTGCCAAATGGAATAAACTCATCACTAGCCAATCTAAGTCTTATATTGTGAGTATTAAGAGAAAAATTTGGGTGATTCATGTTGAACTCGAAAACCACAGCTCAACGAGGATTTCTGACCGATGGTGCAACTTGCATGTATTTCTCCCAAGTTAAGAACACTCAATCGGTCGCTTAGAACTAAGAATCAAACCCCTGAGTTGCATCAAGTAGGTAAAACCACATATCCGGAAGATCAAAGAGGGCTTCCTCTCCCTAGCCAATGCTGAGGTGGGCACCATCGAGGGAATTGAAGAGCACCAGGCCAGCCACCTGAAAACCATGATTAGTAGTATAGTAGCTCCATCCAACCAGGATCAACTAAAGGAGAGAGAAGCCAGCCAAAAGTCCTCTCCAAAGGTGCCTTTGGGTGTCTATTTATAGTTTTCCAAAATCGGTTTGCAAATAGCGGAAACTCGCCTTTTGGGTTTACTAATCGCAACCCAAAATGGCCTGCCAACAACAAAACTCCATTTTTTGGAGGGGTTATTAGCATTCCCAAAGGAGTTTCTCAGTAGAACAACTGGGTGAGTTGACTTCCCACTCACCTTAAGGTGGTGAGTGCCCGCTGGGTTTGACACTTGCCGCTCAATGAACCTGGGGTGAGTGCTGGGTGGGATGCCTCGCTCTCCCTCACTAGTCACTAGATACCAGGGCTCGCCTTGGGCGAGTCGGGAGGGCCTATCCTCCACTCGCCTCACTAGCTCGTAGGGCCTCTTCCCGCCTTAACCTCTAGTAGGGGTCCCCACTCAGCAAATACAGGGTTGTACATAATCCTCTGTCTTTTCTAGCTTGTCACAAGCTCGGAAAGACAAGCCCAACTCCTAGTATTTGGCAAGTGCTTCTTATTCCTGAGGGAATCATCTAGTTGGCTCCTCGAAGTGCTATATATATATATATATATATATATATATATATATATAGATATATATATATATATGCTGAATCATGGGGTAGGGGAGAACTGTACAAGCCCATTATCTCCCCTTTCTTTACCCATCCCTAACAACTCTCCTCCCCTTACACGATACCTTTGTCGAAGCAACTCCAAGACCGACTCGTTATTATGCGGGAGAAAAATAAAACCTCCACAACTGGACTTCTCTCCTTTATCTCCAAAATGTCCTCAGACTTGCCATCCTAGCGAATGAAAGGGTAAAGAAGGTCAAGCTTGACCTAGCCGAATGCGAGCTCCCTTCCAACAACCCGACGATACCAAGTTCGACCTCAGGATCACCCCTTCTAACGAGCACCAGGTTCTAACAATCTTACTTTGTGACTTTGTATATCGAGCTCCTGATTGCTCTCTGTACTTTGCAAAAAGCTCCATCCCAAGAGAAAAATGTCGGGGGCGCTCTGATTGAGGTCGGCACACTAACCCCTGGCAGTGCGAGTCACCTGGCAGTCCAGGACTCTCGCTCTCTTGCGAATGCGAGTCCTTATGTC
The DNA here is from genome assembly GCA_039513925.1 of Platanthera zijinensis. NCBI lineage: Eukaryota > Viridiplantae > Streptophyta > Magnoliopsida > Asparagales > Orchidaceae > Platanthera > Platanthera zijinensis. The sequence continues at coordinate 129,415,071 of CM077094.1, forward strand.
AATCCCGACAGCCTTCCCTAATTTCCAGGTTAGTCAACCGTTATCAGTCTGTTGATCTTTCTTGCTCTTCCCTTCCTACTGACCCTGGTCTATTCGTTGCAGCTCCTACCTTTGGAATTATATGCTTGCATTTGGCAAAAAACATCATCTTGCAAGCCCATGTGTGATGTCGCACTCGCCTTAACTACCTTGGAGAAAGACTCCCTATGCCTCTCCATCCCAGCCATCGCTCAACTTCCAGACTAGGCTCCTTCTCGCCTAGGTTTTAGGAAGTCTCTAATGCTTTATCTCAGCATCTTTTTTCAAGGAAGGACGAGCTCGCCCCGCTAGTACCCGAGCAAGGGGATTGTCGTCTCTCACTGTTAGTTAAGATACTCATTCTCCTCTAATAGTTTGTAATATTAATAGTCTAACTCACCTAGAGGGGGTGAATAGGTTGATTTTGTTCTTTAATGGTTTCTTTTCTATGTACATCAATTATAATAAATATTAAGCACACACAGAAAAGCACGCAGTATTTATAGTGGTTCCCCGAGATCTAGGCACATCCTTTTTCCCTCACCACCTTTCTAGAAGTATGTTAGATAAGACAACCTCCTACAAAAACTCAGCTTCAAGAGCATACAACTCAGATCTCCTCCAGATCTTATCTCAAGATCAACAAGAAGCCCTAATTTAGGCACACATGCCCTACAACTCAGAGCGTTCCAACTCCTACAGCTCAGAAATCGTCCAGGTTTCCTACCTCAGACTTAGCGTAAGTCCTACCTCAGATCTCCACAGAAATCCTACAACTCAGACTGGGAATATAGTCCCACAACTCAGGCACAAGGCCTTACAACTCATATTTAATTACCTTAGATCCTACAATATAATAAGTTGAGTAATACAATAGAAGTCTTTAATAAGATAGACCTTGAATTTTTGATCTTCTGATGTTCTTGTTGGAAGGCAAGTGACTAGAGAAGACCCCTGACAGATTATTCTTCAGAAAGGACAGGTTAGGTATTGTTCCTCCTTGATGTTCTTCTCCAACAACTGGATGAAGATCTTTCCTTGAGTCTTGATTGACTCTTACTTGTTCTTCTGAAAGCCTCCAGGAAGAACTAGCTTGCCAATTGCAGGAATTAATGTGTCATTTCTTATTTTACAATATTAAGCAACAACACTATTCCATTGCCCTAAAACTTCCTTCTTATACCCTTGGAAAATCTACAACGCTCTTACAAAATGTCTTATCACTTAGCATGGACAGGATTATAAAACCTTAGCCATGCATTCAGCACCAATGCCAAGTTGACTTCCTTAAATAACAAGAGTGTTGCGTCCATTGATCACAATGTCCCAAATTTAAAGAAGACATATAAGACAATTGTATACACAGTATTATATTTGATACATGCTTTAAGTTCTATGTGTAAGACCTCTCCCCACAAACCTCTACACGGGTCGGGCAGAAGGGAATCTTACCTGCATAAGATGTCCACCCAGTGCTCCTTAGGGTGATGACCCACCCTATCTAAGCACTAGGTGGCTGCCTTGATTGGCTAGAATCATAACAATCACAACACATCAGAGATTTGCGGAAGCATTAAGAGGAAACCAGTATTAAATATATATAATGTTAAATATATTACATGAGTAATAGGTCGAAGCCTAATTATTTATATAAGCCCGTAGGTTGTACAAGTACTACATATTATTCTTCACTCTCTCTCCTTATTTAGCTCGTCGGTACTCACGTCTCGAAACTTTGAAGAAGTCGGGGGTGCATCTGCTCGAGTAGTCCTGACTGCTGGCGCAATCTCCTGCAGCAGTGGGTCACTACAGTGCTCCATTTCCTATGAATGGTTATTTATATAACCGTTAGTCACAGAGCTAAGTAGAAACAAATCCCCTCCCCGGATCCATATCCTGGGGACGAGCACACACCCACCCAACAAAGGTAGATAGCTGAAGAAAGGAGGAGTTAGTACAACATTTCATATATAGAAGCTAGGAGCAACGAAGCGCATCATAGTATAACTGGAATATCAGTAGTAATGTTTAACAGTTATAATTAAGGCTCCCCTTGCATATCAACACAAATAGGTATCCATAACTGGTACTCAATCGCAGGCATTCACAGCCGTGCACATACTGCGGGCATTCATAGCCGCGTGCAATCCAATCCTATATCACATAGCATGGACCGCTTCTGTTCCAGCAGGGTAGCGAGCCCCGCGGGCCTCACCGATGTGGTCGTCGGTTATAGTGGACAGTCCTGCCACTTTTGGGGATGGTCATACCGCATAACCCAGGCCCAAACGAACAACCCCGTGTACTCTTAGATATGAGTGACACCTGACGATTCAACATTTTGGCTGACCAGCGGAGCAAAACCCACCAGGGACAACATAATGGTCGGTCGCCTGTGGTAACCACTCCCTGTCTCCTTGAGTCGTCGACCTTACATCACCGATACAAACGACATGCGAAAGGGACCAACCCGCCACAATTTACCGCAAGCAATCAATCAAACAATTATGCTAATACGCACTGGGTCCGCGGCGACCTGCCCTACTATATGTTAACCTTCAGGCAGTGATGCTCAGCTCAACTTTTGACAAGGAGCATGGGAACACTTTATTTGAGACTAAACCCGGAGGAACACCTTATCGCTAGTTATCCCCAACTAAGGCTCAACCTTAACAAACAATCTCTTTTCAAAGAAGGACCCGTGCTTATAATAGTAAATTGTAGTAACGAAAATGCAGTAATTAAAGCAGCTGATAATAAACGTTGCATAATAAGGTGTGACTAATACGAAACTAGAGTAGTACTGAAATGAAAGTACTGAACTGATAAACTTGACCAGTACGAGACTGGAGTAGTACTGAGTTGAAAGTTATGAACTGAAATGAACTTGACCAGTACAAGACTGGAGTAGTACTGAATTGAAAGTACTGAACTGAAATGAACTTGACTAGTACGAGACTAGAGTAGAACTGAATTGAAAGCACTAAAATGAACTTCACCAGTACGAGACTAGAGTAGTACTGAACTGAAATGAACTTGACCAGTGCGAGACTGGAGTAGTACTGAATTGAAAGTACTGTACTTAAATGAATAAAGGAAAAAGGCCAGTGTAAGAATGGAATAATCATAAAGAAAAAGGTTAGTAGTCCAATCACTCCATTCAGGAGGCCTCAGTTCCATCTCCGTTCTCAAGAGGCACATTCAGTTCCGTCTCCATTCACAAGAGGCACATTCAGTTCCACCTCCATTCACAGGAGGGACATTCAGTTCCATCTCCGTCCACAGGAGTCACATTCAGTTCTATTTCATTTTTAATAAGGCTCTCTTGGGCTACACCCATTATTAAGATCCGATTATAGTTTGGCTGCACCTTATTAATCACGACTTAGTTGGATCAAGGGCTTATCAGGAGTAACACCCGTATCATTTGACAAGAATAATTTGCAACTCACTACTCATATTATCACCTTCCGAGCATACCCAAATCACCCGAGAGTCGAGGCGCTCGACTGTTTCACGAAGTCTCGGAACCCACGGAGTTTGGTCGCTTGCCTCGGCTACTCTCGTCGATAAGACAATTTGATTTTATTATTCAAATTAGAGACGATACTCGTGCGCTCCAATTTTCATTTTCGAGGAAAATGAGCGTAATAACTTCCAAACGCGACCCTAGGCTTTAAGGAATTTAGAAAAATTTAATTTTGGCCCCCAAGTCCCCAAATTTTGATACAACCTTTAATAGAGCCAAAAATGAGCCTAGAAATTTTCTCATAATTTTTCCAAAAGTTTTGGACCTTTTATTTGGACAAACAAACTTTATTTGGGCTTTTAAAAATACCAAAACACCTCCAAATATTTTCCACATTTTTGTGGTGATAGCCCGCATCATGGGGAACATTTTTCATGTTGATCACTTTGCTCCCCGAGGCTCCAATTTTTTTCTAGAAATTTCTCAAAGTTCTGTTAGTAATACGGTCTGCGGTTAGCCATAATTAACTCGATCCCGCTACTGAGATTGAGTCGTACCTAAGAAACTATCCTTCTAACCCCACAATGGATCGGCCACGGATCCGATGTGTGGGAACTGATGCTGAGGCGGGGGCGGGATTTAAGGAAATCCCGGCCGTCCGATCTTTATCATAGATCGGACGGCAGCTGCTCCTCGCCGACGGCAGTCAGCAATAAGCACTACCACCGCTGACCAGCCACCGCCAGGCTCCGGCGCTGCCCCTGGCCGGTTCACCGGGGGCCGACGAGTCCCTGGGCGGTGGCCCGATGGCCTGTCGCCGCTAGCCACCGCCTGGTTTTCCCAACCCGAGAGCAGGGTGGCAGTGCTTTTGCTCCCAGCGCCACCGCTCCACCGCGCCACCCTACCTAACCAGCGTTGAGCCCAGACCCAGAACCACCCCCGGTCGGCGTGCCGGGGGTAGGGCTCTTCTTCGGTGGTGGTCCGACGACCATCCACCGCCGGAGGTAAAACAGAGCAATTGTTCTGCCCCTCGGGCGCCGCCGGAGCGGCATTTTCCGGCGACACCCCGGCTTTCCCCCACTGAAAAAGTCATCCTGGCGTATCAAGCCTTATCAAGCGCCACCCATGGTGCAGGTAAGGGGCCAGCCTTCCTATGGCCACCACCCGACCTAGAGCAAGGTCGGGTGGTGCCGGCGGCGCTCCGGTCACCAGAGGGTCCATGCAGGACGTCAATGAGGTTGGGAAGGGGGAAAGGAGAAGCTTCTACCTGAGGAGGAGGAGCTTGGGAAGGACCAGCCTTATCCACCATTAAAGGTGTCGATGGTGGAGCTTGAGGGTGGTGGTTTCCGGCGAGGGAAGCTCCAGTAGAGGGGGGCCTAGCTCAATTGGGTTTGTGTGGAGGGAAGAGGGTCGTGCAAGGCCTTTCATAGGCTGGGGGAAGTTTCTCCTACCTCCCACCGGCGGTGTGGGATTAACCCATATAGAGGAGGAGTTCTACCCCTCTCCCTCACCTGATCCGGCTACGTGGCACCATCTCAGAGTACCTAGGTGGCAGCAACTTGGTGGGGAAGGAGTTTGGTGGGCCTTTGGGCCTTGGTTCTTTAAGAAGAAAAGAAGAGGGGGAAGAGGAAATTGGGCCTACCTTGGCCCATGGCTCACCTCCCTTTCAACCTTGTTGGTTGGTGGCCCAAGAGGTGAGGGGGTAAGGCTTTGTCACTAGTGAAGGGGGGGGGGGAAGAGAAAGCTTACCCCTTATGGAAAAATAAATTTTTTTGGACTTTTTAGGGGGTTGACCAAAGTCAACCCTACTATGGGTCCCTAATGTTGGTCAAGGTCAAAGTGGGTCCAAGATACCGGGAGTTGGGTCAAAGTCGGGGTGTCGCATCATAATTTGTGCGTGCACTCTTTTCGGTGCAAGTGTATGCGCTATTTTACCATAGGTTGACTGCTCGTATCAAAATTTGACCGGGGCAAAACTTGGATGAACTCGTATTGACCATACGAGTCCAATGCCACTGATCGGGGTCAAATCAGAGTTCATTTGCTAAATATCCAAAAATCTGCGTATCGCGGCGCACTAAATCGGTCAAAATATCTATATTCATCATTAGACCTCGGATTGCAATGCAACGAATTATATCGTGCTCGTATTTTCTATACGAGGCCGTAGGAGCTTACAGAACTCAAATCGGAGTTCTTTAGACCGATATTCCAAATCTTGTCTTCACGATGTTTTACGAGGAATGGTCATATCCATCATATGATCTCAGGGTCAAACTGAACGAGTTCCAACGCGCTCCTATCGACTATACGAGGCAACCGAAACTAACAGAACTCAAATCAGAGTTCTCTAGCTCTATTTCCTTACTAAGGTGACCTTCTACCGGGTCACAGGTAGGGGTTTGAGTCATTTTTATTGGGCCCACTAGGGTTCTGATGGCCCAATAAAAGTTGGGATGTTACAATCCAATAAAAATAAAAGTATTTTCATCCTCAAAAATTTGCTTAAAGTAGGGGGAAAAGAGTAACATATCTGGGGAAAGAGCTCTGGGTGCTTTTCGCGGATGAGGGCCTCTGGTTCCCTTGTGTACTCATCTTATCCATGATTTGACCATAATATCTTGACCATTGGGATGGTCTTGTTACGTAGATTCTTCATTTTATGATCTACGATCCTGATTGGTTCGAGTTGGACGGATCTGTCCGACCGCAGTTGTACTGGTGGTGTAGGTAGATATTGCTCTGGTTTTCAGAGAACTCATCTTAAGGAGGATACATGGAATACATCGTGAAGGTTTCCCAATTCTGGAGGCAGGTCCAATCGATAGGCAACAGGGCCAACGCGTTATACCACTTGATAGGGGCCTAGGTAGCGGGGGTCTAGCTTCTTCTGCTTTCTCAACCGGGAGACACCATGTATGGGCTTGATTTTTACGAACACCATCTCCCCCATGCGGAATTCCACCAGTTGGTGTCGCGCATCATAATACTTGGCCTGTCGGCTATGTGCCTTCCGTATCCATTCCTGGGTTAGCCGTATTGCTGTTGTAGTATCGTCAATATAATCCACTCCTAAGGCTTCTGGGTCCTCTTCCTGAGCCCATGTCAATGGGGTTCAACAACATCTTCCGTAAAATTCTTCATATGGAGCCATCTTGATGCTAGCTTGGTAGATGTTATTATAAGAAAACTCAACCAGAGGTAACAGCTATTCCCAAGGCGGTGTTAAAGGCCAACTTGGTCCGGTTTGTCCTTTATTCCACTATGCAAAGTCAAAGTAGATCCTCCATCGTCCGATTTGTCCTTTCTGTCTGTCCATCTGTCTGCGGGTGGAAGGCGGTGCTAAAGGCCAACTTGGTCCTCAAGTATGCATGTACTTGTCTCCATTCCTTGGATGTGAATCGCCCGTCACAATTCGACACAATGGACCTCAGCACTCTGTGGAAACGGACAACTTGCTCTATAAAAATCCTGGCCAGAATATCAACACTATCTCCCTATCGATTTGGAATGAACCGGGCCACTTTGGTGAGTCGATCTACAACAACCCATATGGAGTCGTTTTCAGCACGGGATTGAGGTAGGCTGTGGACAAAGTCCATGGAAATGTCCTCGAACCTCCATTCAGTTATAGGAAGGGGCTGCATTAGACCTCCTGGGCTGCGAAATTTATCTTTAACCCTTTAACAGGTCTGGCATTGGGCCACGAAGTTGGTAACGTCCCTTTTCATCCTAGGACAATAAATGGTCCTGTGTAGGTCCATGTACATTTTGACCACACCAGGATGAATGGAGTATCTTGACTGGTGGGCTTCTTGCAGGATTTCCTTACGTATTCCTTCGATAGAGGGAACAAATATGCGATGCTTGAATTGTAGAATTCCGTCGTGCAGATTATAATCCTCCTATGCTCCACCTTGTAGAGATCGAATGATTGGAACCACCTATGGGTCAAATTTCTGAGCTTATCGTATCCGATCTCAGATGTTGCATTGGATCTCCATCCAATACAACTGAGACTTGTATTCCTCCAGATCTCTTCGGGCAACCAGGGTAATTTCCAAGTCTACAAAATACTGGAACAGCTCCTTAGGGATTTGTCCATCCAACTCCCAGCTATCGAAGGCTGGCGGCTTAACATGTCAGCGACTCTATTAGCTTTTTTGAGATGGTATTGGAGTGTGAAATCATAGTCGCACGGGAATTCTAACCATCGACGCTGCCGAATATTTAGCTTTTTCTGAGTGAAGACGTATTTGAGGCTCTTGTGGTTGGATAAGATCTCACATCTTATTCCGTGCAAGTAATCCTCCAGATTTTAAGGGCGAAGACGACATCGCCCAATTCTAGATCATGAGCTGCATAATTTAATTCATGCGGCTTTAATTGATGAGATTCATAGGCCACCACCTTGTCATGCTGCATCAGGAATTCTCCTAATCCTTTCAGGGAGGCATCAATGTAGATCTGGAATCCCTCGATTCCTACGGGGATCGTAAGGATTGGCACAGAGGTCAACCGCTTCTTCAATTCGATGAATGCGGTCTCGCATTCTGGTGTCCATCGAAATGTAACATCCTTTTTGGTGAGGGCAGTTAGGGGTAAATCAATCTTGTAGAATCCTTATACGAATTTCCTATAATATCCGGCAAGACCAAGAAAACTTCAGATATCTGCCACTGTTCTGAGCGGTGGCCAATTTTGCACTGCCTAGATCTTGGCTTGATCCACTGCTACCCCTTTCTTGTTTATAGTGTGGCCCAAGAATCCAACTTCTTCCAACCAAAACTCGCACTTACTGAATTTGGCGAAGAGGGAGTGTTCTCGGAATTTTAGTAGCACCATCTGCAGGTGCCTAGCATGGTCTGCCTTGGTCTTTGAGTAGATCAAAATATCATCAATGAAGGTGATCACGAAGTGATCTGGGAAGGGCTCAAAGACTCTATTCATCAAGGCCATGAAGGCGGAGGGTGCATTGGTGAACCCAAAAGGCATCACCAGAAACTCATAGAGACCATATCGGGAGCTAAAGGCAGTCTTAGGAATATCTTCCTCCCAGATTCTAAGCTGATAGTAGCCTGATCTCAAGTCCATCTTGGAAAATATGGACGCACCCTGCAACTGATCGAACAGTTCGTCGATCCTAGGGAGGGGGTATGTATTTCATGTAGTAATCTTATTTAGCTCCTTGTAGTCTATGCATAGACGTAATGTTCTGTCCTTCTTCTTAACGAACATCACCGGGGCTCCCCAGGGTGAGGAACTAGGACGGACGAATCCAGCATTTATTAGCTCCTGCAGTTGAATCTTTAATTCAGTCAGTTCTCTTGGGGCCATCCGGTAGGGTGCTCGTAATACTGGTCGTACTCCAGTCATGAGCTCAATCTGAAAGTCGACCTCTCACTAGGGCGGCAATCCTTGGAGGGACTCGGGAAAAATGTCCAGGAAATCGCGTGCCACCGGGACTTTGGCGAGTACTTGAGTTTTGTCTTCCATTTTGAAGTAGATAAGGTACACCTCATTCTTCTGCCGGACTGACCTTACAATCTGCGCAGAAGTTAAAATAACACGCGAGACCGAAGGTACACCTATCAATGTGACGTTCTGGCTGTTTTTTTTCTACAGGCGGACCTCTCGCGCTGAACAATTTATTTGCGCCTTGTACTCAGCTAGCCAGTCCATTCCCAGTATAATATTGAATCCAATTATTGCCAGGATTGTTGTGAAGACTTCAAAGTCTACTTCTCTTAGCACAGCCTGGAACAAGCACTTTTCTATAGACGTCATATCTGATCCATCCGATAAACGGATTTGTATAGCTAGTCCGGTTGTGCGGATAACGTTCTCTTTTATTGCGATAAATTTGTGGGACACAAAGGAGTGTGTTGCTCCTATGTCAAAGAGGGTCTTGGCAGAAAGTCCTCCTACCAACAGAATTCCTAACGATATAGGAAGTATATATATCATATAACTAATATATAAGACGTAGGCATACATATATATCATGTACATAGCATAAGTAGAATCATTTGATATCTCCTATCGCCTAATATATATACCTATCAGTACATCAGGGGTTGATCCGTGCTGCAATTCTAGTGTGTAGGTCTCCAAGGGTGATGCTCGACCCTAGTGGCCTCTCCTGCCAGTTCTACCTCTGTGACCCCTCTGGCCTTGTCCCTGTGCTGGCTTCCCACCCTGTACTGCTCCCAGTATTAGCCTCCCTGTTTCCTGTGGGTAGAAGGCCCTCATATTCCCTGGCTGCTGACACAAGAAATAGTTCTCTGTGAAAGGAACATCACGTCGGGCCATTGGCACTAGCTGTGGTGCCGGAGCTGGTCTGATGTCCTCCTATGTGGCTGGGGGTGTTGGGGGTGCTGGTGGGCACCTATAAGGCTGTCTGCGGTGTCTCTGCCTGCACTGTCTATCCTGTCAGTGGGTATCAGCTTCCATGTCTCATCTCAGATCTCGAGGGGCATCGACCTGTCCTCTGTGCTGCTAGGCTACCATCCGCTGGTCCAACTCAAGCGCTACTGTGTGAGAGGCTATGGTGTGGAAGGTAGACTAAGAGATCATAATCAGAGCCTGCCTCAGGTCATCACATAATCCCCTATATAAGCGGGAAGCTCTATCCCTGTCAGAGGCAGCCAATTTTTCGGCAAAACATGCCAGGTGTATGAACTCTCTCTCGTACTCTGCCACTGTGTGGTTGCCCTATCGAATGTGCAGGAATCTCTCCTTCAAAGCAGCTCGATCTACATCTGAAATGAATAATTCCAGAAGGGCCTCGGAGAACTACCCCCAAAGGATCGCGCCTAACGGTCTTCCTCTAAAAATAGAGCGACTAGCCGCTCTCCACCAATCCCAAGTGTATCCTTCGAACAAGGTTACCACTAGAGGAACTGCAGCCACTGTTGGGCACATCATTCCCACTAGCAGCTCTTCCACACGCTCCACCCACTCCTCTGCCTTGATGACAGTCTCTGTTCCTCTAAAAGCGGGCGACCACAGTCCTCAAAAAGTCATCAGTAAATAGGTAGGTGTCTTCATCTCTCGTGGTGGCTGTGCCAAGGCTGCCCTAAAAGTGGCCGGAATTGTTGTAAGTGTCTACCCCAAGTCAGTCTCGGCAAACGGTACAGCCATAGGGGCGACCAGGTCTGGAGGTGGAGTTGGCGGGAACATATACTCTGGAAGAGGCCCCCCGTTACTGTACTCCGATATCTGGAGAAGTAGCAGGAAAAGTGATAGTACTTTGCAAAAGTAGGTAAAATTTGCAAAAATGACTGACGAAGCAAAATTATCGGTGTAACGAGCATACTAATGTACAGTCTAAGAATCCCTAAGCCTCTATACAAGGGTCCACCTAGGCTTTCGCTACAAGTTTCATCCCGAACCAAGAAATGAAGTGAGGGACGGGGAATTCTTGAGACTGCTCCACAAGTACGAATCGTGTTATCGCTCAGATACATTTGTAAGACCTCTCCCCCCAAACCTTTACCCGGGTCGGGCAGAAGGGAATCTTACTTGCCCAAGACGTCCACCCAGTGCTCCTTAAGGTGATGACCCGCCCTATCTAAGCACTAGGTGGCTGCCTTGATTGGCTAGAATCATAACATTCACAACACATCAGAGATTTGCGGAAGCATTAACAGGAAACCAGTATCAAATATATATAATGTTATATATATTACATGAGTAATAGGTTGAAGCCTAAGTATTTATATAAGCCCGTAGGTTGTACAAGTACTACATATAATTCTTCACTCTCTCTCCTTATTTAGCTCATCGGTACTCACGTCTCAAAACTATGAAGACGTTAGGGGTGCATCTGCTCGAGTAGTCCTGATTGCTGGCGCAATCTCCTGCAGCAGTGGGTCACTATGGTGCTCTGTTTCCTGTGAATGGTTATTTATATAATCGTTCGTCACAGAGCTAAGTAGAAACAAATCCCCTCCCCATATACATATCCTGGGGATAAGCACACACCCACCCAACAAAGGTAGATAGACGAAGCAAGGAAGAGTTAGTACAACATTTCTTATGTAGAAGCTGGGAGAAATAAAGTGCATTTTAGTATAATTTGAATATCAGCAGTAATGTTTAACAGTTATAATTAAGGCTCCCCTCGTATATCAGCACAAATAGGTATCCACAACTGGTACTCTATCGCAGGCATTCACAGTCGCGCACATACCACAGGCAATCATAGCTGCGTCCAACCAACCCTATATCGACATAGCATGGACCGTTTCTATTCCAGCAGGTAGCAAGCCCCTCGGGCCTCACCGATGTGGCCTTCTGTGATAGTGGCTGGTCCTGCTACTTCCGGGGGTAGTTGTACCGTACAACCAAGGCCCTCACGAACAACCTCGTGTACTCTTGGATATGAGCGATACCTGACGATTCAACATTTTGGCTGACCAGCGGAGGAAAACCCATTGGGGACAATATAATGGTCAGTCACCTTTGGTACCCATCTCCCTATCGTCTTGAGTCGTTGACCTTCCCACACCGGAACGAACGGTCTGTGAAAGGGACTAACCCGCTACAATTTATCGCAAGCAATTCACAAGCAATCAATCAAATAATTATTCTAATACGCACTGGGTCTGCGGTGGCCTGCCCTACTATATGTTAACCTTTAGACAGCGACGCTCAGCTCAAATTCTGACAAGGAGCATGGGAGCATTTTATTTGAGGCTTAACCAGGAGGAACACCTCAACTCAGGTTATCCCCAACTAAGGCTCAACCTTAACAAACAATCGCTTGTCAAAGCAGGACCCGTGCTTATAATAGTAAATTTCAGTAACAAAATTGCAGTAATTAAAGCTGTTGATAATAAACGCTGCATAATGAGGTGTGACCAGTACGAAACTGGAGTAGTACTGAAACGGAAATACTGAACTGATGAACTTGACAGTACGAGACTGGAGTAGTACTGAGTTGAAAGTACTGAATTGAAATGAACTTGACCAGTACAAGACTTGAGCAGTATTGAATTGAAAGTACTGAACTGAAATGAACTTGACCAGTACGAGACTGGAGTAGAACTGAATTAAAAGTACTGAAAATGAACTTGACCAGTACGAGACTAGAATAGTACTGAATTGAAAGTACTGAACTAAAATGAACTTGACCAGTGCGAGACTGGAGTAGTACTGAATTGAAAGTACTGTACTGAAATGAATAAAGGAAAAAGGCTAGTGTAAGACTGGAATAATCATAAAGAAAAAGGTTAGTAGTCCAATAACTCCATTCAGGAGGCTTCAGTTCCATCTCCATTCTCAGGAGGCACATTCAGTTCTGTCTCCATTCACAGGAGGCACATTCAGTTCCATCTCCGTTCACAGGAGGCACATTCAGTTCCATCTCCGTCGATAAGAGGCACATTCAGTTCTATTTCAGTTTTAATAAGGCTCCCTTGGGCTATACCCATTATTAAGATCCGATTATAGTTTGGTTGCGCCTTATTAATCACGACTTAATTGGATCAAGGGCTTATCAGGAGTCACACCCATATCATTTGCCAAGAATAATTCGCAACTCACTACTCGTATTCTTACCTTTTGAGCATACCAAAATTACCCGTGAGTCGAGGCGCTCGACGGTTTCACGAAGTCTCGGAACCCATGGAGTTTGGTCGCTTGCCTCGGCCACTCTCGTCGATAAGACAATTTGATTTTATTACTCAAATTAGAGAGGATACTCGCGCGCTCCAATTTTCATTTTCGAGGAAAATGAGCGTAATAACTTCCAAAAGCGACCCTAGGCTCCAAGAAATTGAGGAAAATTCAATTTTGATCCCCAAGTCTCCAAATTTTGATACAACCTTTAATAGAGCCTAAATTGAGCCTAGAAATTTTCTCATAATTTTTCCAAAAGTTTAGGGTCTTTAATTTGGCCAAAAAAACTTTATTTGGGCTTATAAAAATACCAAAACACTTCCTAAAATTTTCCAAATTTTTGTGGTGATAGCCCTCATCATGGGGAACATTTTTCATGTTGATCACTTTGCCCCCCGAGGCTCCAATTTTTTTCTAGAAATTTATCAAAGTTTTGTTAATAAGATGGTCTGCGGTTAGCCATAATTAACTCGATCCCGTGGCTGAGATTGAGCCGTACCTAAATAACTATCCTCCTGTCCCCACAGTAGATCGGCCACAGATCCTATGTGGGGGCACTGATGTTGAGGGGGGCGGGATTTAAGGAAATCCCGGCCGTCTGATCTTTATCATGGATCGGACGGCAACTGCTCCTCACCGGCGGCAGTAAGCAATAAGCACTTCCACCGCCGGCCAACCACCTTAGGGCTACGGTGCTGCCCCCAGCCGGTTCGCCAGGAGCCAGCGAGTCCCTCGGCGGTGGCCCGCCGGCCTGCCACCGCCTGGTTTGGCCAAACCGAGAGCGGGGTGGCGGTGCTTTTGCTCCAAGCGCCACCGCGCCACCCCGCCTCACCGGCATTGAGCCCAGCCCCAGAACCACCCCCGGTCGGCGTGCCGGGGGTAGGGCTCTTCTCCGGTGGTGGTCCGGCGACCATCCACCGTCGAAGGTAAAACAGAGCAATTGCTCTGCCCCTCAGGTGCCGCCGGAGCGGCATTTTCCGGAGGTACCCCAGCTTTCCCCGATTGGAAAAGTCATCCTAGTGGGTCAAGCCTTCTCCAGATCCACCCCTGGTGTGGTGAAGGGGACAGCCTTCCTATGGTCACCACTCGACCTGGAGCTAGGTCGGGTGGTGCCGGCGACGCTCCAACCGTCGGAGGGTCCATGCAGGACGTCAAAGAGGAAGGGAAGGGGGAGGGGAGAAGCTTTTACCTGAGGAGGAGGAGCTTAGGAAGGACCAGCCTGATCCACCATTAAAGGTGGCGATGGTAGAGCTTGAGGGTGGTGGTTTCCGGCGAGGGCAACTCCAGCAGAGGGAGCCCTGACTCAGTTGGGTTTGTGTGGAGGGAAGAGGGTCGGGCAAGGCCTTTTATAGGCCGGGGGAAGTTTCTCCCCCCCTCCCACCAGTGGTGTGGGATTAACCCATATAGTGGAGGAGTTATTCCCCTCCCCCTCACCCGATTCGGCCACGTGGCACCATCTCAGAGTACCTAGGTGGCAGCAACTTGGTGGGGAACAAGTTTCATGGGCCTTTGGGACTTGGTTCTTTAAGATGAAAAGAAGAGGGGGAAGAGGAAATTGGGCCTACCTTGGCCCATGGCTCACCTCCCATTCAACCTTGCTAGTTGGTGGCCCAAGAGGTTAGGGGGTAAGGCTTTGTCACTAGTGAAGAGGGGGGGGGAAGAAAAAGCATACCCCTTATGGAAAAATCCAAAAATTTTTACTTTTTAAGGGGGGTTCACATAAGTCAACCCTAGTATGGGTCCCTCATATTAGTCAAGGTCAAAGTGGGTCAAAGACACCGGGATTCGGGTCGAAGTCGGGGTGTCTCATCATAATTTGTGTGTGCATGCTTTTCGGTACAAGAGTATGCTTGATTTTCCTATAGGTTGACTACTCATATCGAAATTTGTCTGTGGCAAAACTTGGTTGGCCTCGTATTGACCATACGAGTCTAATGCAACTAATTGGGGTCAAATCGGAGTTTGTTTGCTAAACATTCAAAAATCTATGTATCGCGATGCACTAAATCGGTCAAAATGTCTATATTCATTATTAGACCTCAGATTGCAATGCAACAAATTCTGTCGTGCTCGTATTGTCTACACGAGGTCGTAGGAGCAGATAGAACTCAAATCGATGGTCTTTAGACCGATATTCCAAATCTTGTCTTTGCGACATTTTACGAGGAATGGTCATATCCATCATATGACCTCGGGGTCCAACGGAACGAGTTCCAACGCGCTTGTATCGACTATACGAGGCCACCGAAACTGATAGAACTCAAATCAGAGTTCTCTAGCTCTATTTCCTGCCTATGGGGACCTTCTACCGTATCACGGGTAGGGGTTTGGGTCACTTTTATTGGGCCCACTAGGGTTCTGATGGCCCAATAAAAGTTGGAATGTTACACTATGTATGCAGGTTGCTCTTTGTTCAAAGGTTAAACAGGTTGTCTAAGCACCAATGATAGGTGGACACAAGACAGGATGCTGACAGGGCAGAAATATGCTAAAGTCCAGATGCATTGAGTGAAGGCAGTTCACTCAATACCAGATGGATTTAAGTGTTGAGTAAAGCCTAGGCAGTCAAAGCCTCAGCATTTCCAAAGAATAAATCTAATTAAGTCCAGAAACATTGAGTGAAGGTAGTTCACTCAATGCCTAGAGCCAAAAGCATTGAGTAAAACTCAAACAGTCAAAGCCAAAGAAAAGCTGACAAGAATTCTGGCTAAGTCCAGAAGCATTGAGTGAAGATAGTTCACTCAACGCGCTGAAGTGAAAGCATTGACAGAACACCATTCAGTCAGAGCTGCAGGGTTGATGGAATTAGAAATCTATCTAAGTACAGATGCGTTGAGTTAAGATAACTCACTCAATGCCTATTCAATAAAAAATCTGTCTAAGGACAGAAGCGTTTAAAGAAGGCAGTTCACTCAACGCCTATTCAATAAAATAGGCAAAGGCAGAAAGCATTGAGTGAAGACAACTCACTCAATGCCTTAATATAGAGAAATTTGACTAAGTCCGGATGTGTTGAGTGATGAAGGCTCACTCAATGCCTAGTCAGTTAGACTACAATTGTCAATAATCCTTGAGTAATGAATGATCATGCAATGCCTTATGGTGCAGAATTCTGCCTAAGTGTTTTTGCGTTGAGTGACAAGTCTTCACTCAACGCCTATGCAGAATTGACTGAATTTGGCTAAGTCCACAGGTGCTGAGTCATGATGACGTCAGCAGTAATTCAAATGTTGCTGGAATGGAACAGTAGACGACAAATGGCTCTGCTTGCCTGTTGTACAGCAATTAATGCAAAAGAGAAGTTATAGCTATCAACTCCAGGTAGTCCTACTGCTCAAAGAGCCATTGGACGTCGGGATACAAAGTGGTATTTCAAGGAAGAAGAAATTAACTTTTGGAAATTGATAGCTTCGTCTTCTTCCTCTAAAACAAAGTTGCAGAGCTTGAAGAAATTATCTTTATTGTTGATTTAAAAGTTCAAGATAGATAGTTGTTGTCATTCTCACCTTCAACAGTAAGTTCAGGGTGTTTTCTCTCTAAGGTAGAAGAAGGAACAAAGCAAGCACTAGTTGTAGTTACTTCACAGCTCAAACAGAACATTCTTGAAGATCCATCCTTGGAGTTGTGAAGAAGATAGGACTGAGTTATCTCAGTTCAGGAAGAGGCAGACTCAGAGATTATTTCTCTAGAGTCAATCTACGTCAACAACCAACATTTCTTTCTATAGGGTCTTAACTTATCTAAGTGCTCCTAAATAATAAAGGCTGAGGTAGGATCTTTTTTGTAGATCTGAGCTATATGACCTTTATGCCTGAGTGGTAGGATTCTGGTTGAGAATATGAGTTATAGGAGAGTATCTCTCGGAGGTAGCATCCAGAGGTGGATCTGAATGTATGACTAACCTCCTAGCCTAAGTGTAGAACTTTGAGTTAAAGTCTGAGGTAGGTGTTCTGGAGCAGATCACTGAGTTGTAGGAGAATATTTCTCTGAGTGTAGGGTCTTGGGCCTGAGGTAGGACTTGGAGGAGTCTGAGATATCCTTAGGTATCTATGTTGTAAGCTCATTGAGCTGAGTTTAAAGAAGTTTGTCTTGTCTAACACACTATTAGAATGGTGGGAGGCACAATGGATGTACCCAGACCTTGGGGAACAACTATAAAAACTTTGTGTGCTGATTGTGTGATCTTTAAAGCTAATCTAAACCTAAATCACAACTCACCTAATTAAAAGATTGTCATAAAAGACACAAAAACCTATTCACTCCCCCTAGGTGTTTAGCTACTCATGAAAACAAAGTCTTTCGAGTGGTATCAAAGGGAGGTTGCTCAAAAAGAACTTAATAGTCTGAGTTGATCTCCAGGAGTTGCTTAATATATTCTTTATGGGTTCATGAGAGAACCATAAAAAGTTGTGCTCAATGAAGCTTTTAATCTATAGGAAAGAGAGCTTTGGTATTTGGAAGGAAAGAGTCAAATTATTCATGGAAGCATCTGACCTAAGAATCTTCATAACAGTACAAGAAGGACCTTTAATCCCCATAAAGGTCTCAGTTCTGGATGCTAATATCCAGACACCTAAGAAGTATTCTAAGATAACCAAGGATGAGGTCATCCTGGCTACTATGGACAAGAGGGCATAGAACATTATTGTTAGTGACATTGATTATTCTACATTCTAGAATCTTATCCACTGCAAGACTTCCAAGGAAATATGGGACACCTTGATTTTCCATATGGAAGGCACTAAAAAAGTTAGGGATGACAGGAAATCCCTACTCAATCAGGAATATGAGGCTTTCAGGCAGAGCAAGAAGGATAGCATAGCTTAGTGTTATAAAAAGTTCTTTATAATGGTGAATGAGCTGAGGACCTATGGGAGGGTCCTCAAAAATTATGAGCTAAATAAAAAGTTCCCAAGGTATCTAACTAGAGATTGGGACACAAAGATCTGTTTCATTAGAGAAGTTGCCAAGCTAGCTAAAACTCCTCCTCACACATTGTTTGAAAAGCTACTCTCCAATGAGATGCAACTATCTGCCAAAAAGGAGGAGGATACCACCATCAGATCCCAAGCCAAGGAGAATACAGTGGCCTTCAAGGCTGATTGCTCTAAGAAGGGCAAGGAGAGGATTGCTTCTCCCCAAGAAGGCCTGTTGATTCAGACAGCTCTGAGTCAAGTTCATCTGACAAAAAAATGTCAGATGGGGAGTTTGTTGCCTTCTCTAGGAAATTCCAGAAGATGATGAAGAGAAGGCAGTGGAAGAAAAAACCTTCCTCCTCTTCACACAATAAGAGGAATCCCCACAAGTCTGAGAAGAAGTTTTCTAAGAGTGACAGGTATGATTCCAAACCTAGTAAACACGGTTCTTCTAAAATTGTCTATTATTGTTGCAGCAAGCCTGGGCATGTTATAGCCGACTTCCTAGTCAAGATAAAAGAGACAATTAAGATGGAGCATCACCATCTGAAGTGTAAGAAGGAAAAGACCTTCATTTCCAAGAATGAGAAGAGCTGGGGTTAGAGTGACTCCGCATCTTCAAATTCTGAAGAAGAAGCCTATATTGGGTTATTTGCTGTTGTTGCAGATAAAGAAGATAAAGACTATCTTGCTACAAGGATAGGTATTAGGGCCCCTCTATCACACTCAGATAGTAACTCGATCTAAGGTGGATGAAGATGATAATATTAGCTATGGTCTAATGGCCATGATAGATGGAGAATCCAACCAGGATCAGCCTGGTCCATATAAGGTACATTCACTGTCTAGCTCTTCCTCTGAATCTGACTATGAGACTAGTCCCAATTCTGAGGCTCCTTCATCCTGTGATAAAGATGGATAAGAATTTGAGGAAGATGTCAATCAATTGATTGACAATTATGGGTTGATCCTGAATGCTCTGAAGAATAGAAAGTTGCTTGTAAGAATACAAGCCAAGGAGATTGTTTCCCTACACCTAGTTGCTTCCCTGTAGTCTGACTCAGTACTCTTGCTTGACCAGATGAGGAGGGAAGTCAGCCAGCTGAAGACTATCTCAATCATCCATATTGGGACCATCATCCATAAAAATAAGATCATTATGGATCTTGAAGGAAAGCTACTCAAAGAGAGGAAGCTAGTGGCTCAGTACTCCAAGCCTAAATCAGTGTTGCCACTCATTGATACCTTCACCTCCCAAACAAATAAGAAGGGACTGGGGTATATTGAGAGGAACACTGGAAGAAGGAATATGAGGAATGGCAAGGACCCTATTTAGCTTGCTATCTCTTTTGATAAAGTTGTGCTGCCATCCAACAGGTATGACCAAGAAAGCATATATGGTCACTAGTTGAATAGAAGATCCACCAGTATGAACAAAAATGTTCACGGCTATAGTGGAAGAAAGGGCATGGGTTTGAGTGCCTTTAAGGATCCCCATGAGAAAATTTAGATGGCCCATTATGGACCATTTGTTTTTGGTGCACCAATCCCCACACTCAAGAACAAAGCAGTCCCAAATAGTCAAGCTCCTCTAGCAAAGAATCAGACCAAAAGTAAGTCATTCAATAAGCCTGACTTGGCTATCTCTGATGCAATCAACAGCATGTCTTCTATAAAGAAGACTACTATTAGATTCATAGTAAGCCAAGTTAATCTACTGGAAGACATACTTTTAGTCAAATCCTTGCTAAAAGAAATATAAAAAGGGTTGCTGCACTTCCTTCTGAACAGTCAGTTGGTTTCAGCTTGTCTACTAGAGCTGTTTAGAAAAAGAGATATAATATTCATGAGTGTTGGTGTTGTGACAAAGTGGGTCATTTTGTCATAGATTATTAGCACAACCCCAATGTGCCTAGTGCAAGGTCAAGTCTATCTGTCAGAAATAATGCATGCAGACAGGCTAATTTTCAGACTAATAAGAACCTAGGATCCAAACTCTTTTGGGGTCCTATGGTAAACTGAATTATAGTTGCAGGATAGTCCAAGTACCCTTGAACCAATATGGTACTTAGATAGTGGATGTTCCAGGAACATGACTAGAACAAGAAGCCATTTAAAGGAATACACTCCTATGAAGAATGGGCCTAAGGTGATCTTTGGAGGCTATGATAAAGGGGTCACCAAGGGCTATGGTATGATCACCAATGGCATAGTCACAATCACAAAAGTGGCTTATGTGAAAGGGTTGTAACACAACCTTATAAGCATAAGCCGACTCTATGATCTTGACTATGTCATTGTCTTCCACAAGGATGAGTGTCTGATCAAAAGGTCAAGTGACCAAGAGGTCTTGTTGACAGACACTAGTAGTTGGAATATTTACTGTTTAAACATTGTGTGTTTAAGTTCTGACACCCCTATGTGTCTAGTTGCTAATGAGAAAGTCTCATACTGTGTGCAATGGTACAAGAGACTAGCCCACTTGAACTATAAGTTTATTAGCAAGCTCTTTAGTGAAGAGCTAGTCAGAAATGGTCCCAACATCAAATGCACCAAGGAGGGCATTTGCTCTGCATGTCAAAAGGGCAAGTATACCAAATAATCCTTTGAGCATTGGTGCCAAAGATTCTGTGAGGTGCTTGTACCTTCTGCATATGGACTTGTTTGGTCCTATGCCAGTTCAAAGCTTAGGTAGGAAAGTCTACACATTTGTGATAGTTGATGAATTCTCCAGTTTTGCTTGAGTGTTCTTCTTAAAGACAGAAACCCTTTTGTGACCTTTGTTAGGAAAGTTCAGAATGAAAAAGATAGCCATGTGGTCAAAATCAGAAGTGACCATAGTACTGAATTTCTATCTGAAGGCATAACAAAGTACTGTGAAGATCAAGGGATTCACCAAGAATTTTCTTCACCCAAAACTCCTCAGCAAAATGGGATGGCTGAGAGGAAAAATAGAACTCTCATAGAGGCTGGCAGGACCCTTCTTAGTGACACTTCTCTCCTATAATATTTCTGGGCTGAGCTAGTGAACACTGCTTGTCATGTCCTAAATAGGGCCTCTATCAACAAATACCACAAGAAGACTCCCTATAATCTATGAAGGGATAAAAAACCTAGTCTAGTTTATCTCAGGATCTTTGATTGTAAATGCTTTGTGCTTAATAATGAGAAGTCATACTTGACATAGTTTGCTTCCAAGTCCTATGAAGGGATATTTATTGGGTACATAAATAATATCAAATCTTATTGGATCTACAACTTGAAAAATCAAGTTGTAAAAGAGTCTATTAATGTAGTCTTTGATGAATCATCATTGATTAACAGTGAGCTGTCTAGCTCCTCTAGATATGCAAGTATAGAGATAAAGATGGACAAACTAACCATCAAGGACAGTTCTCCAACTGCCCTAGATGAAGATGAAGGAGTATGCATTCCATAAAGAGATTAAAATGCACCTGATAAAGATGAAGATCGGACAGATCCAACCAATGAAGTTCTTGATGCTAAAGTAAGAATGCCTCTAGCAGTCAGGCACTTGAAGGATAATCCCAAAGATCGGATAATTGGAGATGTTATCCCAAGGGGTTACAATAAGGAGTAGATGCCTGAACATGGCAATGTACTCCAGCTTCATGTCTCTGATGGAACCTAAAAGGTTTGAAGATGCCAACATTGATCCATTTTGGATTGTGGCTATGCAAGAGGAACTGAACCACATCAAGAGATGCAAGGTCTGGAAGTTGGTTCCCAGACAACAAGGACATAACATCATTGGAACTAAGTGGATCTACATGAATAAGCTTGATGAAATTAGTGTTATAGTAAAGAATAAAGCTAGACTGGTAACCAAAGGATATAGATAAAAAGAAGGTATTGATTTTGATCAAACATTTACTCCAATAGCTAGATTAGAAGCCATTAGACTATTCCTTATATATGTTGCACACAAGGGATTTAAGGTCTACTAGATGTATGTCAAGTCAGCTTTCCTGAATGGCGACCAAAGAGAAGAGGTCTATGTTGAGCAACCCTCAGGTTTTGTCAATTCTAACTCACCTGATTATGTTTATAAGCGTAGGAAAGCATTGTATGGGTTGAATCAAGCTCCTAGGGCTTGGTATGAGACCTTGTCTAGCTTCTTATTGAGAGCAAATTCTTAAGGGGAAAGATAGACAAGACATTGTTCCTAAGGGAAGTCAAGGGAAAGATCATCCTAGTTTAGATTTATGTAGATGACATAAACTTTGGGTCTACTGATGATAACCTATACAAGAAGTTTGCTAAACTTATGTAGGGGAAATTTTAAATGAGTAGTATAGGTGAGCTCAAGTACTTCTTGGGCCTCTAAGTAAGGCAGTTTGAGGATGAATTATCCATTTCTCAGTCTAAGTTCACTAAGGAGTTAATTATAAATTTTGGAATGGAGAGTGCCTCCATAATGAAAACTCTTATGGGGTCAAGTGTGTTAATAAACAAGGATGAGACAGGAAAACCTGTTGATGAAATCCTATATAGAGGCATAACTAGCTCCATCCTCTATCTTACTGCTAGTAGGCCAGACATCATGTATGTTACATGTGTCTGTGCTAGATACTAGGCTTGCCCTAAGGAGTCTCACTATTCTACAACTAAAAGAATTCTGAGATATCTTAAGGGAACATCTGATCTTGGCCTATGGTACCCTAGGAATAGTGATCTTGAACTAATTGGGTATTCAGATGCAGACTTTGCAGGCTGTAGAGAAGACAGGAAAAGCACATCAGGCTCTTGTCAATTTCTGGGAAGAAGACTTGTGTCTTGTAGCAGCAAGAAGCAAACTAGTGTTGCAATCTCAACTATAAAGTCAGAATACATATTTGCTAGAAGTTGCCATGTACAGCTATTGTAGATCCAGCATTAGCTCCAGGACTATAATCTTAAGATAAGTAGAACTCCTATGTTCTATGATTCTACTAATGCAATCTCTATTGTTAAAAATCATGTGTCTCACAATAGGACTAAGCACATAGAGATTAGTTATCACTTCATTAGAGAGCATGTAGAATGTGAAGACATCAATCTTGAATCTATCCCTACAGACATGCAAGTAGCTGACATCTATACTAAGCGACTAGATGAAGCCAAGTTCAACACCTTCAAATTTGAGCTGGGTATATTGAACTTAGTCTAGCTTCAGTAATAATTCATATATTCCTGTTGTAGGTAGTGTTATTCCATGCAGGATAACATAGAAGAAATGGACAAAGTGTCCAGGCATCGAGTGCGCTGAGATAAGTCAGGCATCGAGTGCGCTGAGTCTAAGTACTCAGGCATCGAGTGCGTTGAGATAACAACAAGCTTCGAGAGCATTTAGTGCATCGAGTCCACTCAACGCATACTTCCAGGATCGTCTATTTGCAGCTAACTATCGGTATTAATCATAGCCATTGATCACTTCATGCTCATAACAAAAGGTACGCGCCTCTCCACATTCTCTACTTAGAGGCAAGTATAAATATACCTAAGTGTGCTTAGAATAAGAAACACTATTCCTAACCCTTTGCGAACTACTATCTCTCTGTGACGAAAGATTGTCAATTCTTCAGAAACTCAGCAAATCAATGGCTCCAAAAGGAATGGATTTCTTGTTTGAGGGATCTGAGCTAGTTTGAAATGGCTTCAAGGATCCTCCTGAGGAATTCATGCAGGTTCTGCACTTACTAGAGGTCGCTGACCTTAACTTCATCCTATCCGAGCCAGTCCTGATTTGGAAACGAGAAGTTCTGGAATTGTATTCAATTCCAAAGTGGACTCATGCTCATCCAAAATCAAATCCCCAATCAGTGGGAAGAAGATTAAGATCACTCCCAAGAGGTTATGTGTAACGCCCCGAAAATTGTAAATGAACTGGTCGTGACCTAAGGAATTTTTGGTGCCTATATAGGGCTACACGGCTTGGGACACAGGCGTGTCTAAGGTCGTGTCCTTATGTGTTGGCTGGGCTGTGTCCAGAAAAGGACATGCCAGGAAACACAGTTTTGAATAGTAGTGACACAGGCGTGTCAGGGGTGACACGGGCGTGTCCTCACCTGTGTCACCACCCATGTTCTTCTCGGGTTGAAAACCTGGGGTGTGTTGACAGGAGTGCACGGCCGGGTTACACGGGTGTGTACTAGTCTACACGGGCGTGTTCCTTTTTACACGGGCGTGTCCTTACCCGTGTCCACCAAGGGACGTGACGGTTGGCATGATGGTTGGCATGGCGGTTATCTGTGACACGCCCCTAGGTCACGGGCATTTCAGTACCCGACACAGGCGTGTCAGGTTGAGACATGGGTATGTCTCGACCCGTGTCCTTTTCTGTGATCGACGATCGTGCCTGGATCGGGGCACACAGCCTGGGACACGGCCGTGTGCAAAGCCATGTTCGGCCAAGGATAAGAAATTTTTGGCTAATCTGAGCCGTTCGTTTTCTTTAAATACGATCTGACGGCCCAAATGAGATCCTGATGTGTTAAGTTCGGGAATAGAGGATTAATCCCTCATTTTCCTCTTAAACTCTCTCTTTCTAAGTAGTTAGAGAGAGAAAAGAGTAAGGAAGAAGGAAGGGAGGAATCTGGCCGTCGACGGAGCATCGGAGCACCAGATTAAGAACCGAGACCAGATCCGTGGAGAGAATTCCCTTGTGAAGCTTTCCATCCGGCTAGTTTTCATGGCACCAAAGCGGACTTCAAGGGTAACAATTCTCAACTTGGACATGTGAAGTCCTATTCCTTTATGCATGGGAAACTCGCTCCCGCGAGTGTGCGGTGAGTGCGCGGTGTTCCTTAGGGTAGATGTGAATAGTCCCCCTTTTGTTGCATGTAGAGTTCGGAATCGAAGTACAAGCATAGGCATTGTGTGTGAAGCCTACCCGGACGTGTTTGTCTGGATCGGTGATGTTGTATTGTGCATGGAATGTCGGAGAAGACTCTGTATTGTGTTGTTTTTCGGTTTTTATACACGGTAGATTACAACAGGGAGCCTTGGGGATTAACTCCAAGGTGCACCTGGAAAACTGGGCGGAAACAAATTTCTGCCAACTAGGTGGCTTGGGGCCAACCTTGTATATAATTGGGATTGAATGTGCGAGGCCTGTCTCCAGGAGACATGTAGGGCCTTTCTTTGGAAAGCGGTGAGCCCATGGGGTTCAGAATTATTAGACCAGGGAGCCGAACAGGAAAGGAAAAACCGACCTGCTCCCTGCAGGTTTGGCCATGAGTACTACGGTATTTGGAGATGGTAGGGCGACTTTAGCAACGGGAAATGGTGGAGCTATACCTACGTTATGTAGACTATGGCATGAGAGTAGCGGAAATTGGCTCTCGTCGGTGGCATAACGAGAGTCTCAGGCCAGGGGCCGTAAAGACTGAAATGCTCAAAGTAACCGTCAAGTCAAGGACCTCTGAACGGAGGTGGTATCCAGGAAGTCCAGTACACCGTCAATGTTCCCTGAGTGCATGGGGTGGGCGGCCGTGCGAGCCTCCACCTATGCTGAATTATGCTAGGTTGTACTTTCACTAGGATTTTTGGATGTACTAATGAAATGCAGGGAAGGAGCACCGTCGTCCCGAATAAGGGGCGGGGTCGTTATAATTTGGTCAGCTTTAGCTGACTGTTGCTTTGTTTTCCACCGTACGGCGGAATGTTGATTGCAGGTGCTGCGGAACCAAGTACCAAATAGTGGGCTGAAGCCCAAGCTGCTATGCTGACCCTCGAAGGCCAAAGCGAACTGTTATTTTACTTCTATCATCTGTGGCCATCCAGCGAGTCGATGTCTGTAAAACACTATGTTGTTAAGTGAACATTTGTAAGGCCATAAGGCCAAGTACTTTTGTGTATTTTGGTATTTCATTCCTATTGTGGTTAGTGGACATTCATGATTCATACTATTTGTTATTTGATGAATTCACTAATCCTTCTCCCATGAACCGGCTGGCTATAGCTTAACTTTCTAGATATAGCCTCTAGCCACCCCTAGATCTAACATCGACCTAGTCTCTACACACAAGATGGCGAATTTCCCCTAAACCGTACAAGGTCCTAGTCACTGCACACAAGATGGCGACTTCTCTACGATTTACAAATAAAATGAAAAAGTACAAAAGAATGAACAATGAATCTAAAAACTCCCTCAAATGAAAATGCTCTTTAGGAGATGATTAAGCACCTTTAAGATCATCGGAGTTGAAGTACATAGACGGTCTTTTCTTCGCTCTTGCTCTCAAACTTGAAGGTGGTTGCAAGTTTTTCTGGAATTGGAGAAGTAAAGCTGAAAGTGCACGAGAATTCTAGCTCCATAAGATGTGTAACATTGAAGCACAAAGTTCCATCCTTTTATAATTTTGTCGTTATAGCTGGCAATAAGAAGCTATCACTAGCAATATCTTTGTATGTTAACTATGTGTCCCACGCCGAGATGTTTGCGCTGGTTGGAAAGTGAGCATGATTGGATTGTGGAGATATAGCAAGCGTAACTGCTATTGCCTGGAGATACCTCTGGAAAATGCACATCTTGACTTAACTGGTTGAAACATGGCTGACGTCATCATGGATATCGCTGGCGATAACGAGTTATTGCCTGCGATATCTTGCTCTTCAAAACTCGACCTGTAATCAGCAACACACATCCATGGGAAAAATTAAGCATGTTATATCTCCACACCATAAAAAACAATAATCAAATATATTCGGGATTTGTTATTCTCAAACCAAGGAGTGTGGAATGCATTCTCCAACAATGTGTGCCTTCTTCCATAAGGTGGGCCATATCATCCAAGTCCGCCGCACCCTCCTGGAAAAGAAAAAGATGGTTGTTCCTACACATCAACCTCAGTTGATGATTGGCTCTGCCTCCACCGTCTGTGCTTACTGCAAGAATCCATGTTAGATGTTGAAGGACTGTCGACATAAGCAAAATGCTTGATATTGATGTGAACAAATTAGGCTCCATGTCCAATACTATCATATGATTGAAAGCCAGATTCCCTCTTAGCATTTGCGATCTGTTTCGGGAGCCCAGGAAAAGGAAAAAAGTTGTGTTAAATATCATCTCTCAGGGCGAGTTACTTACATCTACCGACGTCATCTCTAGTATGTATGCGTTATTTTTAATTGTTTTCATCTCAACTTATATGTATGCTTTAGTATCGAATAATCTTGAAATGTGTCTATGATTTCCATTTCTAGGAAGATTAAGTGTAAAAAATAAGTGGATGCAAATTCTATTTGATGTTGATGCATCTCACTCTTTCATCGCTCATCATATTGTGGATCTTCATTGGTGTCCTACTTCACCACTTAAGTTCCCTTATGAGATCTCTTTGTCCAGTCATCTATACCTTTTCAATAGAAGCATTCTCGATTGTTCGATCTTGCTTGGTGAAATGCGAGTCTCAGCTAACCTTATAGTTCTGGAAATGACAGAATTCAATGTAATCTTGAGCATGAATTGGTTTGTTGCGTATAGAGCAAAGCTATATTGTATGGCAAAGAGGGTCAATCTTAACATCGATGGAAAGGACTACAGTGTTCATGTTCAGACCCACAGCCACCTGAAGGTAATTTCTACTGTGCGTACCACTCGCCTTCTTAGTCAAGGGTATTCGGCTTGTTTTATTTATGCTTTACTTTCAGATTCTGCCTCTCCTCAACTCGAATCCATCCCAATTATTTCTGAGTTTCCTGACATTTTTCCTACCAAATTGTTTGGAATGCCTCCTGATCGAAATGTGGAGTTCTCTATTGATATAGAGCTTGGAATGTGCCCCATATCTAAAGCTATATATTGTATGTCCCCGCGTAAACTAGAGGAGCTTAGATTGTAATTGGATGAACTGCTTGAGCATGGATACATTTGTCCTAGCTCTTCATATTGGGGAGCCCCCGCACTCTTCGTGAAAAAGAAGGATGGTTCCATGAGACTTTGCATTGATTTCCAAGACCTAAACAAGATAGCAGTTAAGAATAAGTATCCTCTTTCGCGCCTAGATGTACAATTTGATCGACTTAAGTATAATATTGTCTTTTCTAAATTAGATCTCAGATCGGGTTACCATCAGCTAAATATCAAGGAATCTAACATTCCCAGAACTATCTTCAAAACTTGGTATGGACATTTTGAATTCTTAGTTATGTCTTTGGTTTGACTAACACACCTTTTTCTTTTATGGATATGATGAACTGTGTCTTTCGTGAATATTTGGATAAGTTCATCATCGTGTTCAATGATGATATTCTGGTCTATTCCAAGACTCGTGAGGAGCATGTTGCACATCTTAGACTCAGTCTCTTCACTCTTCGTCAGCATCAACTTTATACAAAGTTGGAGAAATGTGAGTTTTCACTGGATTGTATTGCTTTCTTAGGGCATGTCATTTCAGGATACGTTTCATTGATCCTTCCAAGATTTCTACAGTTATGAACTAAAAGCGGTCTTCTACCCCGATTGAAATTTGTAGTTTCCTTGGGTTATTTATCTATCATTGATGTTTCGTCAAGGGTTTCTCCTCACTTGTCGCTCCTCTAACACAGCTTACTCAAAAGCTTTCTATATTTGAGTGGTCAGATCAGTATAAGAAGGCCTTATTGGAATTAAAGCAATATCTGTGTTCAGTGCCAGTTTTAATTTTTCCTTCAATGGGGGTTGTAGGGACATGACGCTACCAACTCTCCAAAAAGCCCGGACTGTTTTAGGATGGCGCTACCACTCCTTTATGGAGCTGGCTACCCTAGGAAGGATCCATGGGGTGGCCAGTTAGGCCCAGGAGACACGCCCTTCTATTTGACTAGTGTGGGCCATAGCGCCTCACGCCGTACCTCCCAACACTGGGGTCATTGCTAGACCCTAACAATCTCCCCAAGAAATGACCCTGGGGTTTCGAACCCGACTAGTGTGGGCCATAGCACCTCACACCGTACCTCCCAACACCAGGGGCATTGCTGGACCCCAATAGGGGCAGATTTATGAATTTACACTGATTCTTCTAGAGTTGTATTAGGATGTGTCTTGATGAAGAATGATCGTGTTATCGCTTATGGGTCAAGGCAATTAAAAGTTCATGAACACAATTACTCCACTCATTATCTATAATTCACTGTGACAATGTTTGCTTTGAAGCTTTGACGACATTATCTCTATGGTGTGAAGTGTCACTTCTTTACTGATCATTAGAGCTTTAAGTATATCTTTGTTCAAAAGGATATCGATCTTCGCTAGAGGAGATGGATCGAATTCATAATAGATTATGAACCGCAACTCATGTATGTTCCTGGGAAAGCCAATTCAGTGGCAGATGCGTTTAGTTGTCAGGCTTCTATTTCCTTTTCTACACCCATGTCAGCTACTCTTGTAGCCTTGATTGATGACCTCGATAGGATGTATATATATTCATCTCACTCGAGGGTCAGGAAGAAGTTTCTGCTCTATTATGGGTAGAATAGGTAAAAGATTTCCATCCTTCTGATCCTGTACTCTAGCTCATTCGCCAATAAGTTAAATGTGGGACTCTTTCGGATTTCTCTATCTCTAACGATGTATTGTATTGTTGTGGTCGCCTATGCATCCATGATGTTGCTTAATTGCAAGATTGTATTTGCCGAGAAGCTCATGAATCTTGCACATCTAGTCAACCAGGCAATAATAAGATGTATCATGACTAGAAACAGACTGTGTGATGTCCTAATATGAAGAATTTTATAGCTCATTTCATCTCTCGATGTATTACTTGCCATAAGGTGAAAGCTCAGTGTTAGAATCCTGGTGGTCTTTTACAACCTTTGTCTATCCTTGAATAAAAGTGGGAAGACATCTTTATGGACTTCTTCACAAGGTTTCCCCGTACTCCGAGAGGGAATGATACGATTTGGGTCATAGTGGACATATGACTAAAGTGGCTCACTTCAATCCGTATAAGGATGGACATTTTACCGAGAAGATAGCTCAGATCTATGTGTTAGAGATAGTAAGAGTCCATGGGATTCCTTTATGGACTGTATCAGATCGTGATTTGAGGTTTGTATCACATTTTTGGAAGGGTTTCCAGCAAGCTTTGGGCACCAAACTCAACTTGAGCTTTGTTTATCATCTGACGACCGATGGTCTGACCGAAAGGGTTAATCAAATACTTGAAGTCATGCTTCGATGTTATATTCAGGATTACAAGGGAGCTTGGGATAAGTACCTACCATTAGTTGAATTTTCCTATAACAATTGCAATAAAGAGAGCCTCAAGATGCCCCCCATCGAAGCAGTGTATGGGTAATATTGTAGGACCCCTCTCTATTGGTCTGAAGTGGGTGAAAAGGTTGTTTTGGGGTCTGAGTTAGTTCACAAAATGTAAGAAGCCACAAGGAATACTTGACTTCAGCTTAGTCGTGTCATCGAGAGATAGAGGAAGTATGAAAACCAGCATCACCGTCTGTTAGAATTTGTTGTGGGTGATCAAGTGTTCCTGAAGGTTTCCCCTTCTCCTATGGTGAAACAGTTTGGTCGCCATCATAAGCTTAGCCTGAGGTTCATGGGACCGTTTTTCCATTTTAGAGCATGTTGGAGGATATAATATTGTCTCGGGCTACCTGCTTCTTTGGCTGGTGTTCATAATGTATTCGATGTTAGCCAGCTTCAGAAGTACATTCGTGATCCTACCCGCATCATTAAAGAAGTTCATGTGACTCCTGAATTCAATTTGCCATTTTCGGTCGAGCCCCCTAAGATCGTAGAGTATTAAGAATGCATGCTTCGAAAGAGAACCATTCCTATGGTTAGAGTGCTTCGGATGCATGGAAAGTCTGAGGATTACACTTAGGAACTTAAATCTGATATACGTGACATGTATCCGCTACACTTCTCTTGATCTTGGTATGTCTTCACTCTTGTTCCTTGTTCTATTTTAGTATATTCAGAATTATCTTCCATGCCTTGAATTGCAAATCTTGTTGGAATGAATGATATCTAGATCTTCACCATAAGTCTCATTCAGGGAATCCTCAAAAATTTTGGGACGAAACATCCTAAGTGTGGGATATTGTAACGATTCGTATATTAAAAAAATAAGAATAATAAGAAGAAGAATAATTATAGTGGCATAAGTTAATTAACTTTTTGTTTTCCCCTCTATTAATCTAAACCGGCCCTCCCCCTTTTAAACATGTCGGCCCATGCCTTTCCCGTCTCCTCAAATTGCAGACGCATCTCACTGTCTCCAAATCCCGATTACCGCAAGCCCCGTCTCCCGCAAGCCCGCCGCTTTCCGCCTACCTGCCACAATGCCTCCTTCTCCTCTCCTTCTCCTCTTCCTCAGTCTCCCTCTTCTCCATTCCTTTTCTTATGACTATCATAAACTTTCCCACTTTTTCTCTTCGAGGATAGCGACATGCATCTTCCTCCAGCAGCCCTAACTTCCCTCCTTCCTCTTTGTTTTGATCGGTGTATTTCAAGAGGGAAACTTAGTGTTTGCTCAATTCCTCCTCTCAGATTGTTGAGTTTGGATTTGATCTCATTTGGTAAGAAACTCCTCCTTTCCCCCATTATTCAGATTTTATTGAAATTATTTGGTTAATTTTTGCGCTTCAAATTTTGTATATCCTGCAATTCAAGTGGTATCCCCCTGTAATCATTTAACCATATTGTATTTGTGATTTTCGGCACCACTCTTCGTCCAAATTGTCGGGACGGCTCAAACCCCTCTCGATTTAGGGTACATCTAGCCAAGGAGCCTCCAATTTTGATTTCTGCATGGTAAACCCCTCTCCCCTCACCTTTGAGGGAGTTAAATTTCTAAACCACTCTCTTGTTCAAGTTTTGCGATAAACAAATGTCTGTGCTAGCGTAGGAATTTTTCTTTCTATTGAATATCATTTATGTGACCTTAAACATGTTCAAAAAGGGTTTTAAATTTTTCTTGCGTTGCTTAGTCGCCACTGTCAAATTTAGTCGTACTAAGGTAAGTAGAGAAATCTCTCTTGCTTGCAAATGTGAATTAAATTTTCATGCACCCTTTTTTCATGTTAGGAATTATACTCATTAAATTAGTAATATGTCTTGATATGCAAGGAATCTTAGAACTATGAATCCTTTAATTTGTTTATATCATAAGCAATCATGGAAATATAGTGTTTAATTAGAGCAATATTTTGACTTGATTTCCACTTATTTTGGTAACGGAAACAAATAAATGGGCATGTCAACCACAAAGGTTTTGGTAAGTCAATGCGTCTGAACTTGAATATGAATCATGAGCATCAAATAAAAATACTTACATCTTTCACTGATTACTACTTATGTCTTTTCATGAACAAATATATGATATACTTCAGAGTATGCTAGTAATAAAAAAAATGTTTCTACTTGACTATTTTACCTATCTATCTTTCTAGCTTTATCTATAAATTGGTGCACAAATATTTATATTTCCCCTGCTCAAACTTTACCTTGCCTTGCTCACTTTTTATTTTAATGTTTTGAGATTTTTTTCCTTCTTGCTTTGGATTTTGTCTTAGCGTCCGTGACCATGCCACCTGCTACATGAGCCCGAGCTGCATCAAGTTCCTTGTTTCTGGAGGCTTATTTTATTTCCTACTATGTGAGGTTTTATGTATTTTATTTCATGTACTATCGGATTTGTTTATTATGTAATAGTTATGATCTGTCATTTTCTTTTGTATCATTAACATCTGCTAGCCTGTAATTAATGTACTGGAATTTGATATTAATGGCATGCTCTTTTCTTTGGTATGTTGTATAAAAATTTATATTAGCACTGTGTGTCATGAACTTTATTAAAATACATGTGCAACTAGTTTTTCATTGATAAACTCGAAATCTTCCGCATTAAAACAAATCTATTTTTTCTCCAAAAAAATTATTTAAATCTAATAGTAATAATTCAGCTCCCTCCTAACAAATAGATTTTCTTTAGCCCATGCATGTGGCATCACGACCGGCCCGAAGCATAATCTGATCTTTTCTTTAAACAGGTCGTGACACGAGCGACAGCTTTGATTACAAGCATGTGCACGGAGGGGCCCTTTTGAGGCGGTGCCGACGTGGGTGAATGCGGAGGTGGTGTGCAGTGCGATGGGGCCTCGACATGGGTGCGGGGGATGGCGTCGGTGCACACAGGGAGGCCCATGCGAGAGCGCGCAAGGAAGCATGTAGGGGTGCGCGCAAGATAGCCCACGGGCGCGCGCTAGGGTCGCCCACATTAGGGGCGTGCTTAAGGGCTGCCCGCGCGGGAGTGCGCTTTGGGCCGCCAGCACGGACGTGCGCTGGGGCTGCGCGTGCGGGGCCGCCCGCGGTTAGGGCCGCCTGCGCGGATGCACGTGAGGGCCGCGCATGTAGAGGCTGCCCGTCGGGGTCGCGCGTGCGATTGCCCCCGCTTATGGGCGCCTGTAGGGGCCGCCCATACGGGCGCGCGTAGGGGCCACCCACACGTGCATGTGCGGGGATGCACATGTGTGTGCGCACTGGAGACACTTGTACGGGCGTGTATAGGCGAATCTGGCGCCGCGTGCTTGGGCACGTAAGGTTATGTGCTGCAGTATCCCTTTTTGCGAGATTGTGGGAATGTAGTGCGCGATTCTGAAGGGATTTTTCTCAATTATCACTTCTGTGTTAACATCTGTCTTCTTTGTATATGCCAAAGGGTGGTGCTTCGCCGAGGTCGATGCACCTTCCCTCTATTCAGATCCTCGCCCAGGTGAAAGGTTGGAGGAAATACTTAGGGATTTTAGCATACGTGGAGGTCGTGATCCCTTCCCCATTGAAGCGCATTCAAAACCCTTGTTCGGGAGCGATTACAGAGGGATGTCTGAAGGAG
This sequence comes from Platanthera zijinensis, assembly GCA_039513925.1. NCBI lineage: Eukaryota > Viridiplantae > Streptophyta > Magnoliopsida > Asparagales > Orchidaceae > Platanthera > Platanthera zijinensis. Next base: position 129,448,934 of record CM077094.1, read on the forward strand.
GGCTTTCGTATCACTCATGTTGAGGAAGCCATCACGGTCTTCTTGTTCTGTAGTGTTCTGATTACACAACTTTATTTAGAGGAATTGACGAGGATCAGGGGTCTTCTTTGCTTCTTTCGAGAGTATAGCTCCCGTATGTCGGTCCGAATTTTTTGTGAATGGTTCGAAGTTTTCCATGGTCCCAATGACCGGATTGAGGTGTAAAGCAACAAGAGATGGCCGGCGTTTGAAGACAAGACCAACTACTATCATGGGGGCACTATTTAGGTTTGTCAGGAACCCATGGAATTTACCTAAGATTTAGCTTCTGGAGCGATTGCACCGTATGGCGGGACAGGAGAATGACTTTTCCCATTTATTGGGCTTCGAGGATCCGCGTGAGCTAGGCGCCACTCTTTATAATATCAGTGCGTTTGCCGTCTAGAAAAGACTGATTCTTGTAAGCCTCTCAATGGATGCGGAGCGGAGCTGTGTCGTTCCACTAGAGCGTGGTAAGAAGAGGAATTATGAGTTTTTGCAAAAGAAGGGGGAAGGCAGGCCATCCTCTGATGCCCTTAGGCTATTATTGAAGTCACTGATGACTGTCTGGACGACCAGATCATTGATCTGCCACCTACCAAAACCGAGGAGTCCCCGACACTGCCTGTGGATGAACTAGATTGTCGAGAGTACCCCAAGCTGCCTCTAGTGATGGTGAAGGTTAAGAGGTGGGAATGCTCTGCTTGCCGAGCACTTCTCCCAAAGGTACGTTAATTTACCCAATTTATTTCCGCCTTAGGTTCTGTATAACCTGTAATTCGTTGAGATTAGAAGTACTCAAGCGGATGGCTATTCGCAGACCATTAGGCAAGCTGTGGCGAGCAGAGGCGAGCTTATGCGAGCTGTGGTGAGCAGAGACGAGCTTGGGCGAGCAGAGGAGATCTGTGGCGAGCAGAGGTGAGTTTTGGTGAGCTGTGGCGAGCTTGGGTGAGCTATGGTGGGTTTGGGTGAGTTTGGGTGAGTATCTCATGAGTTTGGATGAGTAACCCTTGGAACTCGCTATCAGCAGCTAGATACTCGCTTATACCCCCCCCCCCCCCAAGATTTCTCTCTAAATAGCCTCCCAGGGGTACTTGAAATGGCACTTTTTGGAAGAGGCTGAGGTACCCCCAAGGGGATACTCGCTAAGTCCATGCCTGCCTAGTACCTCGCCCAACCTTTTGGTTGCGGAGGGGAAGCTTCTTCTAAGCTTTCGGGTACGTGGTGGGACCTCCCTGCTGGATCACTTGGGGTGTGCTTATAGATAGTTTCCTCTCTCTCTATCCATTTGAATTGTGACGTCGGATCGTAGAATCAGTAACCTTAGGCTGTCATGATCCTATTTCTGAGGTTGGGAATTTTCCTGGCTTCAACAGGTTTGTTTCTACCAGTTGAAATAATTTTTCCCTTGTATTTGTAGTTGGATGAGATGCGCGAGATTGTGCTTTCTTGGGATAACAACTACGTGACCATGAAATAAGAGTTTTTATCCTTGTGGTCAAAGCTAGTCGCGTCCGAGGATTCTTCGTTGACTAGTTGGAATAAGAAAGAGAAGGTTATATCCTGTTGGTCAAGACGAAGTCCAAGTTGTCTTCTTCTAAGGTTGAGATTTAGACTTTTCGAGAGAAGCTAAGCGTTGCTGACATAAATGTCGAGGCTCTTCGTGTGAGACCAGGTACAGTCGAAGTCACCATTGTTGAGTCGATCTATTTACTGAGGCGGTAGATGCTGCGATGTTACAGCATGAGGTGGAGGTGGATCACCTAAATAAGGAGAAGGCTCATCTGATCGTGAAGCTGAAGGACGTCAAGGTTGTGCGGGCGTCTGCAGTGGCTGAGTATAAAGAGTCTCATGACTTAGAGATGGTGTGATCCTATATCGCATAGGAGATACTCTCCAAGATGATGTCGACCGAGATTGATTCATTTGTGGAGTACGATCATGATGTCGCGTACCATTTTGGATTTTACAGGGGGTTTTAAGATGCTCGGAGGTTACTAGAGTGCAATGATCTAGGCATGGAGGATGCCTCAGATGACGATGTTGGTGTCGATATTGAGGGATGATCTCATTATACCTTCTTTTTATTTGTTTGTTTGTTTTTCTTCTACTTCAGTTTGTAGGTGCATCTTTGTACCGTAGCAGGATTTTTATTCTTCATGATGATGTATCTCGTAGGGCAGTTTTTGTTTGAATGGAGACCCTCTTCATCTTCGGATCTTTCGTATTTTGGTTGTGTTTTGGTGCATGTATAACTTTGGAGGAGTAAAGCTTAGTTTGAGTGTTGGTATTTTGAATAGGGTGCTTGAGGGAGACATTCATCTGCTTATGTTTTGGGAGGATTGGCAGCCACATAGGATTTGGTGAAGAGGACCCTTGCTTGTTCATGCCTTAGGAGTATTGGGGTCTATCTAGATGGAGGTGGTGAAGAACCTTTATTTTTTCGCGCCTCAGGAGAACCGAGGTCCGTCCAGGTGGGGGTGTCGAAGAACTTTTGTTCGTTAGCACCTTAGGAGGACTGGGGACTGGGGTCCGTCAAAAGGGAGGTGGTGAAGAATCTTTGTTCGTTCGCGCCTTAGGAGGGTTGGGGTTCTTCGAGGTGGAGGTGTAGAAGAAGCTTTGTTCGTTCGCGCCTCAGGATGACCGGGGTCTGCCCATGTGGAGGTAGCAAAGAACCTTTGTTTGTTCACATCTCAGGAGGACCGGATGTAACATCCCCATTCCTACTAAACCCTTGTGTGATTTAGGGCATGATATGTATCATTTCATGTGTGTTAGAGCAAGGAGGTGACCTTAGGACCCAATGTAACAAATTGATCTCACCAAGTATACTCAAAGGGGCACAAGTTAACATAAGTCAATTCACCTCAAATTAAACTCGCATGTCCAAACTGAGCTTACCTCTACCCCCTAACCACTAAGGGCGGTCATTAGGTCAATAATAATCCATTGGGCTCAACCAATTCTATGAAATACCAAAGTCAACAATGGGTCAATATAGCCCAACTCAACCCTAACATGGCTCAATTAGACTTCAATTGGTCAAATTGACCTCACCCCACCCTCCTAATCTTATTAGTGAGTCAATTGATCGTGGACCTCAACATGGGGTCAACCAAATCACTCAATTTTACCAAAGTCAAACTTTGGTCAAAATCACACCTATATTGGTCAATTAGCCCCAATAGGGTCTCACCATGACTCAACCAACATTGGGTGGTGTCATGGGACCCATGACCATCAAGTGGGACAAGTGAACTCATCAATTTGATCAAGTCAATGCTAAATTTAACCACAGTCAATCCATGGCCTAAAGAAGTATCTAAGATGTCAAGCCCAGTTTTATTGGGCTTTGACGTCTCATCCAAGCCCATTCTGCAACCCATGACTTAATTACCCCCCACCTCATGCCCACTGATTTCAAAAGTGGGAGACATGTGTGAGGGCAAATTGGAGAATTCACCCAAATTCAAATGGGACAAACGAGGATTTTTGTGGATTGGAGGTCACATAGCTCAATTGAGCCCGATTCCATATGATCTAAGTAAGAAAAAGTCGAGCTTTTCTTCTTGCTCGGGATCGCTGTATAGGCCGCCTCCGACCAGCAAATCGTCGCCAATCAACGACCACCACCTCTTTTGTTCGAGATTGCTGGAGCTTGAAGATGAAGGGATGTCGTTGATTGTGTTGTAAGATGTGTGCATGATGATTCATATAATCTATAATACAGATTTTAATTTTATACAATTCTGTCACCCCAAAACAGAGGTTTTCAAGCTTATTGTTTTAGCTTAAGTTTTAAACATAAACTTTGTAACCCCTTGTCTAAACTTTTTAGGGAATTTTAGATCACCTCATTTGGTGCCCTACAGCTCCCGGAATCTTTATTTTTCTGGGAGGTGTCATAAAGGTGACCTAAACATTATTTTGTTTTTTCTAACTATATACCTATCTCATTGGTTTGAAATTTTGGTCATGCATGAGTGGTACCTAGATAGAGTTCCCATCCAAAAATCAAATTTTTTGGAGGAAATTTTACTATTGTTTAGATAAAAATTTAATTATGCATGTATAGTTGATATGCATGGTTAGACTACTTCAAATCGACCCAAATCTCCGGTAGATTGTTGTTTACATCATCATATGCCCCTGGTCAAAATTTAGGACAATTTGGCTTTCTACATGTAGGTGTATTCTACTTGTATGAACATTGTAGGTTTGAAAATGGTGCGCATTTAGCACAAACATTATATTTGGTGTATTTTTCCCAAATTTCTTGTTGCATGTCAATGAAACTTTGACAGTGCATGTATTATGATGGAATGTATCATTTCTGGAGAAATTAGTATTTTTGTACTTAATTTTCCTAAGTTTTTCCTAAATATAAAATATGTTATACTTTTAAATAAATGAAATAAATGTGACAAAATAAATTAGAAAAACTCCAAATTTCTGACACATGTTTAATTAAGTTAAAACGCACCTCTGTGAATTTAATAGAAATTTTTTAGTATCATTTTCCTTATGGAACATTATTAACTGAATATGTGAAATAATCATAGTCAAATTAACTTAAAAACTTCCATTCTCTGGCTAGGTACTTTACAGAGCATGATAAATCTCTAAAAATTTATTTGGAATTTTTTGATGAATAAGTTATATAGTTCATGTACAATACTGTAATTTCCTTATAAAAGTATTAATGACATTTTAATAAACATATTATAATGGAAAATTATGATTCATTGTTAGGCTCATTTTTATGTCATAATAAACCTCTTATAATTTATTTGGAATATTTGGACAATACAAATTAATATTTCATGTGTAAACTTGAAGTTATCATAAATTATTAAATATTATTATTGTGGCCAAATTAAATTAAAAATATATGATCATCTAGTAAATCACTTTTTATGACATGATAAATCTCTGAAATAAATTTTAGATCAATTGACCTTATATTTTTGGTAGATTGTTTTATAGAGGGCATGAATAGTGTTATATTTAACATTGGTCTGCATTTCGTAAAAACATGATTTATTGATTTGACCAATAATAACACTTAAATTTTAGATGAAACTTAGAATATGATAGTAGGACAATATTTGTATAAGTTCCAAAAATTGGTATAATTTTTGGAGCATGTTTCCCTATAGTTTTAGTTTAAAATTTAGAATCATGTCACACGCTAGGAGATTTCATATTAATAATCTTAGGAAATCATCAAATTCAAGTAAAATACTAATATGATCATGTGCACCTCTGGATTAAATCATGGAGCATATAGACTAGAATAGTTGGTGTTGTACCGCTTACAGTATATATGGATTTAGACGGACGCAGAGTTCAATGAAATGTTTGCTAGTTGGTAGACCTTGAGGATAATTATAGGACTTGATCCTAAATGGCTTAGTGATGGATTGGAGTACCTTAGATTTCGAAATGGAGTCATAGAACAATGTGTCAAGTTATGAGAGAAAGTTAGAGTTCATGGACCCGAGGGGGAGTATCAATCCTTAGAGGTTAAACGGTAGATTGACCCTGCCCCAAAAGAGTTATAAATCTATCTTAGGCTATTAAGAGTAATGTTGAGAGAGAGTTTTAATGATTTGTAGCCACCAACAAGATTAAATATCTTGAGAAAGAGAGGTTTGAGATTCATCTTGTTGCGGTTCGCTCAATGCCCTCGATAGACCGGTTCCGGATCGGTCCGTCTTAGCTCCGGGAAATTGAGTATGCACACAGTCAAAGTAGAAATAGAGAGATTGTACACACACAACTTTAGCATGGAAAACCCCTGAAAGGAGAAAAACCACGTGGTCGGGTCTGCGCCAGCCAAGATCCACTATTTACCTCTGTTGCAGTGCTCTTGTAGAGAGAAGGCAAGGGAGACAGGTTGCGCCTCGTTACAAATACTGGGAAGTTGAGAGAGCTCTCCTTGGGTGACAGGCCACCGCTTAGGAGTTTGTGCACTTTGTCAAGCGTATTTCTTGAGTGCTTGCTCTTCAGGCTTGCGCTCCGCAGAATGCCTGCACTTTGCGCCTCAGACTGAGAAGGGCTGCCTTAGTCGGTACTTTACTCTTTCTTCTTTGGGCGGCGCTTAGAGGAGAACCTGTCAGATTAGTGAGTGAAAGAGGAGGAAAGGAGGAGAGATAAGCTCTGGGGAGAAGCAGAAATGAAGAGAGAGAGAGCGAAGGAGAGAATGAAGGAGGATCCCCACAAATGAACTATCAGGGGTGCTTATATAGGATTTCCGAGGTGGTTAGGGTGGTTACGATGGTTAATCATGGATCGGAGGGCCGTGATCGTTCATAGTGATCGGAAGGCCGTAATGGCCCGCCGCGATCGGACGGTGGAGGGAAGGCCAGCCCACGATGGTGGCGGGAGGAGGCGCGCCGGCCGGCGACCGCCTGAGGGAGGGGGCGGCCGGTCCTGGGTGGCCAGCCAAGGCCGCCCGACCGGAGGGGGTCGGCCGGCCATGACCGCCGGCCGCGACGAGGCGGCTGGCCACGGTCGGTCGGCCGCGACCGCCGGCCGCAAGGGGGTGGCCAGCCACGGACGGCCGATCGCAGCCACCGGCCGCAAGGAGGCGGTCGGCCGAGGCCGCCGGCCGCAAAGGGGGCAGCCGACCGAGGCCGCCGGACGTGAAAAAGGGGGGCGGCCGGCCGCGGGAGGCCGGCCGCGGCCTCCGGCCGCAAGGGGGGCGGCCAGCCATGGGTGGCCGGGCGCCGGCCGCTGCCCGCCCGTAAAGACGGCGGCGACGGCGGTTGCGATTTATCGCGTGGCGGTTGCGGGATCCGGCGCGCGGAGGTTGTTCGATCTGGCGTGCGGGAGTTGGGATCCAATGTGCGGTAGTTAGGATCCGCCGCGCGGTGGTTTGGATCCGCCGCGCGGTAATGGGATCTGACACGCGATAGTTAAGATAATCCTCTATAAATTAGGGGGTACCCATCATTTTCCCCCCAAAATTCCCTTATCTTGGAGCGAACAGAAACCTCGGGAATTTTCTTCTTTACGACGGGGCTTGGCGGCGATGGCCGGAACGGGTGCAAATACCGAGATGGGTGGCGACGGCGACAGTGCTAAGGTAAGACTCTGACCGAGGGAAAGGTCCGGGCACCGGACGATGCCAGAGGGGAGAAGACCCCACGCACCACACGCATGTAGGCGGTGTGTGTGGGCGCGGGGTCCGACCCCCGTGCTGCGCGCGCAGAGCCCCCGCGCGGGGGGGGGGCGCGTAGGGCTGAACCCTCGCGCGGGGCACGCGGGGCTGAACCCACATGTAGGGCGCGTGCGGTGCTGAACCCGCATGCGGGGCTGAACCTGCGTGCGGGGCACGCGGGGCGGAACCCGCACGTAGGGCGCGCGCGGTGTGGGCGCGCGCGTGCGCGGTTCCGCCGCGCGTAGGGCGAGGTTGGTGTGGCCGCTCGCTCGTGCGCTGTCCAGGCGCGCATGCGTGCTCGTGTGTGCGCGGGCAATTCCCGCGCGCGGTGCTTTGTGCATGCGAGTGATGTATGCTATAACGCCCCAAAACTCAAAAGAGCAACGAGCAGCATTTTGAGCCAAGTCTAGGACTTGGTAGTGGGCACACGGCCTAGGACATGGGTGTGTCCCAGGGCCGTGTCGTGTTCAGGGTCGACGACTTGGGGAATATGTTGACGCTTTGCAGGCGTTGAGTGTTGAGACAGAGAACACGGCCTGGGACACGGGCGTGTCCCCAGGCCGTGTCCTGCTCGGGCGGCCTGCGGTTTTGTGTTAATGATATTACACGGCCTGGGACACGGGCATGTCCCAGGGCGTGTCTAACACACGGCATGTGACACGGGCATGTCACATGGCCGTGTCCTTCTCGGGGGAGTCTTTGATTTTGCACACGGGCCGTGACACGGGCCCTGACACAGGCGTGTCACATGTGACACGGGCATTTCAGTGGCCGTGTCAGAGGCCGTGTTCTTGTCGGGAATTCCTGGTGATGGCAAATGAGTGACACGGCCATGCACACGGCCGTGTTGCAACCCATGTTCGGCCCAGGATTTCTATTTTGAGGACAAATCGTAGCCGTCCGTTCCCTTGATTTGGGATCCAATGGCTTGGGACTATTCCTGATGAGTTTAAACCAGAAATAGGGTTTGAAAACCATCATTTCATTTGGGTTATCTCTCTAAAACCTAGAGAGAAAGGAGAGCAAGGAGGAGGAAGAAGGGCTAGATCCAGTCACCGGCGGAGCTTCGGAGCTCCAAATCCCGAGCCGACTTTGGATCCGTGGAGGCAAGGAGATTGCAGTGCTTTTCATCTGCATAGTTTTCCATAGCACTGAGGAAGAATGCTAGGGTAACGATTCTCATCCTAGGACATGTGAACTCCTATTTTCCTTTGCATAGGAAGCCCTCTCACGCGAGTGTGCGATGGGTTTAGGCGTTCCTTGGGGTAGATATGTAAAGTCCCCCCTTGTGTAGAGTCCGTATGCATAAACGGATATAGGCATGATGTGTGAAGCCTTTGGGTACATTGGAAAATGTGTACCTGATTTGAAGAAGTCTCACTTAGCTCAATGATATACATCAAGGTGTATTTGATGTTATTTTGAGTTTATATGTGCTGGTTAAGGATATGCTAAAATGAAGGAAAAAGTTTCTAAGTATATGTGTCGACACTTAAGAAAGCCTGTGTCGACACTTGGAAAAGCTGTGTCGACACCTGAAGCAACTGTGTCGGCACACAAAATTTATTAGTCGACATCAACTGTGTCGACACAGGGAGGCAGTGTCGACACACAGAAATATTAGTCGACATCGACTGTGTCGACACCGGGAGGCAGTGTCGACACACAGAAGTATTAGTCGACATCAACTGTGTCGACACCTGGAGGCAGTGTCAACACACAAATTCTGAGACTATATCAACTGTGTCGACACACAGGACTTGTGTCGACACTCAGCAAAGTTTCAACAATGTTGATTGCTGTGAAGTGAAGAAGTGTCTATATCGACACAAAGAAGCTGTGTCGACACAGATGCAGTGTCAAGAAGCTGTGTCGACACTAGAGGAGCTGTGTCGACATCACCAAAGCTTGTGTCGACACTTAATCTACTTGTGTCAACACATAATTACAATCAGTCTCGATGCTTTGCTGACAAAGACAAAGGTTCAAGAACTGACTAGAGATTTGAAAGCTGTATATTCCAACAAGTTTGCTGAAGCTATCAGACCTGTCAGAAGTTGGTTAGAAACCGGATCAGCCAGTTACCATGGATGAAGACTATATATAGATGGATTCTGTCAAATCAAAGAGAAGAACAATAACAACCACACGAACAACTATTGAAGTATTGATGATTGATCAAGGAAGTTCACGTCACACAAAAGAAGATTTTCGTGAGAAGATCTAAGGAGAATTCAAGCAAGAATTCTGAAGAAACTTCAGAAGTTCTAGAGATAGAGATCTCCAACTGTTGAAGTAAAGTAGGAGACATTTATCAGTCTCTTAAGAAGCAGATCTTGAACTAATCTGCTAAGAAGGATTCAGATCTATTTCTGAATTCAAAGAAGGAAGCTGCCAGCCAGTCAACTTCAAAGAAGATCAACCCTACTGAGTTTAGATTCAAGAAGCTTTGAAGAAAGCAAAGAACAGGTTGATCTCAGCATTCAGTCTTATCAAAAGCTGATCAAGAATCCTTTTATCCCTTCTCTCTAAACAAGGGTAAGAGTTAATCTATAAGATTTTTCAAATTCTGTAGGATCTTTCAAGATCTGAGTTGTAAGCCTATATTATAAAGGCTGAGTGTAGGAGATATAGATCTCTGAGTGGTAGGGCTTTTGAGCCTGAGTGTAGGAGAAATTTTTATCTGAGTTGTAGGCCTTATGGCAAGGCTGAGGTAGGGCTGTTAGCCTGAGCTGTAGGAGTGTGGTTATACTCTGAGTTATAGGAACCTTATAGGGTTCTGAGTTGTAGGAACCTTTCAGGGTTCTGAGCTGTAAGATCTGTGGATCTGAGAAGAAGGAAGAAGTTAGGCTGAATCTAGCACACTGCTGGATAGGTGAAGGGGGAAAGTGGATGTACCCAGACCTTGGGGAACCACTATAAACTTGTGTGCAATTTGTGATGTATGTGTGATTGTGAATTCTGTGCTGTGATTGTTGTATTATAAGTTAGATTCTATTTTAAGAACGTAAATATTATTCTGCCTTAAGTAAAAAAGAAAAGAACTTATTCACCCCCCCTAGTTGTTTGGGTTATCTTGAAATCAATTCTATCAAGTGGTATCAGAGGGAGGTTACTCAAAGAAGGACTTAACAGTCTAAGTAAGATCCATAAGGCAGATTCAAGATCAAGAAAATGGGTTCAGGAGAAAATCAAAAGGAACTAGGTTCTATGAAATTACCCATATGCATGAAAGAGATTTTTGGAATATGGAAAGAAAGGTTCAGGCTTTTCATGCAGGCTTCTGATCCAAGGATCTACATTACTGTAATGGAAGGTCCTTATATTCTAATGAAGTTGTCAGTTCTAGATGCAAATCAAAGAACTCCCAAAGATTTTTCAGAGATGACTAAGGAAGAGATCATCCTGGCCACTATGGATAAAAGAGCCCAGAATATCATAGTAAGTGTCATAGATGATTCAACCTTTCAAATTTTGATTCACTGCAAGACCTCCAAAGAAATGTGGGACACTTTGATAGTCTACATGGAGGGTTCTGAAGAAGTCAGACAAGAAAGAAAATCTATGCTGAACCAGGAATATGAGAGTTTCAGACAAGAAAAGTCAGATGGTATAACTGAGTGTTATAAAAAGTTCTATAGAATAGTAAATGATTTGATGTCCTATGGAAGGATCTTCAGTACATATGAACTGAATTATAAATTCCTAAGATCCTTGACAAAGGATTTGGACACTAAGATTTTTGCCATTAGGGAAGTGGACAAACTTGTAGATATCTCTCCTCCAACTTTGTTTGGAAAATTGCTGTCATATGAGATGCAGCTTATGGCTAGGAAAGAGGAAGAGAAAAGTGCTAAAGGGTAGCATAAAGAAAAGTCCGTGGCCTTCAAGATGGAAGCCACTAGGAAGAATAGGAGAATTTCTCCATCACCTCCTGAGATTGTTGCTGAAATTACTTCAGATAATTCAGACAACCAAAGTTCAGACAGTAGTGACTCAGATAAAGACTTTGCTGCCTTCACAAGGCAGTTTCAGAGATTCCTAAAGAAGAAGAAGTGGAAGTCAAGTCCCTCCACATCTCAGCCTGTGGATGACTATTATCAAAAGAGGAAGTCATCAAGGAAGGATAGGAGCAGGTCTACGCCTAGCAAATCTACAACATCAAAGATAGTTTGTTACTACTGTAATAGGCCTGGACATGTTGTGGCTGAGTGTCTAGACAAAAGAAAGGAGTCTACTGATAAAAGGAAGACTCAACAAAAGAGCAAGAAGGAGAAATCCTTTGTTGCTAAGAAGGAGAATAGCTTGACAGACCAATCATCTTCAGGGTTTGAATCTGAAGCTGAGGCATACATTGGTCTATATGCAGCATATGAAGAAGCTGAGTTTATGCAATTTCTTAACTCTATCAAAGAACAAGAAGACCATCAGTGCATGGGACTGATGTCTGTGTTAGAAGAAGACAAGTGCCAGGATCAGCCTGGTCCTAGTAAGGTATAATGTTTTTCTAGTAATTCAGATTGTAGTACTGGCACAGAGTCAGCTACATCTACATCAAGTGACGTGGATGGGTCTGAGTCTGAAGGTGATATTCATCAGCTAATAGATGAATATGGGGACTTGTTGCAGGCACTAAAGAAAAGCAAAAACCTGGCCAAAACTCAGGCTGAGGAAATTGCAGATCTTAAGATGGCTGCATCTGACTTAGAGAAAGAGTTGGATCAAAAATTGAATGAGATTGCCAAACTGAAAACTATAACTGTTATTCAGATGGGCACAATCACATATAAAAATGATCTGATTAAAATTCTGGAAGCCAGACTTCAAAAGGAAAAAGATTTGGTGGCTAGTTATTCCAAACCAAAATAAGTTTTACCCCTAATGGATGAGTTTGTGTCTTAAAAGGGTAAGGCTGGAATAGGCTTTAAAGGTAACACCAGGGCTGTCCAATTTAAGAGAAAGGGCAAAGCCTCAGTCAGGCCACTTAATTTTAAAGTCCCTGTAGTTTTTAGAAAGGTACAAGTGCCTTCTAACAAGTATGACCTTGAGAATACTCATGGTCATAGTAAGATTGAAGTTCTAAATGACAAGGGTGTTTATGTCAATAAGGCAGCCCATGTCCATAAACCCCATGTTCCTAAGAAAATAGTGGGTGTAGCTGCAGCTGTACCAGCATAATACAAAAGATTTATTGTCAGCCAGACTGCCAAGAATGTATCTAAAAATAGATACAACAAGTATGAATGCTGGTGCTGTGGCAAGATAGGCCATTATGCCTTAGACTGCTTGCACAACATTAGTGTCATGAAGAACAACAGTCTACCTGTTAGAAGAGTAGCAGGTAGATTTGATAAGTATGAAGCTAACTTGAACCAAGGATCCAAGACTTACTTGGGTTCCAAGGAGAGGTAATTCTTTATTGTAGGTGAGTCCAAGTTATCATGCCCATATATGGTACTTGGATAGTGGATGTTCCATGTACATGAATGGAACAAATGGATTGCTAAAAGAGTATTTACCTATCATAAATTGGCCTAAAGTAATCTTTGGTGATTCTGAAGAAGGAATCATCAAAGGATTTGGTAACATTTCTTGTAATCAGATTATTATCACTCAAGTGGCCTATGTGAAGGGTTTGAAACACAACCTTAAAAGCATAAGTCAGCTGAGTGATTTAGGATATGACATTTCATTTGTTAAGAATGGATGTCATATCAAATGATCAAGTGATCAAAAGGTCATTATGACAGGATATAGAAAAAGGAATGTGTACTGTCTTAATTTTGAGTGTGATAACAAAGGTTCTCCTATTTGTCTTGTAGCGTATGAGAGAGTCTCTCATTGTGTCAAATGGCACAAGAGGCTGGCCCATCTTAACTACAAAACAATTGGCCAACTCTTTAGCAAAGAGTTAGTAAGGAATGGTCCAAAAGTTAAGTGTATAAAGGATGGGATATTCTCAGCTTGTCAAAAAGGCAAGCAAACAAAATCCTACTTTCATATCCTTGAAAACAAGGATTCAGTGAGGTGTCTATACCTCTTATATATGGATCTGTTTGGTCTTATGCCAGTTCATAGTCTAGGTAGGAAGGTCTACACTTTTGTGGTGGTAGATGACTATTCTAGATATTCCTGGGTGTTCTTTCTGAGACAAAAATCAGAAACCCCAAGTATTTTATACAGCTTTGTCAAGCAAATTTAGAATGAACTTGGCAGTACAATGGTCAAAATCAGAAGTGATCATGGCACTGAATTTCAATCTGAGAGTATAACAAAATTATGTAAAAAATTTGGGATTTTTCAAGAATTCTCCTCACCTAGAACACCACAGTAAAATGGTATTGCTGAAAGGAAGAATAGAATATTGATTGAGGCTGGTAGAACTCTATTGAGTGACACTTCTCTCCCAGAATATTTCTGGGATGAGGCAGTAAATACTGCATGTCATGTGATCAATAGGGCATCTATCACCAAAAGCCACAAAAAGACTCACTATGAGATCATGAAGGGTAGAAAACCAAACTTATCCTATTTTAGGATCTTTGGTTGCAAGTACTATGTCCTTAACAATGGCAAGTCTTATCTAACTAAGTTTGCTGCCAAATCCCAAGATGGGATATTTGTTGGGTACAACAACAATAGTAAGGCTTATAGAGTCTACAACTTGATTACTCAGGTTGTAGAAGAGTTTGTACATGTTTTCTTTGATGAAATAAGACTGATTAACAGTGAGTTGCCTTATAGCTCATGCAGTTCTACAGGTATTAATGAGAAAATGGACAAGCTTACCATTACAGAAGAATCAACTGAAGAGCAGGAAGTGGAAAATGGTGACTACTGTCCAGGGGGAGTACAGGACTCCCTAGATGCTGTTGAAAACCAAGAGGTGCAGCATATTGAAGAGATAGGAGAGGTTCAACCTGAAGATAATCTACCTCCAGCTGTTAGACACTTAAAGGATCATCCAGAAAATCAGATAATTGGTGAGCTAATACATGGAGTGCAAACCAGAAGCAGGAACTTGAACACAGTGCTTTGCTCAAGCTTCATATCTCAACTGGAGCCAAAGAAATTTGAAGAAGCTATTCTAGACCCATATTGGATTGATGTCATGCAAGAGGATCTGAATCAGTTCAGAAGGTGCAAGGTATGGGAGTTAGTTCCTAAACCAAAAGACCACAACATCATTGGAATAAAGTGGATCTTTAGGAATAAACTGGATGAGAATGGGATCATTGTGAAGAACAAAGCAAGACTTCTTGCAAAAGGATACAGGCAGGAAGAGGGTATTGACTTGTATCAAACCTTTTCCCTAGTAGCAAGACTGGAAGCAATTAGGATGTTCCTTACCTATGCAGCATATCAAGGCTTCAAGGTATTCCAAATGGATGTAAAATCAGCATTCCTAAATAGAAATCTAAAAGAAGAAGTCTATGTAGAGCAGCCCTCAGGTTTTGTTGATTCTCTCAAACCTGATTATATTTATAGACTTAGGAAAGATTTGTATGGGTTAAAGCAAGCCCCAAGGGCTTGGTATGAAACCCTGTCTACTTTCCTTATTGAGAACAAATTTTCAAGTGGGAAAATAGACAAAACTCTATTCCTAAGGGAATCCAAAGGAAAGATAATCTTAGTCCAGATTTATGTAAATGACATAATATTCTGGTCTACAGAAAATAACCTTTGCAAGAAGTTTGCCAAACTTATGCAAGGGAAGTTTGAGATGATTAGCATGAGAGAACTTAAGTTCTTCTTGGGACTTCAAGTATGACAGACTGATGATGGCTTGTCCATATCCTAGTCTAAGTTCACCAAGGAGTTAATTAAGAAGTATGGTATGGAATAATCCTCCACCATGAGAACTCCTATGGGAATAAGTATGCATATATGCAAAGATGATGCAGGAAAACCTGTGGATGAGTCTTTGTATAGAGGAATAATTGGCTCTCTTCTATATCTAACTGCTAGTAGACCAGACATTATGTATGCAATATGTGTCTGTGCTAGGTACCAATAATGCCCTAAAGAATCTCATTACACTGCAGTAAAAAGGATTTTGAGATATCTAAAGGGCACACCTAATCTAGGCCTTTGGTACCCTAGGAATGGAGATTTTCTACTAACAGGCTATTCAGATGCAGACTTTGCAGGTTGCAAAGAAGATAGAAAAAGCACAACAGGCACCTGTCAATTTCTAGGAGGAAGAATGGTGTCTTGGAGCAGTAAGAAACAGACTAGTGTGGCAATTTCCACAGCTGAGTCTGAATATGTGGCAGCAGGAAGTTGTTGTGCACAGCTGTTATGGATTAAGCACCAGCTAAAAGACTATGGTATTCAGGTAAGTAGAACACCATTATTTTGTGATTCTACATGTGCTATTTCTATTGCTAATAATCTTGTTTCACATAGTAGGACTAAGCATATAGAAATAAGATACCATTTTCTTAGAGAACATGTAGAGAAAGAGGACATCTCACTAGAATTTGTCAAAATAGATTTTCAAATTATAGATGTGTTTACTAAGACTCTAGATGAAACTAAATTCAATAAATTTAAAATTGAATTAGGTATGTTGAACATAGATTAGTTTAACAAATTTGGCTAAGTAAATCAGTGTTGACACATTCAGAGAAGTGATGTCGACACTTCAGTAAATCTGTGTCGACACATCCAGAGTAATGGTGTCGACACTTCAGTAAGTGGTGTCGACACAACCAGAGTAGTGGTGTCGACACATCCAGATTTTGTGTCGACACTTACAATAAGAGTCGACACAGAATTTCTGATGAACTTCTAAGTATGTCATGTGTCGACACATCATCAATTGGTGTCGACACATAGTAGTCAATGCCGTTGTCGATACATTAGAAGTATGTGTCGACACATTTCAACGGTGTCAACACATTTAGTCAATTTTGTCCCGCCTTTTGACCTTCTTTGTTTAGAGGGGTGTAAATAGGTCAAGAACATATTCTGTCGACACGCTCTCCAGGTTTTCGAGACTAAAACCTTGTGTCGACAAACTCTCTTCTCTAAATCCAAGCTTTCTCACCATCCCAATAGCGCCAAAGGTTGAAGATAAAATTAACGAAGGATATGAGTTGGTTCGCCATGCCTTTGATGATGCAGAGTCAGAAATTAAAGGGGTAATTACCCTAATCACTGATAATGGTTTGGAGTTTTTGGTTTCCGAACCCACCAAGATATGGAAGAAAAAGATACTTGAGTTTTATGGCGCGGCTGTAGTAGATTCATCTGGACTTAAGATTAAATCAACAGTTCATGGAGCAAGAGTCAAAGTGACCTTGAAAAGTTTGAGAAAAATTCTTCATCTTCCAAGAACTCGGGATGAAGAAGAAGTACCAGTATCAAAAATAAGGGAAGTGCTATAATGGTGTTGATTGGATCCCACCATGAATATTGGATCAGATCTAAACAGAAAAGGGATGAATCAGCAAGGTAAATTCCTTTCAGAAGTGGTAGGAAAGGTAATTCTGTGTAATCCAGGGAGACAGGATAGGATTTCTACCTATATGTTCAACCACATGGCAAGGATAATTTTTAAGCTCAATACAGATTGGTCTATAGTACTATTTGAAAAGATTAAGGAAGGCATAAAGAAGCTTAATTTGGCTTGAATAATGAGTCTATACTTGGCTGGAGAAATTCCAGAAGTAATGTACCAGATTCCTGGTTCTAAAATTAATCATATGAGGAAAATGGACATCAGGATTATCTCAAGATGGGATAGGGTCCTAACAAAGGACATACCAGATATAGAAATACAAGAAGCTACTGAGAAATCTCTTGCATAGGACATTACAGATACTGCACAGATGCAGGGGGAGCCAGATAATACACAGGCACAGGATAATACTGATAATGCACAAGTGCAGGGGGAGCTAAATATTGCACAGGTACTGGAAGAGAGAATCCACTTGGCAGAGGAGATAGATGCACAAACAGTCCTTGAGACATCTCATGTCAACAGTCCAGCACTAGATGTTATTATGGAGGATACATCTGTAGTTGCTGATGCTCCTGAGAAAGCAGTACCACCAGTCCACACTCAACAGGAGTTTACTCTTGAAGAGTTATTTCCTGATATTGAGGGAGCAACAAGTAAGAGGAAGCAAGTAAGGATTGAGGGGGGAGCAGGCTGACATTGAGGGGGAGCAGCATAGGACTTAAAAGGAGCTGCCTCTCAGTCCAAAGGAAAGAGTAGACATCCCCAGTTCATCTACTTCAGAAGATGAGGAAATTAGAAATACCAAGAAAAGGAAACTGATGGTCTTTAAGAGAAGGAGCCAGAGCTATAAGAAGGCATTGCAAACTACTACTCCACAACCTGCCCTAGAGGCTAATTACAGTTCTTTAATGGTGGCTTTGCAAATTAAATTAGATGAGCAGAGAATGGCTCAAGATAAGTATGTGGATGAAAGCCATAAGTCACTATAATTTGATTTGGCTCACGTTATCAAATCCATCAGATTTGAAATAAATCTCCATAAGAAAGAGATGACAGATTGCTTCCATAAAGAGGGCAATGCTGTAGTATTTTTGGCTAAGCAGTAAGCAGAAGTCAAGACTCAAGTGGATGACATTGCTGTTAAACAAGGCTATGTCCTTGAAAATCAGATTATAATGAATGATAATCTGACTGAATCTCACAATGAGATAGTCACTAAAATAAAGAAAACAGTCACTGCAATGACTGAAGAAAGAGCTAAAGAGAAAGAGGAGTTTGATAAGAAGCTACAGGAAGCCTTAGATTCATTTAAGACAGCCATTTCTACTTCTCAGAAAACAATCACTGATAAGCTTCTTAAGTTAAAATTATTTTATAAAGATGGTGTAAATTTTCTTGATGGTCAAGTAAGATTTCAAAAAGATGACTTAAGAGACAACATTGAAAGAGAAGTCATAAAGGGGGAGAGAGTGTTAGTCAATGCAGGCTCAGATCATGCCAAATGGATATCCAATAGCATCAGAGCCACTCTGGGATATCCACCCCTTTGTGATGATGATAATGTTGCTGAGTCTGGTGTGTAACCTGCTTATGTTGAAGGTGATCAACCTGAAGTTGCTCAGATCATCTACCCTCCAGCAGATTTTGATATGATTCAACAACAGGTTCAGACAATGTACAGTCCTCCACAGGAAGCTGATAATGTTATTATAGAGAAAGTTGAAATGCCAGAAGCTGCCTTGAAAGCTCAACAGGAAGCTCAACTTTCAAAGAAAAGATTCAGAGAACAGGCTGAGTTAAAGCCTGATTTTGAGCAATGGAGCCCCACTTCCAGGAATATCATTCTGACTGCCTGGAAAGCTGTGAAAGATCAAGTTCATAAAAGGGACAAGTGGTATAATGAATAGGAATGGTAGAAATATGAGGCAAGGTAAGAAGCCATTGTGCAACATAGAAGAAAGGCTAAGATTGGGAAGCTACCTCCTAATGCTCAGGAGCCTAGCAAATACTTCCCTAAGCCTTTTCATTATTTTGAAAGGCAAAGGATTAAGGCTGAAGCTCAGAAGAAGTCAGAGTTGGAAGGAAAGAAGCCTATTGATGATGCAAAACCTCCTGTGCAAGCTCAGATTAAGCCAGGAAAAGGCAGAGTCATCAAGGAGCCTGATCAGCCTTAGTTTAGATTTACTAGATTTTTCAAGAACAATGTAATCTTTAGTGTTGAAAGAAATCTATATAATCAGTCTTTAAGAAACTTTTTGTTAATATAAACAAAACAATGTTTCATGTTCATTCAAGTTACATTCTTATTCTGTGATGTGATTTTGTTATATGTTTTGTTTATAAGTTTCTCTGTCATTTATTATTTATATACATCATCATGTTTGTTTATTATAAGTGGTGTATATCATTGACTAAAGGGTTATGACTTCTCCAAATAGGGGGAGATTGTTGGGTACATTGGAAAATGTGTACCTGATTTGAAGAAGTCTCACTTAGCTCAATGATATACATCAAGGTGTATTTGATGTTATTTTTAGTTTATATGTGCAGGTTAAGGATGTGCTAAAATGAAGGAAAAAGTTTCTAAGTCCATGTGTCGATACTTAAGAAAGCCTGTGTCGACACTTGGAAAAGCTGTGTCGACACCTGAAGCAACTGTGTCGACACACAGAATTTATTAGTCGACATCAACTGTGTCGACATCGGGAGGCAGTGTCGACACAAAAAAATATTAGTCGACATCGACTGTGTTGAAACCAGGAGGCAATGTCGACACACAGAAGTATTAGTCGACATCAACTGTGTCGACACCGGGAGGCAGTGTCGACACACAAATTCTGATACTATATCAACTGTGTCGACACACAGGACTTGTGTCGACACTCATCAAAGTTTCAACAATGTTGATTGCTGTGAAGTGAAGAAGTGTCTATATCGACACAAAGAAGCTGTGTCGACACATTCTACAGATGCAGTGTCAAGAAGCTGTGTCGACATCAGAAGAGCTGTGTCGACATCACCAAAGCTTGTGTCGACACTTAATCTACTTGTGTCGACACATAATGACAATCAGTCTCGACGCTTTGCTGACAAAGACAAAGGTTAAGGAACTGACTTGAGGTTTGACAGTTGTGTATTCCAACAAGTTTGCTGAAGCTAACAGACCTGTCAGAAGTTGGTTAGAAACTGGATCAGCCGGTTACCATGGATGAAGACTATATATAGATGGATTCTGTCAAATCAAAGAGAAGAACAATAAAAACCACACGAGCAACTATTGAAGTATTGATCATTGATCAAGGAAGTGCACGTCACACAGAAGAAGATTTTCATGAGAAGATCTAAGGAGAATTCAAGCAAGAATTCCTAAGAAACTTCAGAAGTTTTAGAGAGAGAGAGATCTCCAACTGTTGAAGTAAAGTAGGAGACATTTATCAGTCTCTTAAGAAGCAGATCTTGAACTAATCTGCTAAGAAGGATTCAGATCTATTTCTGAATTCAAAGAAGGAAGCTACCAGCCAGTCAACTTCAAAGAACATCAACCCTACTGAGTTCAGATTCAAGAAGCTTTGAAGAAAGCTAAGAACAGGTTGATATCAGCATTTAGTCTTATCAAAAGCTGATCAAGAATCCTTTTATCCCTTCTATCTCAACAAGGCTAAGAGTTAATCTATAAGATTTTTCAAATTCTGTAGGATTTTTCAAGATCTGAGTTGTAAGCCTATATTATAAAGGCTGAGTGTAGGAGATATAGATCTCTGAGTGGTAGGGCTTTTTAGCCTGAGTGTAGGAGAAATTTTTCTCTGAGTTGTAGGCCTCACGGAAAGACTGAGGTAGGGCTGTTAGCCTGAGCTGTAGGAGTGTGGTTACACTCTGAGTTGTAGGAACCTTATAGGGTTCTGAGTTGTAGGAACCTTTCAGGGTTCTGAGCTGTAAGATCTGTGGATCTAAGAATAAGGAAGAAGTTAGGACGAATTTAGCACACTACTGGATAGGTGAAGGGGGAAAGTGGATGTACCCAGACCTTGGGGAACCACTATAAACCTGTGTGCAATCTGTGATGTATGTGTGATTGTGAATTCTGTGCTGTGATTGATGTAGTATAAGTTAGATTCTATTTTAAGAACTGAAATATTATTCTGTCTTAAGTAAAAAAAGAAAAGAACCTATTCACCCCCCCCCCCCTCTAGGTGTTTGGGTTATCTTAAAATCAATTATATCAGAAGCCTATTCGGACATGTTGGTCTGGATCGGTGATGTTGCATTGCATAATAACAAGAGAAGACTCCGTGCGAATGGTTGTTTTTCGGGTTTTCTACGAGGTAGATTGTAATAGGGAGCCTTAGGGACTAACTCCAAGGTGCACCCGGAAAACAGGGAAAATGCGGGATGTTGCCAACGTGGTGGCCGGGGAGCCAACTTGAACATAACCGGGTTATGTGAATTGTGTGATGTAAATGGGACTTGGGGAGTCTTGACCTGCACATATGGCTTAAATTGTCGTTGCGGTATGAGCACGGGTCAGGCGGAACTGTACCCGGTCTATGTCATTCGGCGGAACCATTGGCATAGATGAAGGTCTTCGGTGATCTATGGCTAAAATTGACGTGACCAATGCAAGGAAGACAAAATGCTCATATGGTTGGTCGTCCAAGGGACGGTGGTGAGACGGGAACGTCTATGGCTTAAATTGATGTGACGTTGGCTGGTTCGCCATGAATGTGCCATGAGTGCACGGGGTGTGTGGTTGTGCGTTCCTACACCTGTGTTGTAGTGTGTGTTTACACTATACTACTTGTTTATGCTAACAAAATGCAGGGAAGAGCATCGTCGCCCCGTGTTGGGGAGCGGGGTCGTTATAATTTGGTCAGCATAGCTGATCGTTACTTTTGTTTACCACCGTGCGGTGGATTGTTGCTTGCAGGTGTTGCGGAGCCGAGTGGCAAATAGCGGGCTAAAGCCCAAGTTGCTGTGTCGGCCCTTAAAGGCCAATTCTTGAGTATTTTTCTTATGTACTCATGTGTGACCGGCCTGCGTACCGAGGTTTAGAAGACATTTTTATTAAGCAAACTCTTGTAAGGCCATAAGGCCATTTTTGGTGTATTATACATTCCTATGGGTTAATTGTAGTGGACATTCATGCTTGGCTTGGTTCTTTTATCCTTACAACTTAATAATTTGCTTCCGCTAGGTGCTCTGTGTAGGACGTTGTGATTGGTTGAATGGTCTCAATAAGTAATCAACCGTTCTGTCCGTAGTATATGGCGTCGGGCCCCGGCCGGACCTACTGCTATATGCTATGTGATGGATAGGGGTATTATAATTTGGTATCAGACTACCGGTTTCGGTCTAGCTTAAATGAATTCGTGGGCGAATTCACTTTAAGGGGTGGTGAGCACATGTGTGTGTGACATCGTTATAACATGAAAAGAACCCATGAATGTCCACTTAGGAATGAAAATACACATGTTTGAGGAACCTGCGTGTTCCTGTAATTGCTGTTTGCAATATTGTTTGGTTGCTTATCGGTGTTTTGCATGATTATAGGTGACCAGAAGTGGTGCTGGACTGTCAGAACGGCCAGGTTTTGAGGCAAGCAGCGCACCAAATGATGCGCATGCAATACCTCCTTCAACCGAGACCATTAGATTGGTGGTGGAAGCTATACTTTCAATGATCAATGCGCAGCCTGTGAGGCAAGTGCAGCACCCTGCTCCTGCTATGGAGCAAGTACCGCTCCAAGCGGCAGAGCCTAGGA
Organism: Platanthera zijinensis; assembly: GCA_039513925.1. NCBI lineage: Eukaryota > Viridiplantae > Streptophyta > Magnoliopsida > Asparagales > Orchidaceae > Platanthera > Platanthera zijinensis. The sequence goes on from CM077094.1 coordinate 129,471,344, forward strand.
GGGTGGAACAGGTGATGGTGGAACCGGAGTTGCCTCGGAGAGCAACTGAGAAACAACTTGAGAATGTGATGGGTTTCCATCCGCCAGTGTTCTCGGGAACGGGAACCCCGACTCAGGCTGAGGATTGGCTATCGAGAGTCAAGAAAGTACTGACAGCAACGTAAATTGAAGAGTGGCAGAAGACAATGATTGCGACGTTCTTGTTGGACGGGGACGCGAGGTTATGGTGGCAAGGGCTGGAGCTACACCACCTGAGGGGAAGACAATTGGCTGATGTATCTATGGAGGAATTTTTGAGGTTATTTATGGCTCGATACCTCCCCTCAGTGTAGAGGATCGTGTTGGAAAATGAGTTTCAAAAATTGGTGCAAGGAGATAGCACTGTGGGCGAGTATCTCCACGAGTTCACTCGTTTGGGACGATACGCAAGCACTATCTTTGTCGATGAGGAGCGCAAGACGAACTGTTTCTATGAAGGGTTAAGAGATGATCTGAGATTATTACTTTCAGGGCCTATGGCGCAGGGTTTCATGACCTTGGTCAACTCGGCCCGGTCCTTGGAAAAGGACATGAAGAATGTTCAAGCGAAGAAGGAATCCAGTGGCATGAAATCGGAGTTTATCGTGCCGACTACTTCGAAGTCTGGATATCGCAGGTTCTACAAGAAGGCTAAGACGTCGGGTCCAGCCCCTTCTTTAGGTGCCTCAGGGGCATCTACCAATCGAACCCCGGGCGCCTGTTATACTTGTGGAAAGACGGGGCATTTTGCCCGCGATTGTTGGAGCGGACGTCCGAAGTCCGAGAGAAAGCAAGGAGCCGCTTATGAAGAGAAGGGCAAGGCGGTGGAGTCAACCGTGTCCCACTATGATCCGACTCAACCAAGAGTCTATAACTTGGGCCAGCAGGAGGCCATCAAACAGGCCGACGTAGTGACAGGTACGGTTTAATTTATAGGAGGTTAGCTTTAAATATTGTTACTTAGTGCTTGTTAGCTTAATACTATTGTATAGGCTTCGTTCTGATTGGCGGTAGTCCGGCACGAGCACTTTTCGATACGGGAGCTTCACACTCCTTTTTGTCCGAAATCTTCGTAACGTGCATCGGAGTCCCTTCTTTGATGGCGAAGGACAAATTGGATGTGTTGCTACCGAATAGATGTTCGATGTGTGTGGACAGAGTATGCGCCGTAAAGGTTCATATTGGAAGCCAAGAGTTCAACTTGCTAGTGTCGTTGCTGCCGCTAGCAGAGTTCGACGTCATCTTTGGTATGGATTGGCTTTCAGAGCAGAAGGCTTGAATCGATTGCAACCGTAAGGAGGTCAAGCTGGGTGTTGGGCAGGAGACGACGTTTGCGGGACTGAAGGGGTCGAGCAAGACGATGATGTCTACTCTTCAAGTGGTGAAGGCGGTTCGTGTTAGAGCAGAGCTGTTCTTCACGTTAGTAAAGGCTGTAAAGCCTAAGGACACTTTAGATAGTATCCCAGTGGTATGTGAGTACCCTACATATTCCCGAGTGATCTTCCTGGAGCCCCACCGCAGTGAGAAATTGATTTAACTATCGAGCTAGTGTTAGGTGCCAAACTTGTGTCACGCTCTCCTTATAGGTTGGCGCCCAAGGAGATGGCAGAGTTGAAGGTTCAACTAAAGGAGTTGATGGAGAAAGGGTATGTGCGTCCAAGCTCGTCGCCTTGGAGCGCACCGGTCCTCTTCATTAAGAAGAAGGACGGGAGTTTGCGATTCATATTGGAGTGCGTGCAAGCGTTTGAGGAGCTGAAGGGATGGTTGACCACGGCGCCAGTGCTTAGTTTGCCGAGTGGGACCGAGGGCTTCGAGATTTATAGTTATGCCTCAGGTAGTGGTTTGGGCTGCGTGCTGCTGTAGTATGGTATTATTATAGTGTATGGATCGCGTCAGCTAAAAGTGCACGAAAGGAATTATCTGGTCCACGACTTGGAGTTGGCGGCCGTGATATTTGCGCTTAAGCTGTGGAGACACTATTTGTACGGCGTAAAGGTCGATATTTATACCGACCATAAGAGCCTGAAGTGCCTATTGGATCAGAAGGATCTGAACATGAGACAGCGGAGATGGATGGAGTTCCTGGGGGACTATACGTTCAAGATTCATTATGTACCCGGCAAGGGCAATGAAGTTGCGGATGCGTTGAGTCGCAGGGCACCCGCCCAAGCCAACTGGTTGTCGGTGCATGATGAGAGGCTAATTCGGGAGTTGGAGGTGTTGGAGATCTGTTGCGTGGACAAGCAGTCTAGCGCTAAAGCATTGTTGAACTGGACGGAAGTTCAGTATGACCTGGCTGATCATGTTCGGCAGGCATTGGAGTTGGATGGTAGCATGAAGGATCTTATGGATGCAGCGTTGGATGGGTCAAATTCCCAGTTTTCAGTGGAGGATGGGTTGTTAAGGAAGGATCATCGTTTGTGCGTCCAAAGTGGGGGAAATCTACGGGCGGAGTTGATGTATGAGGCTCATAATACCAAGTACTCAATCCACCCAGGGAGCCTGAAGATGTACCGGGACCTAAAGAAGCTGTTTTGGTGACCATGGCTCAAGAAGGATGTGGCACTATTTGTGGCTAAGTGTCAAACCTACGCCTTGGTAAAGGCGGAGTGCCAAAAGCCTGGAGGATTCTTGAAATCCTTGCCTATTCCGGAATGGAAGTTCGACGACATATCGATGGACTTTGTGCATGGCTTGCCAAGGTCGCAGAAGGGGAACCACGCCATCTTGGTGATCGTAGACTGATTAACAAAGGCGTCGCACTTTATTCCGCATAGGAAGGATGATTTAGTGGAGAGACTGGCGAAACTATATGTGGATAATATAGTCAGATTGCACGGTGTGCCTTGCAGCATCGTGAGTGATCGGGATGGGCATTTTACATCCAATGATTGGAGGTTGGTTAAACAGATACTGGAGACTAAATTGAAGTTCAGCACAGCCTTCCATCAGCAGGCGGATGGGCAGACCGAGAGGGTCAACAAACTATGGAGGGCATGCTCCGCATGTGTGTTCTAGACTTCGGGAAGCATTGGGAAGATAACCTGTATTTCGTGGAGTTTACGTACAATAATAGCTACTAGGCGAGTATTCAAATGGCGCCCTTCGAGGCCTTGTATGGTAGGAAGTGTCGCACGTCGTTATCGTGGATAAGAACGGGTGAGGCAAGGTTGTACAAGAAGCAGGAGGTGGAGAATGCTACATCTTTGGTGCGGATCATTCGAGAGTGTTTGCTGATCGCTCAGGACAGGCAAGCTAAGTACTACAATGTCAAGCACCGGAACGTGGAGTTCACGGTCGGCGATTGGATGTACTTAAAGATAAAGCCGTTCAAGGGTGTTTTGCGGGTGAAACGCTTGAAGAAACTGAGCCCAAGATACCTTGGACCCTTTGAGATTCTGGAGCGGGTCGGCGAAGCGGCCTATCGTTTGAAGCTATCGGTGGAGTTGAGTGGACTACACGATGTATTCTACATCTCAGTATTGAGGAAGGCGGTGCAAGAGCCTTCGCAGGTGATCGCAGTGGATCAAGTGCCGGTGGACGAAGGGTTGACGATTAAGGTCAAGCCCGTTTGTATTGAGGACTTTGAATTTTAACGACTTCGTAATAAGGAGATTCGGATGGTCAAGGTCCGGTGGGACAATTGCGATCGGGAGGAGCTCTCTTGGGAACGGGAGCAAACTATGCTGGAGGAGTACCCGAAGTTATTCCGCTCAGGTACCGCTTAAAGTTTTCCTTTTTCTTTCCTTTAGTAATTTCGTGGACGAAATTCTTTTAAGAGGGAGAGAGTTGTAACGCCCCAAAACTCAAAAGAGCAATGGGCAGCATTTTGAGCCAAGTCTGGGACTTGGTAGTGGGCACACAGCCTGGGACATGGGCGTGTCCCAAGGCCGTGTCGTGTTCAGGGTCGACGACTTGGGGAAGAGGTCGACTCTTTGCAGGCATTGAGTGTCAAGACAGGGAACACGGCCTGAGACACTAGCGTGTCCCCAGGCCGTGTCCTGCTCGGGTGGACCGCGGTTTTGTGCTAAGGAGATTACACGGCCTCGGACACGGGCGTGTCACAGGGCATTTCTAGCACATGGCATGTGACACGGGCGTGTAACATGACCGTGTCCTTCTCGGGGGAGTCTTGGATTTTGCACACAGGCCGTGACACGGGACCTTACACGGGCATATCACATGTGACACGGGCGTGTAGGTGGCCGTGTTAGAGGCCGTGTTCTAATCGAGAATTCCTTGTGACGGCAAATGAGTGACACGGCCGTGTTGCAACCCGTGTTCGGCCCAGGATTTCTATTTTGAGGACAAATCATAGCCGTTCGTTTCCTTGATTTGGGATCCAATGTATGAGGACTTTTCCTGATGAGTTTAAATCGGAAATAGGGTTCGAAAACGCTCATTTCATTTGGGTTATCTCTATCTAAAACCTAGAGAGAAGGGAGAGCAAGGAGGAGGAAGAAGGGCTAGATCCGGTCACCGGTGGAGCTTCGGAGCTCCAAATCGCGAGCCGATTTCGGATCCGCAGAGGCAAGGAAATTGCGGTGCTTTTCATCTATATAGTTTTCCATGGTGCCGAGGAAGAACGCTAGGGTAACAATTCTCATCCTAGGACATGTGAAGTCCTCATTTCCTTTGCATAGGAAGCCCTCTCACGCGAGTGTGCGATGAGTTGAGGCATTCCTTGGGGTAGATATGTAAATTCCCCCCTTGTGTAGAGTCTGTATGTGAAAATGGACATAGGCATGCTGTGTGAAGCCTATCCGGACATGTTGGTCTGGATCGGTGATGTTGCATTGCATAATAACCGGAGAAGACTCCAGGCGAATGGTTGTTTTTCGGGTTTTCTTTGAGGTAGATTGCAACAATGAGCCTTGGGGACTAACTCCATGGTGCACCCGGAAAACTGGGCAAATGCGGGATGTTGACAACATGGTGGTGGGGGAGCCAACTTGAACATAACTGGGTTATGTGAATTGTTTGATGGAAACGGGACTCGGGGAGTCTTGACCTGCGCATATGGCTTAAATTATCGTTGCGGTATGAGCACGGGTCAGGCGAAACCGTACCCGATCTATGTCGTTCGGCGGAACCGTTGGCATAGATGAGGGTCTTCGGCGGTTTATGGCTTAAATTTATATGGCCAATACCAGGAAGACAAAATGCTCATATGGTTTGCCGTCCAAGGGACGGTGGTGAGACAGGAACGTCTATGGCTTAAATTGACGTGACGTTGGCCGGTTCGCCATGAATGTGTCCTGAGTGCACGGGGTTTATGGTCGTGCGTGCCTGTACCTGTGTTGTAGTGTGTGTTTACACTATTGATAGAATTGATTTCAAGATAACCCAAACACTTAGAGGGGGGTGAATAGGTTCTTTTCTTTTTTATTACTTAAGGAAGAATAATTATTCAGATCTTATATAGAATCTAACTATTCTATAGCAATCACAGCACAGAATCCACAATCACACATACATCACAGATTGCACATAGGTTTATAGTGGTTCCCCAAGGTCTGGGTACATCCACTTTCTCCCTTCACCTATCTAGCAATGTGCTAGATTCTTCCTAACTTCTTCCTTCTTCTCAGATCCACAGATCTTACAGCTCAGAACACTGAAAGGTTCCTACAACTCAGAACCTTATAAGGTTCCTACAACTCAGAGTGTAACCACACTCCTACAGCTTAGGCTAACATCCCTACCTCAGCCTTCCCACAAGGCCTACAACTCAGAGAACAATTTCTCCTACACTCAGGCTCAAAAGCCCTACCACTCAGAGATCTATATCTCCTACACTAAGCCTTTATAATATAGGCTTACAACTCAGATCTATGAAAAGATCCTACAAAATTTGATAAGTGTTTAGATTGACTCTTACCCTTATTGAGAGAGAAAGGATAAGAGGTTTCTTGATCAGCTTCTTGATAAGACTGATGGCTAAAATCAACCCATTCTTAGCTTTCTTCAAAGTTTCTTGAATCTGAACTTAGTAGGGTTGATCTCCTTTGAAGTTGACTGGCTGCCAGTTTCCTTCTTATAATCCAGAAATAGATCTGAATCTTTCTTAGCAGATTAGTTCAAGATCTGCTTCTTAAGATACTTGTAAATGTCTCCTTCTTTACTTCAACGGCTGAAGATCTCTCTCACTCTTCAGAACTTCTGAAGTTTCTTCAGAATTCTTGCTTGAATTCTCGTTAGATCTTCTCACGAAGATCTTCTTTAGTGTGACATGCACTTTCTTGATCAATGATCAATACTTCAATAGTTGTGCCTGTTATTGTTATTGTTGTTCACCTTTTCACCTGTTTCTCTTGACAGAATCCATCTATATATAGACTTCATCCATGGTAACCGGCTGATCCGGTTTCTAACCAACTTCTGACAAGCCTGACAGCTTCAGTAAACTTGTTGGAATACACAACTGTCAAGTCTCCAGTCAGTTCTTGAACCTTTGTCTTTGTCAACAAAGCGTCGAGACTGATTGTCATTATGTGTCGACACAAGTAGATTAAGTGTCGACACAAGCTTTGGTGATGTCGAAATAACTCCTTTGATGTCGACACAGCTTCTTGACACTGTATCTGCAGAATGTGTCGGCACTGCTTCTTTTTGTCGACATAGACACTTCTTCACTTCATAGCAATCAACATTGTTGAAACTCTGCTGAGTGTCGACACAAGTCCTGTGTGTCGACATAGTTGATATATTCTCAGAATTTGTGTGTCGACACTGCCTCCAGGTGTCGATACAGTTGATGTCGACAATAATTCTGTGTGTCGACACTTCCTCCCGGTGTCGACACAGTCGATGTCGACTAATATTTCTGTGTGTCGACACTGCCTCCCGATGTCGACACAGTTGATGTCGACAAATAAATTCTGTGAGTCGACACAATTGCTTCAGGTGTCGACACAGCTTTTCCAAGTGTCGACACAGACTTCCTTAAGTGTCGACACAGGACTTAGAAACTTTTTCTGCATTTTAGCAAATACTCAACCTGTACATATAAACTCAAAATAACATCAAATACACCTTGATGTATATCATTGAGCTAAGTGAGACTTCTTCAAATCAGTTACATATTTTCCAATGTACCCAACAATCTCCCCCCATTTGGGGAAGTCATAACCCTTTAGTCAATGATATACACCACTTATAATAAACAAACATTATGATGTATATAAGCATTATATGACAGGGCAACTTATAAACAAAACATATATCGAAATCACATCACAGAATAAGAATGCAACTTGAATGAACATGAAACATTGTTTTGTTTATATTAACAAAAAGTTTCTTAACAACTGATTACATAGATTTCTTTAAAACTAAAAATTACATTGTTCTTGCAAAATCTAGTAAATCTATCCTAAGGCTGATCAGGCTCCCTAATGACTATGCCTTTTCCTGGCTTAATCTGAGCTTGCACAGGAGGTTCTGCATCATCAATAGGCTTCTTTCCTCTCAACTCTGCCTTTTTCTGAGCTTCAGTCTTAATCCTTTGCCTTTCAAAATAATGAAAAGGCTTAGGGAAGTACTTGCTAGGCTCCTGAGCATTAGGAGGTAGCTTCCCAATCTTAGCCTTCCTTCTATGTTGCACAATGGCTTCTTGTCTTGCCTCATACTTCTGACATTCTTGTTCATTATACCACTTGCCCCTTTCATGAACTTGATCTTTCACAGCTTTCCAGACAGTCAAAATTATATTTCTTGAAGTGGGGCTCCACTGCTCAAAATCAGGCTTTAACTCAGCCTATTCTCTGAATCTTTTCTTTGAAAGTTGAGCTTCCTGTTGAGCTTTCAAGGCAGCTTATAGCATTTCAACTTTTTCTATTATAACATTTTCAACATCCTGTGGAGGACTGTACATTGTTTGAACCTGTTGTTGAATCATATCAAAATCTGCTGGAGGGTAGATAATCTGAGCAACTTCAGGTTGATCACCTCCAGCATAAGCAGGTTGCACACCAGATTCAGCAACATTGTCATCATCACAAAGGGGTGGATATCTCAGAGTGGCTCTGATGCTATTGGATATCCATTTGGCATGATCTGAGCCTGCATTGACTAACACTCTCTCCCCCTTTATGGCTTCTTTTACAATGTGATCTCTTAAGTCATCTTTTTGAAATCTTATTTGGCCATAAAGAAAATTGACACCATCTTTATAAAATGATTTTAACTTAAGAAGCTGATCAGAGATTGTTTTCTAAGAAGTGATAATGGCTGTCTTAAATGAATCCAAGGCTTCCTGGATGTTCAGTACATTGGAAAATGTGTACCTAATTTGGAGAAGCCTCACTTAGCTCAATGTTAGGTGTATTTGATGTTATTTTGAGTTTATATGTGTTGGTTAAGTATTAGCTAATATGCAGAGAAAAGTTTCTAAGTCCATGTGTCGACACTTAAGAAAGCCTGTGCCGACACTTGGGGAAGCCGTGTCGACACCAGAAGAAACTGTGTCGGCACACAGAAGATTATAGTCGACATAAAATGTGTCGACACCGGGAGGCAGTGTCGACACAAAGACGCAGAGTTGACATCAACTGTGTCGACACCTGGAGGCAGTGTCGACACATAAATTTTTAGACTAAATCAACTGTGTCGACACACAGGACTTGTATCGACACTCAGCAGAGTTTCAACAATGTCGAGTGCTGAGTAGTGAAGAAGTGATTGTGTCGACACAAATAATCAGTGTTGACACATTCTCAACATACAGTGTCAAGAAGCTGTGTCGACATCTAGGCAGCTATATCGACATCAACAAAGTCTGCGTCGACACTTAAGTCACATGTGTCGACACATATTGGCAGACTGTCTCGACACTTTATGACAGTCAATCTCGGCTCTTTGTTGACAGAGTCAAAGGCTCAAGAACAGTTTGAAGACTTGACAGCTGTGAGTTACAACAGGTTTACTGAAGCTGTCAGACTTGTCAGAAGTTAGTTAGAAACCAAATCAGCCAGTTACCATGGATGGAGTCTATATATAGATGGATTCAGAAGAAGAAGAAGAAGATGAATTGACACACAACTAACACAACTATTGTGAGATTGATCTCTGATCAAGAAAGTACATGTCACAAAGAAGAAGATCTTCGTGAGAAGATCTAAGAAGACGTTCTGAAGTAGTTATCTATTCATATTCTGTCTAAGTTGAATTCAATCAAGAAGTCAGAAGTATCTTCAAGAGGTTTGGAGAGAGATAAATCCAGCTATTTGAAGTCAAGAATGAGACAATCACAGGTCTCTCAAGAAGTAGATACTGAACTAATCTATCAAGAAGATTCAGATCTATTTCTAGGATCTAAGGAGGAAGTTGCCAGTCAGTTATATTCAAAGGAAATCAACGCAACTAAGTTCAGATTCAAGAAGCTTTAAAGAAAGCTAAGATCAAGTTGATTTCAGCCATCAGCCACTTCAAGAAGCTGATCAAGAAATTTCTTATCCCTTCTCTCTATATAGGGGTAAGAGATTATAAAATTCCTTATCAAATTCTGTAGGATCTATTCATAGATCTGAGTTGTAAGCCTGTGTTATAAAGGCTGAGTGTAGGAGATTTAATTCTCTGAGTGGTAGGGCTGTTTGAGCCTGAGTTGTAGGCCTTGGGGCAAGGCTGAGGTAGGGCTGTTATAGCCTGAGTTGTAGGCCTTGGGGCAAGGCTGAGGTAGGCTATTTGAGCCTGAGTTGTAAGCCTTGGGGCAAGGCTGAGGTAGGGCTGTTAGCCTGAGTTGTAGGAACCTTATAGGGTTCTAAGTTATAGGAACCTTTCAGGGTTCTGAGTTGTAAGATCTGTGGATCTGAGAAGAAAAGGAAGAAGTTAGGCCGAATCTAGCACACTGCTAGATATATGAAGGGAAAAAGTGGATGTACCCAGACCTTAGGGAAGCACTATAAATACTGTGTGCAATCTGTGAATTCTGTAGCTGTAGAATCTGTGATTGTGTGTGCTGAGTTTGCTGCAGAATTTTCTGTTTTATATTACAGCATTGGAGTGATATTCTGCCTTAATTTTAAAACAATAATTAGAACCTATTCACCCCCCCTCTAGATGTTTAGGTTATCTTGAAAGTAAAACTATCAAGTGGTATCAAAGGGAGGTTGCTCAAAGAAGGACTTAACAGTCTGAGTTAGATCCCTAAGACAGAATCAAGAATCAAGAAAATGGGTTCTGGAGAGAATCACAAGGAACTAGGGTCAATGAAATTACCCATCTGCAGGAAAGAGATTTTTGGAATCTGGAAAGAAAGGGTTAGGTTGTTTATGGAGGCTTCTGACCCAAGGATATATATCATAGTAAAAGAAGGTCCATATATCCCAATGAATGTGTTTGTTCTAGATGCAAATCAAAGAACTCCTAAAGATTTTTCTGAAATGACTAAGGATGAGATTATACTGGCAACTATGGATAAAAGAGCTCAGAATATCATAGTGAGTGCCATAGATGATTCTACTTTCCAAAATTTGATTCACTGCAAAACCTCCAAGGAAATTTGTGACACTTTGATTGTCTACATGGAGGGTTCTGAAGAAGTTAGACAAGACAGAAAGTCTATGCTCAATCAAGAATATGAGAGTTTCAGACAAGGGAAGTCTGATAGCATATCTGAATGCTACAAGAAATTCTATAGGATAGTGAATGAACTGATGTCCTATGGAAGGGTATTCAGTACATATGAGCTGAATGACAAATTCCTAAGATACTTGACAAAGGATTGAGATACCAAGATTTGTGCCATTAGAAAAGTGGTCAAACTAGCAGACATTTCTCCTCCAACCTTATTTGGAAAGTTGCTATCATATGAAATGCAACTAATGGCTAGGAAGGAGGAAGAAAGAAATACAAAAGGAGAGCATAGAGAAAGGTCTGTGGCCTTCAAGGTTGAAGCCACTAGAAAGAATAGAAGGATATCTCCATCACCTCCTAAGGAAGTTGCTGAAGTTATCTTAGAGAATTCAGATAATCAAAACTCAGATAGCAGTGATTCAGATACAGATTTTGCTGCCTTTACTAGGCAGTTTCAGAGGTTCTTGAAGAAGAAGCAGTGGAAGTCAAGGCCCTCCACATCACAGCCAGTTGATGACTACTATCAAAAGAGAAAATCATCAAGAAAGGAAAGGAGCGGGTCTAAGCCCAGCAAAGCTACAACATCAAAAATTGTTTGATATTTCTGTAATAGGCCTGGGCATGTGGTGGCTGAGTGTCCAGAAAAGAGGAAGGAGTCAACAGACAGAAATAAGACTCAACAAAAGGGCAAGAAGGAGAAATCCTTTGTTGCTAAGAAGGAGAAGAGTCTTACAGATCAATCCTCCTCAGAGTCAGAATCTGAAGCTGAAGCATACATTGGACTGTATGCAGCTAGTGAAGAAGATGAGTTTATGCAATTGCTGAACTCCATCTATGAACAAGAAGACCATCAGTGCATGGGACTAATGGCTGAATCAGAAGACAACAAGTTCCAGGATCAGCCTGGTCCCAGTAAAATACAAAGTAATTCTATAATTTCTGATTACAGTACTGGTTCAGAGTCAAATTCATCTACATCAAGTGATGAGGATGGATCTGAATCTGAAGGAGATATTCATCAGTTGATAGATGAATATGGGGACTTATTGCAGGCACTTAATAAAAGCAAAAACCTAGCCAAAACTCAGGCTAAGGAAATTGCAGATCTTAAGATGATTGCATCTTGTTTAGAGAAAGAATTGGATCAAAAAATGAATGAGGTTGCCAAGCTGAAAACTATAACTGTTATTCAGATGGGTACAATCACGTATAAAAATGATCTAATTAAAAGTCTGGAAGTCAGACTTCAAAAGGAGAAAGATCTAGTGGCTAGTTAATCTAAGCCAAAATCAGTCTTACCGTTAATAGATGAGTTTGTGGCTCAAAAGGGTAAGGCAGGATTAAGCTTTAAAGGTAACACCAGCGCTGTCCAATTCAAGAGAAAAGGCAAAGCACCAGTCCAGCCAGTAAATTTTAAAGTTCCTGTAATGTTTAGAAAGGTACAAGTGCCTTCTAAAAAATATGATCTTGAAAACATTCATGGTCATAATAAGACTGATGTTCTGAAGAACAAGGGTGTTAATGCCAATAAGTCAGCCCATGTCAATAAACCCCATGTTCCAAGGAAAACAGTGGGTGTAGCTGTAACAGCACCAGCACAGAACAGAAAATTTTCTACCAAAAATGTATCTAGACCTAGATACAACAAGTATGAATGCTGGTGTTGTGGCAAGACAGGTCATTTTGCCTTAGACTGCTGGCATAACATAAGTATCAGGAAGAAAAATAGTCTACCAGTTAAAAGAGCTGCTGGTAGATTTGATATGAATGGTGCTAACTTAAACCAAGGACCCAAGACTTTCTTGGGCTCTAAGGTTAGGTAATTCTAAATTGCAGGAAAGTCCAAGTTGCCATGCCACTATATGGTACTTGGACAGTGGATTTTCCAGGCACATGACTGGAACAAAGGGGCTGCTGAAGGAGTACTCACCTATCAAGGATGGGCCTAAAGTAATCTTTGGTGGATCTAAAAGAGGAATCATCAAAGTATTTGATAACATTTCTTCAAACCAAATTACCATCACTCAAGTGGCTTATGTAAAAGGTTTGAAACACAACTTGATAAGCATAAGTCAGCTGAGTGATCTAGGATATGACATTTCATTTGTTAAGAATGGATGTCATATCAAAAGGTCAAGTGATCAAAAGGTCATATTGACTGGGTATAGAAAAAGAAATGTTTATTGTCTTGACTTTGTGTAAGATTCCTGGATCAAAGATAAATTACATGAAGAGAATGGACATAAGATTATTCTCAAGATGGGATAGAGTTCTTTCAAAGGAGATGTCTGATGTGGACAGGCAAGAGCTAACGGCAAAAACACTAGCACATGACCTTTCTGAGCATGGTCATGAAGATGCATAAGAACAGGAAGCACAAGTTAGAGAACAAGTTTAGGATCAGACTGAGACTACCCAAGTCCAGGAAGAGACTATATCTGCACAGGTGTAAGGGGAGCCAATCACTGTACAGTTACAGGGGGAGCCACATTCTGAACAGGTGCAGGAGGAAGAAAGAATCAATTTATCAGAAGACATAGTTTCCCAAACAGGTCTTGATATTTCTGGAGTTGCTGCTACTGCTGAGAAAGTACTATCTCCTGCTCACACTCAACAAGAATTCACTCTTGAAGAGTTGTTTCCTGATCTTGAAGGAGTAGCAGATAAAATGGAGACCCTAAGATTTGAGGGGGAGCAAGTAAGGATTGAGGGGGAGCAGGTTAATATTGAGGAGGAGCAACATGGAGCTGAGAAAGAAATTTCTTCCACTCCTTAAGAGAGAGTTAATATTGATAGTTCTTCAGAGTCTGAGCATGAAGAAGTCAGGGAGGCCAAGAAAAGAAAACTAATGGTCTTTAAGAGAAGAAGTCAAAGCTATAAGAAGGCTCTCCAAACAACTACTTCACAATCTACTTCTGATTTTGATTATAACAAGCTTATGCTGAATTTACAAATGAAGCTGGATGAGTAAAGACTGGCCTTGGAAAAATATGTAGATGAAAGTCATAAGACACTCCAGTTTGATTTGGCACAAGAAATAAAGTCCATCAGATTTGAAGTTAACCAGAATAAGAAAGAGATGACAGATTGCTTCCACAAGGGGGGCAATACTGTGGTATTTCTTGCAAAGCAACAAGCAGAAAAAAAAAGTAGGTGGATGAGATTGCTGTCAAATAATGTTATGTCCTTGAAAATCAAATAAGAATGAATGACAATCTGACTGAATCTCACAATGAGATAGTCACTGAGTTAAAAATGTTGTTACTGGAATGACTGCTGCAAGGGCTAAAGATATGGAATACTATGATAAGAAGCTACAGGCTGCCCTAGATTCAGTTAAAACTGCCATCACTTCATCTGAGAAGTTAATCCATGACAAGCTTTAAAAGTTAAAGCCTTTCTTTAAAGATGGTGTCAATTACTTGGATGAGCAAATCAGATTTCAAAAAGAGGATTTGAGAGATCATATGACCAGAGAAGTCATAAAGAGGGAGAGGGTGTTAGTATATGCTGGCTCTGATCATGTCAAATGGGTAACCAACAACATTAGAGCCACTTTGGTATATCCACCCTTATGTGATGATGATAATGTGGCTGAGTCAGGTGTGCAACCAGCTTAACTTGAAGGTGATCAACCTGAGGCTGCCCAAGTTATTTACCCCCCTGCAGATATTGACATGATACATCAACAAGTTCAGTCCATGTACAGCCCTCCACTACCAGTTACTAATGTTATTATTGAAAAGGTAGATATTCCAGAAGCTGGTCTGAAAGCTCAGCAAGATGCTCAATTATCAAAGAAAAGATTTAGAGAGCAGGCAGAGTTAAAACCTGACTTTGAGCAATGGAGCCCCACTTCTAGAAATATCATATTAACTGCCTAGAAAGCTGTCAAAGACCAAGTTCATGAAAGGGGTAAATGGTATAATGAGCAGGAGTGGCATAAGTATGAGGCTAGGCAAGAGGCCATAGTTCAGTACAGAAGGAAGGCCAAGATTGGGAAGCTACCTCCTGATGCACAGGAGCCTAGTAAGTATTTCCCTAAGCCTTTTCATTACTTTGAAAGGCAAAGGATTAAGGCTGAAGCTCAAAAGAAGGCTGATTTGAAAGGCAAGAAGCTCATTGAAGATACAGAACCTTCTGTGCAGGCTCAGATTAAACCAGGGAAAGGAATAGTCATAAAGGAGCCAGCCCAGCCTTAGTCTAAGTTTTACTAGTTTTTTGTCCAAGAACTATGTAATTGTTAGTTTGTTAAAGAAATCAATGTAAACAACTTGTAACAAACATTTCTGAGTTAATATACAAAACATTGTTCTGTGATCATTTTCTTTTACATCTTTATTCTGTGATGTAACTATGATATGTGTTTTGTTTATAAAGTACCCTGTAATATAATGCTTATGTACATCATCATGTTTATTTTCTAAGTGGTGTATATCATTGGCTAAAGGGTTATGACTTCTCCAAATAGGGGGGAGATTGTTGGGTATATTGGAAAATGTGTACCTGATTTCGAGAAGCCTCACTTAGCTCAATGATATACATCAAAGTGTATTTGATGTTATTTTGAGTTTATATGTGCAGGTTAAGTATTGGCTAATATGCAGAGAAAAGTTTCTAAGTCCATGTGTCGACACTTAAGAAAGCCTGTGTCAACACTTGGGGAAGCCGTGTCGACACCAGAAGAAACTGTATTGACACACAGAAGATTATAGTTGACATCAAATTTGTCGACACCGGGAGGCAGTGTCGACACACAGAAGCATAGTCGACATCAACTGTGCCGACACCTGGAGGCAGTGTCGACACACAAATTCTGAGACTAAATACACTGTGTTGACACACAGGACTTGTGTCGACACTCAGCAGAGTTTCAACAATGTCGAGTGCTGAGTAGTGAAGAAGTGATTGTGTCGACACAAATAATCAGTGTCGACACATTCTCAAGATGCAGTGTCAAGAAGCTGTGTCGACATCAAGGCATCTATATCGACATTAACAAAGTCTGTGTCGAAACTTAAGTCACATGTGTCGACACATATTGGCAGACTGTCTCGACACTTTATGACAGTCAATCTCGATGCTTTGCTGACAGAGTCAAAGGCTCAAGAACAGTTTGAAGACTTGATAGTTGTGAGTTACAATAGCTTTACTGAAGCTGTCAGACTTGTCAGAAGTTAGTTAGAAACCGGATCAGCCGGTTACCATGGATGAAGTCTATATATAGATGGATTCAGAAGAAGAAGATGATGAATTGACACACAACTAACACAACTATTGTGAGATTGATCTCTGATCAAGAAAGTACAAGTCACAAAGAATAAGATCTTCGTGAGAAGATCTAAGAAGACATTCTGAAGTAGTTATCTATTCAGATTCTGTCTAAGTTGAATTCAATCAAGAATTCGGAAGTATCTTCAAGAGGTTTGGAGAGAGAGATAGAGATCCAGCTATTTGAAGTCAAGAAGGAGACAATCACAGGTCTCTCAATAAGCAGATACTGAACTAATCTGTCAAGAAGATTCAGATCTATTTCTAGGATCTAAGGAGGAAGCTGCCAGTCAGTTATATTCAAAGGAAATCAACCCAACTAAGTTCAGATTCAAGAAGCTTTGAAGAAAGCTAAGATCAAGTTGATTTCAGCCATCAGCCTCTTCAAGAAGCTGATCAAGAAAGTTCTTATCCCTTCTCTCTCAACAGGGGTAAGAGATTATAAGATTCCTTATCAAATTCTGTAGGATCTATTCATAGGTCTGAGTTGTAAGCCTGTGTTATAAAGGCTGAGTGTAGGAGATTTAATTCTCTGAGTGGTAGGGCTGTTTGTGCCTGAGTTGTAGGCCTTGGGGCAAGGCTGAGGTAGGGCTGTTATTGCCTGAGTTGTAGGCCTTAGGGCAAGGCTGAGGTAGGGCTATTTGAGCCTGAGTTATAGGCCTTGGGGCAAGGCTGAGGTAGGGCTGTTAGCCTGAGTTGTAGGAACCTTATAGGGTTCTGAGTTGTAGGAACCTTTCAGGGTTCTGAGTTGTAAGATCTATGGATCTGAGAAGAAAAGGAAGAAGTTAGGCTAAATCTAGCACACTGCTAGATAGGTGAAGGGGGAAAGTGGATGTACCCAGACCTTGGGGAACCACTATAAATACTGTGTACAATCTGTGAATTGTGTAGCTGTAGAATCTGTGATTGTGTGTGCTGAGTTTGATGCAGAATTTTCTGTTTTATATTACAACATTGGAGTGATATTCTGTCTTACTTTTAAAACAAGAATTATAACCTATTCACCCCCCCCCCCTCTAGGTATTTAGGTGGTCTTGAAAGTAAAACTATCACTGGAGCTTCTGATCAAATTCCTCTTTCTCCTTTGCCCTTGCTTCAGTCATTGCAATATTTATTTTCTTTACTTCAGTGACTATCTCATTGTGAGATTCACTCAGATTGTCATTCATTCTAATCTGATTTTTCAAGGACATGGCCTTGTTTAACAGCAATGTCATCCACTTGAGCCTTGACTGTTACTTGCTGCTCAGCCAAAAATACTACAGCATTGCCCCCCTTGTAGAAGCAATCTGTCATTTCTTTCTTATGGAGATTGATTTCAAACCTTATGGATTTAATATCCTGAGCCAGTTCAGATTGAAGTGATTTATGGCTTTCATCCACATACTTCTCAAGAGCCATTCTCTGCTCATCTAATTTAACTTACAAAGCCACCATTAATGAGCTGTAATCAGCCTCTGGGGTAGGTTGTGAAATAGGAGTTTGCAATGCCTTCTTATAGCTCTGGCTCCTTCTCTTAAAAACCATCATTTTCCTTTTCTTGGCATTTCAAATTTCCTCATCTTCTGAAGCAGATGAACTGGGTATATTAACTCTTTCTTTAGGACTAGGAGGCAGATCCTTCTCAGTCCTATGCTGCTCCTCCTCAATGTTAGTCTACTTCCCCTCAAACCTTACTTGCTCTTCCTTATCTGCTGCTCCCTCAATGTCAGGAAACAATTCTTCCAGAGTGAACTCTTGTTGAGTGTGAACTGGTGATACAGCTTTCTCAGGAGCATCAGCAACTACAGATATATCCTCCATGATCACATCTAGTGCTAGACTGTTGATATGAGGTCTCTCAAGAATAGATTGTGAATCCATTTCACTTGCCAGGTGAATTATCTCTTCCCCTTGAACCTGTGTAGTAACTGTCTCCCCCTGCACTTGTGCATTCTCAGTCAGGTCCTGTACTTGTACATAATCTATCTCTCCCTACACCTGTGCATTATCAGTTGTGTCCTGTGCAGGTGATCTCTCAATAGCTTCTTAGCTAGATATATCAGGTATGTCCTTGGTGAGGACCCTATCCCATCTGGAGATGATCCTGATGTCCATTCTTCTCATATGATTAATTTTAGATCCAGGGATCTAGTGCATGACTTCTAGAATGGCTCCAGCCAAGTACAGACTCATTATTCTAGCCAAATTAGGCTTCTTGATGCCTTCCTTAATCTTTTCAAACAGAACAACAGACCAATCTGTGTTGAGTGTAAAGATTATCCTTGTTATGAGGCTGGACATATAGGCTGAAATCCTATCATGTCCCCCTGGCTTACACAGAATCACCTTTCCAACCACTTCAGATAGAAATTTACCCTGCTGATTCATCCCTTTTCCTGTTTATAGCTGTTTCAATCTTTATGGTGGGATCCAATCCACACCATTATAGTGCCTCCCTTGTTTTTGATACTGGTACTTCTTCTTCATCCTGAGTTCTTGGAAGATGAAGAATTTTTCTCAAACTTTTCAAGGTCACTTTGACTCTTGCTCCATGAACTATTGAATTAATCTTAAGTCTTGTTGAGT
Source organism: Platanthera zijinensis (assembly GCA_039513925.1). Lineage (NCBI taxonomy): Eukaryota > Viridiplantae > Streptophyta > Magnoliopsida > Asparagales > Orchidaceae > Platanthera > Platanthera zijinensis. Next base: position 129,489,776 of record CM077094.1, read on the forward strand.
CTATTGCAGTCGCGCCATAAAACTCAAGTATCTCCTTCTTCCATATCTTGGTTGGTTCGGAAACTAGAAACTCCAAACCACTGTCAGCAATTACGGGTAATTACTCCTTTAATCTCTGAGTCAGCATCATCAAAGGCATGACGAACCAACTCATAGCCTTCGTTAATGTTATCTTCAACCTTCGGCGCCATTAGGATGGAGAGAAAGCTAGGATTGAGAGAAGAGAGTTTGTCGACACAAGGGTTTAGTCTCGAAAATCTAGAGAGCGTGTCGACAGAATATGTTCTTGACCTATTTATACCCTTTTAAACAAAGAAGGTCAAAAGGCGGGCAAAAACTGTCTAAATGTGTTGACACTATTGAAATGTGTCGACACATACTTCTATTCCTTTCACCACCTGCCGCATCGCAGCCCGCGCTGGGGAAGCCTGGGGGGCAGAGGACCCCAGGACCTCAAGATCCGTATCATCCGGCTCGCCTCTCGCTCTAGATCCGTAAGGGGCAGCTCCCTCTGAAAGTACATCCTGTCGCAGTAGAAGGCCAGGACCCGCCTCCTCAACTCCACAACCTCCAAACACTAGCTTCCTCTTCCTGTCACGGGAGAGAGGAATGGAGGCAGCATGTCCCGAATCAACAGATAGCCCGCATAGCAGCAGACGCTTCTCATCGACGAAATTAGAGATGTTAAACAAGATATTTCCCAGCTCTCGGGGCTCCACAAAACCAAGGACGGGAGTAAACTCCCGCTAGTTTCCTCTAAGACGCCGGCAATGGTCCGAAAGCACATTCCACACCTCTAATAATCCACCTGGGTTCCTGACATATCCAAACAAGGTATTCCCATAGCGACGATCCGTCTGGGTTTCGAACTCCAGCCATCGCTTGTTGCTGAAGACATCCACGCGGCCCCCACCGTCAGCACGCACTGCAATGCCCCCAGTTTTTCTGTGTTTTGTGTGATCATTGCTTGGCATTATGATGACGCGTTGTCAGCTTTTACCATTATTAGAGCGTGGTCATAGCTCTTTAGGTTCCTTTAGTGGTCCTTTAGTAGCCTATTTGCAAAATTCCCCAGCTAGCCGGAGTCTGTTTTGGTGACTCGGTTGGGCCTATCAGGGAATGCTTGTGTTTTGGCTTCGGGCAGTGTTAGCCAAAGTTTTGATCATCGGATATTGTTTTCGACTTCTCCACTGTGTTTGTAGCTGTGGTTTCTAGCTACGGTGCGAGTTTTGTCGAATTCCGAGATCATTTGTTTTTTTTTCGCGCCATTTCGACGTGCGTTTTGTTAGCCGGTAGTGGCTACCTGTTTGTTATGCGTGGCCTCGTGTGATCGAGCTTGGTAAGGCCGGTGTTTGTTTTAGGCTAAGTTTGGTTAGACAATTTTGTTTTTTTGATGTATGTATATATGTATGTGTATATATATATATATTTTCTTGTGTTAGTGTGTGCTGTGTGTGTATATATATATATATATGTATACATATATATATGTATATAGTTATGTATATATATATATATATAAATATATACATTAGGAGTTATATATATGTTATACAAATATATATATATATTCTGCAAGCTGCTGTAAGCTGAGGCTCGGGATAGCTGCTTGTGCAGCTTAGCTTAGCATTTCTTTAGCTTAGTGGCTGTTAGGATAAGCTTAACTTTTAGATAGTGGCCGAATATATTATTATAGTTTAAGCATTATGAGGCTAGATAATAGTATAATATTAGCTAGTGGGGTGTATAACCAAAGCTTATCCCTTATCTTCTTCCCCAAACCCGAGAGCTAATAGCTTCCAGCGGAAGGTTCAGGCGGGAGGCGGAGAACCGGCTGCTTTGACCGGTGGTTTCCGGCGATCTAGTGCTCAGTTTGCCCGGGAAATTTCGGATTTGAGCTGCTCTCGTCGAGATCTTTCTTCCTAGGTATGTAATTTGGTTTTAGGGCCGTCATTAGGAGCTAGGGTTTTGGTCCTCCCCTCTTCATTTTCTCTAAAAAGCTCCAGATTTCCTTTTTCCCTAGGTAGCCTTGCTGCCGGTGCCGAGCCCGTGAGGTGAAGCTGCTGCTAGACTTTGGTGTTAAGGCAAGTGGCTCCCTTGCCCTTGCCAGATTGTTTGTTTTAGCCCTTGCTCAATTTTATTTCCTGTGCAATAGCTAGATCAGCCACCTCAAAACTGTACTTTTTTTTTCTTCTGTTCTTCCTTTTATTATTCCGGTTTGTGTTTAGCTTAGTAGCTGGTGCAAGGAAGTCGGCCTAAGTTTATTATAGAACTAAGGTTAGGGCTGCTGTAGATCGAGTAAGGAAGAGCAGCATGAGCCTTGGAATTAATTTTCCAAGGCTCTGCTTGTCTGGCGTTGAGATGAGCTGGGGGCGGGTTTAGAAAAGTTTCTAAGTACCCAGGCGTTGAGTGAAGGCCATTCACTCAACGCCAGGTGTTGGTTTGCGGCTAAGGACCCAGGCGTTGAGTGAAGGTCCCTCACTCAACGCCAAGTGTGTTTTTGCGGTTTAGTGCTGAGGCGTTGAGTGAGTCGACCTCACTCAACGCCAAAGCAGGTCTGGCGTTGAGTGAGGTGGACTCACTCAACGCCACTGCTAAGTTTTTGCGGTTAAGTCTGATGGCGTTGAGTGAAGAGGCTTCACTCAACGCCATAGAAGGTTTGGCGTTGAGTGAGGAAGACTCACTCAATGCCAAGTCTTTTTCCCGCTGTCAAGTCTGATGGCGTTGAGTGAAGAGGCTTCACTCAACACCATAGCTGGTTTGGCGTTGAGTGAAGAGGCTTCACTCAATGCCATAGTTTAGCCAGACGGCGTTGAGTGAAGAGGCTTCACTCAACGCCATAGTTTAGCCAGATGGCGTTAAGTGAAGAGGCTTCTCTCAACGCCATAGTTCAGCCCGATGGCGTTGAGTGAGTCGACCTCACTCAACGCCATAACTGGTTTGGCGTTGAGTGAGGGAGACTCACTCAACGCCATGCTATTCTCTTGCGTTTTAGCCCGATGGCGTTGAGTGAGTCGACCTCACTCAACGCCAAAGCAGGTTTGGCATTGAGTGAGGTGGATTCACTCAACGTCACCGCCAGGGCTTACGGTTTAGCTCTTGGCGTTGAGTGAGGGTACCTCACTCAACGCCATGATCGTTTCGGCATCGAGTGAGGTACTGGTACCTCACTCAACGCCATAGTTTTTTTAGGATAATGTTATAGCCTTGGGATGTGAGCTTCTTTAGGGCTGTTAGAAAAGTTTTACCTTCCTAAGGGGGATGTTGGGGGTGTTCGGCTAATTTTTGCATGCCGACTCGTGGGCTATGACCGGAGGGGGTGTTGTTGTTTGAACTCTGAGGGGTGAATTGTGTGTGCTGAGCTGTTGCCACCACTAAGTTTGGACACTGTGGCCAACTTTTTGGCTGTGTTGACCCTAAAGCTGCCCCCGGATGTGTTTCACCCTTGAGTATTTTTAGGGTCTGGTTGTTGGTGCTGGACATTGTGGCCATACCCTCTAGCCCCTTATTTTTTTTACACCCCAGTCATTTGCCCACAAACCTAGGACTGTTAGTTTCCTATTGTCTACTTTTGGTTTCTCCCTGCTTTTATTCTTATACTTTAGTACCGCAGGTTGATTTCTTTCCAGAGCAGGTAGTTTTTGTGCTCACACTTGGTGTGATTTGCCTTTATTGCCCTTTAAGCAATAATTCTTTCTTTTTTTCCTGCTTCTATTGTTTAGTACTTTGTTGCCGAGTTGGAAAACCCTTCTTTATTTAAGTAATCTGGCACTCCTTTCTTTTATTTATTTCCTTGCTGAGGCATTCCTTTTTCTTGAATGTCTCAGGTCCAGGTTGTAGCCGATTGAGCGGCTGATTTTCCATTTAGTGGGACTTGCTGGTAGCCTCCAGGGTAGCAGAGTTGTAAATCATTACCTTGTGAGGTAGTAATTTTCTTTTCTGTGTGGACATGCACTCACCGGTGGGTTCGTGTCGGGTTGTCGACGCCCACTGGTGGCTTACTTGTTTTGCTAAATATGAATTTAGACTGCTGTTTTTACCCTCTTGGGGTTGTTTACTTGCTTCTGGGAAGGTTTTATGCTATGTTGCATGTTAGGTATTTTAAAACCCTAAACTATTATCTGTACCTCATGCATAACATGTTTATCAACTAAAGCATTATTTTCTTAAAGCGTAAAACCTCTTTTAATATATATATATACTATACTCACCTTAGGTGTCGTGCATTCTATAAGTGGTCTCTGGTGGACTCTCATACTCATTTAGGATGTCAAATTAACTGAATTAAAGTATTTTTCCGCTGTAGCAAACATATATATTTCCTAGTGTGGACTAACTGATCCACTGTACTGAGGGATACGACCTTCTAATAAACTAGTTTTCTATTAAACTAAAACTTGTAAATTATGGTTTTGGTGTGTCGCCTGAGCGTCGGCAGTTATCCCCTGCTCGACGTGGCATCACAACGCGTGTTTTTCCCTTACTCTGATACTTATTAACCTCGGGGGAAATGCGGGTCGTGACATGCACCTCGCACCAATCCTTGAAAATATCCAAGGAAAACCTCGATCCGTGCTCGCAAAAAAATGCGATCAACCCCATGATCCGCATCATCCCAAAAGGGGTAAACTGCGACACAGGAATGCCGCAGAACTTCAGAATCTCGGCAACTTCCTCGCAAGCCGGAAGGCGAAAGCCGCATCGAAGAGATGACTCGCAAAGGGTCATCCAGCCACGCGAAGGTTTTTGCACCCGCTCTTCAGGACTAGGTATCCGCACCTCCAAATTGGGGGGCAAGTTGAAGCGCCTCCTCAAAATAGCTACGTGCTCGAGGGAGAGACTAGAGAGCAGCCGCATAGGACGGCTCTGCGCGCATCGCTTGAAAACCTAAAAAAACGGAAAAGTAAGGTCGATAAAGCAAGTCCGAGCACGATTAAATCCTAAACACGTGCCCGATCTGCGAGGATCGAGTCACACGTGCATGCCGCGCACGGATCCAGCCCACACAAACATTGTGCACCCGTGGAAATTGCAAAGAACACACACATTACTCCCACGCATTCGAGCCACACACGTGCACGAAGCACGCACAAAATCAGCCCGCGCACATGTAACACCCCTATCTATCACATAACATATAGTAGTAGGTCCGGCCGGGGCCCGACGCCATATACTACGGACAGACCGGTTGGTTACTTATTGAGATCATTCAACCAATCACAACATCCTACACAGAGCACATAACGGAAGCAAATTATTAAGTTGCAAGGATAAAAGAACCCAGCCAAGCATGAATGTCCACTACAATGAACCCATAGGAATGTATAATACACCAAAAATGACCTTACAAGAGTTTGCTTCATAAAAATATCTTCCAAACCTCGGCACGCAGGCCGGTCACACATGAGTACATAAGAAAAACACTCAAGAATTGGCCTTCGAGGGCCGACACAGCAACTTGGGCTTTAGCTCGCTATTTGCCACTCGGCTCCGCAACACCTGCAAGCAACAATCCACCGCACGATGGTAAACAAAAGTAACGGTCAGCTATGCTGACCAAATTATAACGACCCCGCCCCCAACACGGGGCGACGATGCTCTTCCCTGCATTTTGTTAGCATAAATAAGCGGTATAGTTGTTGGGTACATTGGAAAATGTGTACATGATTTGAAGAAGTCTCACTTAGCTCAATGATATATATCAAGGTGTATTTGATGTTATTTTGAGTTTATATGTACAGGTTGAGTATTTACTAAAATGCAGAAAAAGTTTCTAAGTCCATGTGTCGAAACTTAAGGAATTCTGTGTCGACACTTGGAAAAGCTGTGTCGACACCTAAAGCAACTGTGTCGACTCACAGAATTTATTTGTCGACATCAACTGTGTCGACACGGGGAGGCAGTGTCGACACACAAAAATATTAGTCGACATCGACTGTGTCGACACCGGGAGGCAGTGTCGACACACAGAAGTATTGTCGACATCAACTGTGTCGACACCTGGAGGCAGTGTCGACACACAAATTCTGAGACTATATCAACTGTGTCGACACACAGGACTTATGTCGACACTCAGCAAAGTTTCAATAATATTGATTGCTGTGAAGTGAAGAAGTGTCTATGTCGATACAAAGAAGCAGTGTCGACACATTCTGCAGATGCAGTGTCAAGAAGCTGTGTCGACATCAAAGGAGTTATGTCGACATCACCAAAGCTTGTGTCGACACTTAATCTACTTGTGACAACACATAATGACAATCATTCTCGACGCTTTGCTTACAAAGACAAAGGTTCAAGAACTGACTGGAGACTTGACAGCTATGTATTCCAACAAGTTTGCTGAAGCTGTCAGGCTTGTCAGAAGTTGGTTAGAAACCGGATCAGCCAATTACCATGGATGAAGTCTATATATAGATGGATTCTGTCAAGAGAACAAGGTGAAAAGGTGAACAACAATAACAACAACAGACACAACTATTGAAGTATTGATCATTGATCAAGAAAGTGTACGTTACACTGAAGAAGATCTTCGTGAGAAGATCTAAGGAGAATTCAAGCAAGAATTCTGAAGAAACTTCAGAAGTTTTGAAGAGTGAGAGAGATCTTCAGCTGTTGAAGTAAAGAAGGAGACGTTTACAAGTCTCTTAAGAAGCAGATCTTGAACTAATCTGCTAAGAAGGATTCAGATCTATTTCTGGATTCTAAAAAGGAAGCTGGCAGCCAGTCAACTTCAAAGGAGATCAACCCTACCGAGTTCAGATTCAAGAAGCTTTGAAGAAAGCTAAGAACAGGGTTATTTCAGCCATCATTCCTATCAAGAAGCTGATCAAGAAACCTCTTATCCCTTCTCTCTCAATAAGGGTAAGAGTCAATCTAAAGACTTATCAAATTTTGTATGATCTTTTCATAGATCTGAGTTGTAAGCCTATATTATAAAGGCTGAGTGTAGGAGATATAAATCTCTGAGTGGTAGGGCTTTTGAGCCTGAGTGTAGGAGAAATTGTTCTCTGAGTTATAGGCCATGTGGGAAGGCTGAGGTAGGGCTGTTAGCCTGAGCTGTAGGAGTGTGGTTACACTCTGAGTTGTAGGAACCTTATAGGGTTTTGAGTTGTAGGAACCTTTCAGGGTTCTGAGCTGTAAGATCTGTGGATCTGAGAAAAAGGAAGAAGTTAGGCCGAATCTAGCACACTGCTACCCAGACCTTGGGGAACCACTATAAACCTGTGTGCAATCTGTGATATATGTGTGATTGTGGATTCTGTGCTGTGATTGCTATAGAATAGTTAGATTCTATATAAGATCTGAATAATTATTTTGCCTTAAGTAATAAAAAAGAAAAGAACCTATTCACCCTCCCCTCCAGGTATTTGGGTTATCTTGAAATCAATTCTATCAAGTGGTATCAGAGGGAGGTTACTCAAAGAAGGACTTAACAGTATGAGTAAGATCCTTAAGGGAGATTCAAGATCAAGAAAATGGGTTTAGGAGAAAATCATAAGGAACTAGGTTCTATGAAATTACCCCTATGCAGGAAAGAGATTTTTGGAATATGGAAAGAAAGGGTCAGGCTTTTCATGGAGGATTCTGATCCAAGGATTTACATTACTGTAATAGAAGGTCCTTATGTTCCAATGAAGGTGTCAGTTCTAGATACAAATCAAAGAACTCCCAAAGATTTTTCTGAGATGACTAAGGATGAGATCATCCTGGCAACTATGGATAAAAGAGCCCAGAATATCATAGTAAGTGTCATAGATGATTCAACCTTTCAAAATTTGATTCACTGCAAGACCTCCAAGGAAATGTGGGACACTTTGATAGTCTGCATGGAGGGTTCTAAAGAAGTCAGACAAGATAGAAAATCTATGCTGAACAGGAATATGAGAGTTTCAGACAAGGAAAGTCAGATGGTATAACTGAGTGTTATAAGAAGTTTTATAGAATAGTAAATGAGCTGATGTCCTATAGAAGGATCTTCAGTACATATGAACTGAATGATAAATTTCTAATATCCTTGACAAAGGATTGGGACACTAAGACTTGTGCCATTAGGGAAGTGGCCAAACTTGTAGATATCTCTCCTCTAACTTTGTTTGGAAAATTGCTGTCATATGAGATGCAGTTGATGACAAGGAAAGAGGAAGAGAAAAGTGCAAAAGGGTAGCATAGAGAAAAGTCTATGGCACTCAAGGTGGAAGCCACTAGGAAGAATAGGAGGATGTCTCCATCACCTCCTGAGATTATTGCTGAAATTACTTCAGATAATTCAGACAACCAAAGTTCAGACAGCAGTGACTCAGATAAAGACTTTGCTGCCTTTACAAGGCAGTTTCAGAGATTTCTAAAGAAGAAGCAGTGGAAGTCAAGTCCCTCCACATCTCAGCCTGTGGATGACTATTATCAAAAGAGGAAGTCATCAAGGAAGGGCAGGAGCAGGTCTTAGCCTAGCAAATCTACGATATCAAAGATAGTTTGCTACTACTGTAATATGCCTGGACATGTTATTGCTGAGTGTCCATACAAAAGAAAGGAGTCTGCTGATAAAAGGAAGACTCAACAAAAGAGCAAGAAGAAGAAATCCTTTGTTGCTAAGAAGGAGAAGAGCTTGACAGACCAATAATCTTCAGAGTCTGAATCTGAAGCTGAGGCATACATTGGTCTATATGCAGCAGAAAAAGAAGATGAGTTTATGCAATTGCTGAACTCTATTTATGAACAAGAAGACCATCAGTGCATGGGACTGATGGCTGTATCAGAAGAAGACAAGTGCCAGGATCAGCCTGGTCCTAGTAAGATACAATGTTTTACTAGTAATTCAGATTGTAGTACTGGCACAGAGTCAGCTACATCTGCATCAAGTGATGTGGATGGGTCTGAGTCTGAAGGTGATATTCATCAGTTGATAGATGAATATGTGGACTTATTGCAGGCACTAAAGAAAAGGAAGAACCTGGCCAAAACTCAGGCTGAGGAAATTGCAGATCTTAAGATGGCTGCATCTGACTTTGAGAAAGAGTTGGATCAAAATTTGAATGAGATTGCCAAACTAAAAACTATAACAGTTATTCAGATGGGCACAATCACATACAAAATGATCTGATTAAAAGTATGGAAGCCAGACTTCAAAAGGAAAAAGATTTGGTGGCTAGTAATTCCAAGCCAAAATCAGTTTTACCCTTAATAGATGAGTTTTTGGCTCAAAAGGGTAAGGCTGGAATAGGCTTTAAAGGTAACACCAGGGCTGTCCAATTCAAGAGAAAGGGCAAAGACTCAGTCCAGCCACTGAATTTTAAAGTCCCTGTAGTTTTTAGAAAGGTACAAGTGCCTTCTAACATGTATGACCTTGAGAATACTCATGGTCATAATAAGACTGAAATTCTGAATGACAAGGATGTTTATGTCAATAAGGCAGCCCATGTCCATAAACCCCATGTTTCTAAGAAAATAGTGGGTGTAGCTACAGCAGTACCAGCACAATACAAAAGATTTGCTGTCAACCAGACTGTCAAGAATGTATCTAAAAATAGATATACAAGTATGAATGCTGGTGCTGTGGCAAGACAGGTCATTATGCCATAGATTGCTGACACAACACTAGTGTCAGGAAGAACAACAGTCTACCTGCTAGAAGAGCTACAGGTAGATTTGTTAAGTATAAAGCTAACTTGAACCAAGGACCCAAGACTTACTTGGGTTCTAAGGGAAGGTAATTATTTATTGCAGGTGAGTCCAAGTTACCATGCCCCTATATGGTATTTCGGCAGTGGATGTTCCAGGCACATGACTGGAACAAAGGGATTGCTGAAGGAGTATTTACCTTTCATAAATGGGCCTAAAGTAATCTTTGGTGGTTCTTAAAAAGGAATCATCAAAGGATTTGGTAACATTTCTTGTAACCAGATTACTATCACTCAAGTGGCCTATATGAAGGGTTTGAAACACAACCTTATAAGCATAAGTCAGCTGAGTGATTTAGGATATGACATTTCATTTATTAAGAATGGATGTCATATCAAAAGTTCAAGTGATCAAAATGTCATATTGATAGGATATAGAAAAAGAAATTTGTACTGTCTTAACTTTGAGTGTGAGAACAATGTTTCTCCTATTTATCTTGTAGCTGATGAGAGAGCAACTCATTGTGTCAAATGGCACAAGAGGCTAGCCCATCTTAACTACAAAACAATTGGCCAACTCTTTAGCAAAGAGTTAGTAAGGAATGGTCCAAAAGTTAAGTGTATAAAGGATGAGATATGCTCAGCTTGTCAAAAAGGCAAGCAGACAAAATCATCCTTTCATAGCCTTGAAAACAAAGATTCAGTGAGGTGTCTATACCTCTTACATATGGATTTATTTTGTCCTATTCCAGTTCATAGTCTAGGTAGGAAGGTCTACACTTTTGTGGTGGTAGATGTCTATTCTAGATATTCCTGGGTGTTCTTTCTGAGACAAAAATCAGAAACCCCAAGTGTTTTATGTAACACCCCTATCCGTCGCATAACATATAGCAGTAGGTCCGGCCGGGGCCCGACGCCATATACTACGGACAGACCGGTTGGTTACGCGTTGAAACCATTCAACCAATCACACGTCCTACACAACACCTAGCGGAAGCAATTTATTAGGTTGCAAAAGAAATAAGAACCCAGCCACAATAACATGAATGTCCACTACAAACTCAGGAATGTATACATACACCAAAAGAGAAATGACCTTAAGGCCTTACACTGTTCACTTAACAAAAGTAGTGTTTTCATACTTCGGCTCGCAGGCCGGCCATAAATGAAAAACGGGAAAGAAACATAAGCAATTAGGCTTTCGAGGGCCGGCACAACAACAAGGGCTTTAGCCAGCTATTTCCCGCTCTGCTCCGCAGTACCTGCAAGCCACAAACCACCGCCCGATGGCGAACAATAGCAACGGTCAGTAATGCTGACCAAATTATAACGATTCCGCCCCCAAACTGGGGCGGCAAAGCTTCTTCCCTGCACTTGTTAGCAAAACAAGCAACACAGTAAAACAAGCATCTCATCATAGGTGCACGCTCTCTCGGCCGTACACCCCGTGCTCTCAGGGCACTTACTCGGCAAAGCCAGTCCGAACCCCGTCCGGTCCTCGACTCCACCACCACCCCCAGGGCGGCAATCTTTGTGAGCATTTAGTCTTCTCAGCCGCAGCCTAGACTCGATCTCCAAATCTCGATAAGTCCCACGTAAAACTTTAGGTCGCTTTAACCGAGCAGGTGGAGCGGGTAGGGGGCTACTAGTCCGTTGCTTACTCCGCCACTGCCATTCGGCCCTTTGGCACGGACTAAGCTTTCCCCAGTCCCAATTAACGATCAAACACGGTACATAGCCCCGCTAAGTACCCGGTTGGCTCCCAGGCCACCGCTATGACAGAACTACATTTCCGTCCAAAATTTCCGGGTGCACCTCGAGTTTCATCCCCAAGGCTCCCTACTGCAAACACAACATGATACATAGCCCCGCTATGTTCCTGGCTGGCACCCAGGCCACCGAGATGGCAGAACTTCGTTTTCGCCCAGATTTCCGGGTGCACCTCGGGGTTAATCCCCAAGATTCCCTGATGCATTCTACCGCATAGCAACCCGAAAACAACCATAACGCTCGGAGTCTTCTCCGGCTAAAATATGCATAGCAAAACATCACCGATCCGGAACACACGTCTGGGTAGGCTTCACACACCATGCATATGTCCGTACTACGATTCCGGACTCTAACAAGGGGGACTTTACATATCTACCCCAAGGAATACCACGATCTCGCCGCACACTCGCGGGAGAGGGGTTTTCCCATGCAAAGGAAGAAGAGCTTCACATGCTCAAGAAGAGAATCGTTACCCTTTCGCTTTTCCGCGGCGCCATCGAAAACTATGCAGTTGGAAAGCACCGCAACGGCGTCACCTCCGCGGATCTGGACTCGGATCGCGATTCGGAGCTCCGAAGCTCCTCCGGCGGCCGGATCTTTGACTCCTCCTCCAAACTAGCTCTCCCCTCTCTCTAAAACTTAGAGAGAGATTACCCAAGTGAAATAAGGGTTTCAAAACCCTATTCCCAGCTAAAAACCACCCAGGAGCAGCCCCCCACCGTCGGATCCAAAGCCAAGGAAACGAACGGCCAGGATTAGATCTGAAATTATAAAATCTGGGCCGAACACGGGTTCACACACGGCCGTGTGCCTGGCCGTGTAGCTCATTCGCCGTCTCGACCAAAATTGAAAACCAGCACACGGCCTTTGACACGGCCTCCGACACGCCCGTGTCGCCTGCGACACGCCCGTGTCGCCTGCGACACGCCCGTGTCGGGACCCGTGTCACGCCCCCCATGTGCAATTTATCAACACTTTGCAGTCAGAGAGGTACACGGCTTGGTGACACGGCATCAGACACGCCCGTGTCAAACTAGACACGCCCGTGTTCGTGCCCGTGTCATTTCCCGTGTACCTAACAGCACAGCCAAGGTGTGACACGGCCTGGGACACGCCTGTGTCCTAGGCCGTGTTCCACCACACGACCATCGTCGACCTGCACTGGTCGACGACACGGCCAGCTCGACGGATCGAGCTCGACACGCCCGACATGGCCTCCGACACGCCCGTGTCGGGGCCCGTGTCACCTGCACCAAAACCCTGTCTTGGCCAAATTCGATCCCCATCGCTCCTACAACAATTTGGGGTGTTACAATTCTACCCCCCTTAAAGAATTCGCCCACGAAATTACTAAAGGAAAAAACAGGGCTTAACGTAAAACAGTACCTGAGCGGAACAATTCCGGGTACTCCTCGAGCATAGTCTGCTCCCGTTCCCAGAGAGCTCCTCACGCCCGCAATTAACCCACCGGACCTTAACCATCCGGATCTCCTTGTTACGGAGTCTCTTGACCTCAACATCTTCGATACGAATGGGCTTGACCCTAGTCGTCAACCCCTCGTCCACCGGCACTGGGTCAACTGCGATCACCTGCGAAGGCTCTTGCACCGCCTTCCGCAACACATAAATGTGGAACACATCATGTAATCCACCTAACTCCACTGATAGCTTCAAACGGTATGCAGCTTCGTCGACTCGCTCCAGAACCTCAAAAGGTCCAAGGTATCTTGGGCTCAGCTTCTTCAAGCGTCTCACCCGCGAAACCCCCTTGAACGGCTTCACTTTCAGGTATACCCAATCACCTACCGCGAACTCCACGTTCCGGTGCTTGGCATTGTAATACTTTGCCTGCCGGTCCTGAGCGATCAACAAGCGCTCCCGAATGATCCGCACTAACGAGGTAGCACTCTCCACCTCCTGCTTTTTGTACAACCTTGCCTCACCCGTTTCAAGCCACAATAACGGCGTGCGACACTTCCTACCATACAGGGCCTCGAAGGGCGCCATTTGTATACTTGCTTGGTAGCTATTGTTGTATGCAAACTCCACCAAAACAGGTGGTCCTCCCAAAGCTTCCCGAAGTCTAGAACACACATGCGGAGCATGTCCTCCATTGTTCTATTGAATCTCTCGGTCTGCTCATCCGTCTGTGGATGGAAAGCTGTACTGAACTTTAACTTTGTCCCCAGCAACTGCTGCACCAACCTCCAATCATTTGACGTGAACCGCCCATCGCGATCACTCACAATGCTACGGGGCACACCGTGCAGCCTAACAATATTGTCAACACAACTACGATCACCCAAATAGCGTCATTAATTCACTGTGACTTTGGCAAACCGTGCCCACAGTCCAGTCGAACTTCTATTCTGAACTAGGCATGGATTCAAGAATCCCCCGGCACTTGGCACTCTGCCTTCACTAAGGCGCAAGGCTGGCACTTTGCTACATATGGTGCCACGACCTTCTAGAGTTCTGGCCACCAGAGCACTTCTTCAGATATCAGCACAACTTCGTGCCTCCTAAGCGAGTTGAGTACTTGATATAACGTATCACAACTCCACCCATAGATTACCCATGCTTGGGCCGCACAAACAATGGTCTTTCCTTGGTGGCCCACCTACAACCGTCGATTCGAGATTTCAACCCATCGAGCCGCACTCATGATTTCCTTCATGCTGCTACACAAACCATAGTTTGCCAACTACGATCAGCTGGGTCATACTGGATTTCCGTCCAGTTCAACAATGCTTCGGCGCTAGTCTGCTTGTCAACACAACGGATCTCTAATGCTTCCAATTCCTGAACTAGCCTCTCAACATGTACCAACAACCATTTGGATTGGGCGGGAGCCTTGCGACTCAACGCATCCACACTACATTGCCCTCGCCAGGTGTATGATAAATCTTGAACGTATAGTCCCCCAGGAACTCCTTTCATCTCCGCTGCCTCAAGTTCAGGTCCTATTGATCCAACAGATATTTTAGGCTCTTGTGATCGGTGTATATATCGACCCTTACATCGTAAAGGTAGTGCCTCCACAACTTGAGTGCAAATATCACGGCCGCCAACTCCAAGTCGTGGACCGGATAGTTCCTTTCATGCACCTTCAACTGACGCGATCCATACGCTATCACGCTCCCATGCTGCAACAACACGCAGCCCAAGACACTACCCGAAGCGTCGCTATACACCTCAAAGCCCTCGGTCCCACTCAGCGAACTAAGCACTGGCGTCGTGGTCAACTGTCTCTTTAGCTCCTCAAAAGCTTGCACGCACTCTTGCGTCCACCAGAATTTCTGATCTTTCCTTGTCAACTTCGTGAGAGGTAATGCTATCCGCGAGAAGTTCTCTATGAAGTGCCTGTAATATCCGGCAAGCCCGAGAAAACTACGGACTTCCGCGACAGAAGACAACGCAGGCCACTCCTGTATCGCAACAATCTTCGCCGGATCCACCGTTATACCTTCCCCACTTACTATATGACCAAGGAACGCTACTGAGGGTAGCCAGAACTCGTACTTGGAGAACTTTGCGTAAAGCTCATTCCTCCTCAAAGTCTCCAACACCAAATACAGGTGCTTGAAGTGATCTTCTTCGCACTGCGAGTACACCAATATATCGTCAATAAAGACGATCACAACATGGTCTAAGTACTCCCTGAACGTTCTGTTCATCAGGTCCATGAACACCGATGGCGCATTAGTCAGCCCGAACGACATGACCGTAAACTCAAAATGCCCATATCTTGTGTTGAACGCTATCTTTGGGATAACACTTTCCTTGATTATCATCTGATAGTAACCAGACTTAAGTTCCAACTTTAAGTACACCGACGACCCAACCAATTGATCAAACAGATCGCCAATCCTTGGAATCGGGTACTTGATCTCTTTTATCGACTTGCTCAGTTTTTCATAAACGATTCAGAGCCGCAAACTCCCGTCCTTCTTCTACACGAAGAGGGCCGGTGTGCTCCAAGACGACAAACTTGGACGCACAAGACCTTGATCCATACGCTCTTCAAATTGAACTTTCAGTTCTGCCAACTCATTAGGCGTTAGCCTATAAGGAGAGCATGACCCAGATTTGGCACCTGGCGCCAGCTCACTCGCGAAATCGATCGCTCGCTACGGAGGGACTCCAGGGAAACACATCAGGATATTCGGATACACCCGAGATACTACCCAACGTAGGCTTAGGCTTCAAAGCCTCCCATGATGGCAGTAACGACGCTTGTACGTCGAATCCCTGACCCCTAAACCGTAACCTTGCAACACAGAATCTCTTTTCGCGCGCATTGCACATCCGTAACGCCACCACGCATCCAATCTGTCCTTTGCCATCGAAGAAGGTACTTCAATACATGATATAAACCCCTTGGACAAAAGGTGCGCGAAGCTCCCGTATCGAACAATGCTCTCGCCGGATTGCCAATAATCCAAACAAATCCTAGAACCTCCAGTCCTAAGCTAACACGCAAAAGGTAGCAGGTATAAGAAGCTAAATTGCTATCAATTAAACCATACCTGTCTTCCCGACAGTCGGTCACAAGGCCTCCTGCTGGCCAAGGATGTCCATTCCCAGTTGTGCCGGAGTAAATAGCGGTGCGGTAGACGCCACCGCCTTTCCTTTCTCCTCAAAAATTGCCCCCGACTTCTTTTTGGACATTGGGCGTCCAAACCAACAATCCCGGGCATAGTGCCCCGGCTTTCCACAAACAAAGCATTCCTCCCGGGTTTGGACTGTAGTCGCTCCGGATGTGCTAGAGGAAGGGACTAGACCCGACCTCCTAGCCTTCTTGTACCACCTACGGTACCCAGATTTTGAGGTTGTCCGCTTGACCACCGAATCTTTTGCCACAGAATCTCCGACTGTTCCTGCCAAAACTTTCCTTGTCTTCTGAGCACTCTCCCAACACTCTCTGGCGAGGTGCCCTTTCTTGCCACAAGAATAACATTTGACGGTAGTTTGGGTAGTAGATGACCCAGCCTCTTCTCTCGGCATCTTTCGATAAGCAGTCCTTATAGGATCTGTAAGGTTTGGTACCCTATTCATCGGTACTCGGTGAGTTTCCTCCAACTCCACTTCCAACGCTCTGGCCGATTCCACCAAAGCTCGGAATCCCAATAACTTTAGTCCTAGCAGTAGGATACGCAACTCGCTGCGCAGACCGTTATAAAATCTATCCACTATAGATTGCTCGCTTTCCCATTCAAAGCCTGGGTAGCGCCTTACCATAAGGAACGTCTGCAAATATGCGTCCACCGAATGCGCTCCCTGCGCCACAGTCATGCTCCTCTGCTACTCTACCTGACCCCCAAATGCCCTTTGCTCCAACATACCACCCGATGTTGGGGCCAACTCAGGGGCAAATGGTTGCACATTATTCCCATGATGTGCGTTGCTCACAGCGAACACCACTTCAACCACCCTTCTTATGGTTTCCAAAGACGTAGGGGTCTCCAGCACGTCGCTGGGTGCATTACTTTTCTCAGAAAGTGCGCACTCAGACTGCCACGTGCCACTCTCGGACACCTACAATCGTACAGAACACCAATAAGGGACCGAACAAAATTGCAAAAAGCAATTATAGGAACACGCAGGTTCCCCAAACATGTGTATTTTCATTCCTAAGTGGACATTCATGGGTTCTTTTCATGTTATAACGATGACGCACATACATGTGCTCACCACCCCTTAAAGTGAATTCGCCCACGAATTCACTTAAGCTTGACCGAACCAGTAGTCTGATACCAATTTGTAACACCCCTATCCGTCGCATAGCATATAGCAGTAGGTCCGGCCGGGGCCCGACGCCATATACTACGGACAGACCGGTTGGTTACGCGTTGAAACCATTCAACCAATCACACGTCCTACACAACACCTAGCGGAAGCAATTTATTAGGTTGCAAAAGAAATAAGAACCCAGCCACAACAGCATGAATGTCCACTACAAACTCAGGAATGTATACATACACCAAAAGAGAAATGGCCTTAAGGCCTTACACTGTTCACTTAACAAAAGTAGTGTTTTCATACTTCGGCTCGCAGGCCGGCCATACATGAAAAACGGGAAAGAAACATAAGCAATTAGGCCTTCGAGGGCCGGCACAGCAACAAGGGCTTTAGCCCGCTATTTCCCGCTCTGCTCCGCAGTACCTGCAAGCCACAAACCACCGCCCGATGGCGAACAATAGCAACGGTCAGCAATGCTGACCAAATTATAACGATTCCGCCCCCAAACCGGGGCGGCAAAGCTTCTTCCCTGCACTTGTTAGCAAAACAAGCAACACAGTAAAACAAGCATCTCATCATAGGTGCACGCTCTCTCGGCCGTACACCCCGTGCTCTCAGGCCACTTACTCGGCAAAGCCAGTTCGAACCCCATCCGGTCCTCGACTCCACCACCACCCCCAGGGCGGCAATCTTTGTGAGCATTTAGTCTTCTCAGCCGCAGCCTAGACTCGATCTCCAAATCTCGATAAGTCCCACGTAAAACTTTAGGTCGCTTTAACCGGGCAGGTGGAGCG
Organism: Platanthera zijinensis; assembly: GCA_039513925.1. Lineage (NCBI taxonomy): Eukaryota > Viridiplantae > Streptophyta > Magnoliopsida > Asparagales > Orchidaceae > Platanthera > Platanthera zijinensis. The sequence goes on from CM077094.1 coordinate 129,507,699, forward strand.
GGTAGGGGGCTACTAGTCCGTTGCTCACTCCGCCACTGCCATTCGGCCCTTTGGCGTGGACTAAGCTTTCCCCAGTCCCAATTAACGATCAAACACGGTACATAGCCCCGCTAAGTACCCGGTTGGCTCCCAGGCCACCGCTATGACAGAACTACATTTCCGTCCAAAATTTCCGAGTCCACCTCGGGTTTCATCCCCAAGGCTCCCTGCTGCAAACACAATATGATACATAGCCCCGCTATGTTCCCGGCTGGCACCCAGGCCACCGAGATGGCAGAACTTCGTTTCCGCCCAGATTTCCGGGTGCACCTCGGGGTTAATCCCCAAGATTCCCAGATGCATTCTACCGCATAGAACCCCGAAAACAACCACAACGCTCGGAGTCTTCTCCGGCTAAAATATGCATAGCAAAACATCACCGATCCGGAACACACGTCCGGGTAGGCTTCACACACCATGCCTATGTCCGTACTACGATTCCAGACTCTAACAAGGGGGACTTTACATATCTACCCCAAGGAATACCACGATCTCGCCGCACACTCGCGGGAGAGGGGTTTTCCCACGCAAAGGAAGAAGAGCTTCACATGCTCAAGAAGAGAATCATTACCCTTTCGCTTTTCCGCGGCGCCATCGAAAACTATGCGGTTGGAAAGCACCGCAACGGCATCACCTCCGCGGATCTGGACTCGGATCGCGATTCGGAGCTCCGAAGCTCCTCCGGCGGCCGGATCTTGGACTCCTCCTCCAAACTTGCTCTCCCCTCTCTCTAAAACTTAGAGAGAGATTACCCAAGTGAAATAAGGGTTTCAAAACCCTATTCCCGGCTAAAAACCACCCAGGAGCAGCCCCCCACCGTTGGATCCAAAGCCAAGGAAACGAACGGCCAGGATTAGATCTGAAATTATAAAATCTGGGCCGAACACGGGTTCACACACGGCCGTGTGCCTGGCCGTGTAGCTAATTCGTCGTCTCGACCAAAATTGAAAACCAGCACACGGCCTTTGACACGGCCTTCGACACGCCCGTGTCGCTTGCGACACGCCCGTGTCACCTGCGACACGCCCGTATCGGGACCCGTGTCACGCCCCCTGTGTGCAATTTATCAACACTTTGCAGTCAGAGAGGTACAAGGCTTGGTGACACGGCATCAGACACGCCCGTGTCAAACTAGACACACCCGTGTTCGTGCCCGTGTCATTTCCCGTGTACCCAACCGCACAGCCCAGGTGTGACACGGCCTGGGACACGCCCGTGTCCTAGGCCGTGTTCCACCACACGACCATCGTCGACCTGCACTGGTCGACGACACGGCCAGCTCGACGGCTCGAGCTCGACACGGCCTCCGACACGCCCGTGTCGGGGCCCGTGTCACCTGCACCAAAACCCTGTCTTGGCCAAATTCGATCCCCGTCGCTCCTACAACAATTTGGGGTGTTACATTTTATACAGCTTTATCAAGCATATTAAGAATGAACTTGATAGTACAGTGGTCAAAATCAGAAGTGACCATGACACTGAATTTCAATCTGAGAGTATGACAAAACTGTGTGAAGAATTTGGGATTTTTCAAGAATTCTCCTCACCTAGAACTCCACAGCAAAATTGTATTGCTGAAAGGAATAATAGAACATTGATTGAGGCTGGTAGAACTCTATTGAGTGACACTTTTCTCCCAGAATATTTCTGGGCTGAGGCAGTAAACACTGCTTGTCATGTGATCAATAGGGCATCTATCACCAAAAGCCACAAAAATACTCCCTATGAGATCATGAAGGGTAGAAAACCAAACTTATCCTATTTTAGGATCTTTGGTTGCAAGTGCTATGTCCTTAACAATGGCAAGTCTTATCTAACTAAGTTTGCTGCCAAATCCCAAGATGGGATATTTGTTGGGTATAACAACAATAGTAAGGCTTATAGAGTCTACAACTTGATTACTCAAGTTGTAGAAGAGTTTGTACATGTTTTCTTTGATGAAATAAGACTTATTAACAGTGAGTTGCCTTGTAGGTCATGCAGTTCTACAGGTATTAATGAGAAAATGGACAAGCTTACCATTACAGAAGAAACAACTAAAGAGCAGGAAGTGGAAAATGGTGGTTACTTTCCAGGGGGAGTACATGACTCTCTAGATGCAGATGTACACCAAGAGGTGCAGCATATTGAAGAGACTGAAGGTGTTTAACCAGAAGATAATCTACCTCCAGCTGTTAGACACTTAACGGATCATCCAGCAAATCAGATAATTGGTGATCTAAGACATAGAGTGCAAACCAGAAGCAGCAACTTGAACACAGTGCTTTGCTCAAGCTTCCTATCTCAACTGGAGCCAAAGAAATTTGAAGAAGCTATTTTAGACCCACATTGGATTGATGCCATGCAAGAGGAGCTGAATCAATTCAGAAGGTGCAAAGTCTGGGAGTTAGTTCCTAAACCAAAAGACCACAACATCATTAGAACAAAGTGGATCTTTAGGAACAAACTGGATGAGAATGGAATCATTGTGAAGAACAAAGCAAGACTTGTTGCAAAAGGATACAGACAGGAAGAGGGTATTTACTTTGATCAAACCTTTGCCCCAGTAGCAAGACTGGAAGCAATTAGGATGTTCCTTGCCTATGCAGCATATCAAGGCTTCAAGGTATTCCAAATGGATGTAAAATCAGCATTCTTAAATGGAAATCTAAAAGAAGAAGTCTATGTAGAGCAACCCTCAGGTTTTGTTGATTCTCTTAAACCTGATTATGTTTATAGACTTAGGAAAGCTTTATATGGATTAAAGCAAGCCCCAAGGGCTTGGTATGAAACCCTGTCTACTTTCTTTATTGAGAACAAATTCTCAAGGGGGAAAATAAACAAAACACTATTCCTAAGGGAGTCCAAAGGAAAGATAATCTTAGTCCAGATTTATGTAGATGACATAATATTTGGGTCTACATAAAACAACCTTTGCAAGAAGTTTGCAAAACTTATGCAAGAGAAGTTTGAGATGAGCAGCGTGGGATAACTTAAGTTCTTCTTGGGCCTTCAAGTAAGACAGACTGATGATGGCATGTTCATATCCCAGTCTAAGTTCACCAAGGAGTTAATTAAGAAGTATGGTATGGAATCATCCTCCACCATGAGAACTCCTCTGGGAACAAGTATGCCTATATGCAAAGATGATGCAGGTAAACCTGTAGATGAGTCTTTATATAGAGGAATAATTGGCTCTCTTCTATATCTAACTGCTAGTAGACCAGACATTATGTATGCAACATGTGTCTGTGCTAGGTACCAATCATGCCCTAAAGAATCTCATTACACTGCAGTAAAAAGGATTTTGAGATATCTAAAGGGCAAACCTAATCTAGGCCTTTGGTACCCTAGGAATGGAGATTTTCTACTGACAGGCTATTCAGATGCAGACTTTGCAGGTTGCAAAGAAGATAGAAAAAGCACTATAGGTACCTGTCAATTTCTAGGAGGAAGATTGGTGTCTTGGAGTAGAAAGAAGCAGACTAGTGTGGCAATTTCAACAGCTAAGTCTGAGTATATGGCAGCAGGAAGTTGCTGTGCACAGCTATTGTGGATTCAGCACTAGCTAGAAGACAATGGTATTCAGGTAAGTAGAACACCTTTGTTTTGTGATTCTACTAGTGCTATTTCTATTGCTAATAATCCTGTTCACATAGTAGGACTAAACATATAGAAATAAGATACCATTTTCTTAGAGAACATATAGAGAAAGAGGACATCTCTCTAGAATTTATCAAAATAGATTATCAAATTGCAGATGTATTTACTAAGCCTTTAGATGAAACTAAATTCAATAAATTTAAAATTGAATTAGGAATATTGAACATAGATTAGTTTAACAGATTTGGCTAAGTAAATCTGTGTCGACACATCCAGAGAAGTGGTGTCGACACTTCAGTAAATCTGTGTCGACACATCTAGAGAAGTTGTGTCGACACTTCAGTAAATCTGTATCGACACATCCAGAGAAGTGGTGTCAACACATCAGTAAGTGGTGTCGACACAACCAGAGTGGTGGTGTCGACACATCAAGAAATTGTGTCGACACTTACAATAAGAGTCGACACAGAATTTCTGATGAACTTTTAAGTTTGTCTAGTGTCGACATATCATCAATTGGTGTCGACACATAGTATTCAAAGGGTCTCCTCTTCCTTGGAGGCGATGAACCATGCGGTTCGTAAGATCTCAACTTTTGAGTAGTGGCTTTTGAGGAAATCTCTTCTGACTTGTCCCTTTTCTTTTGAAGATGGAGACTCAGACGAACATTGCGCTTACGTGGAATGACCACTACGTGAGCCTGAAGGACAGGTTTATGGCCCTTCAGGGTGAGCTCCGGGAGGCGAAGAGTGCCCTTTTGGATCTGAAAGGGCAACGAGAGCGCGATATTTCGCAACTTAGGCAGATTGGGTCTGAGCTTCGGTGCGAGCTGGAGGATGCCAGAGCTGCGCACAGTGCCGAAAAGACGGCTGCAGAGGAGATTTTGCGTCTTCTAGATGAAGTTCGGGCAGAGCTAGAGTTATCTAGGGCAGAGGTGATGCGTCTTTCCTCCGCGGATTGGGAGGTTGAGCTGGAGGCGGCTGGTCTGGCAGAGTACCGGGACTCTGTGGATTACATGCGAGACTAGTGTCTGATCTCGGAGGAGGTCCGCGAGGAGGTGTGGACTCAGGAGGTGGAGACACAGATGGAGGACTTGCGGGAAGTCTCTTTCTACCAGGGGATGGCAAAGACCCTTCGGATGGTGTCCCAGAAACGAGGATGCGACGTTGCCGGCCTCGGGCTTGAGGATTTGTCAAAGGAGGTGGGCTCCGATCTGAGGCGGGTGAGGCCGCTGAGTGACATCAATATCTCTTTGATGCTCTTTATTGATTTGTATACATGTACTTCTTTGTATTTGTGGACTTGTCTCTGTCGATTCGTACCTTTGTACTTTTTCGAATTGTACCTTTGTACTCCTTTGACTTGTTGAAATGTTTTTTGAGTGGTCGTCATTGCCTTTGCTTCTGATTGTTGCGGCCAACTGTTGTCTTAGCCAAGCACCAACCGTGAGGGGCAGGCCCTGAGCGGTGGAAGAGTGTTTGCTCTGGATGGGGGTGAAGAGTTATGGGAGCTCCGGCCTATTGTCGGCGGGAGACCATGTTTGTTCGAACCCCTGCGATTTGCGGTGAACCCGGTGGCATTGGAGGGGCGTGGCCCCATAAACCCTAACGACGTCACAACTTACTACAAGGCGAAGGGCGTTCCCTTTTGCCAGAATAAAGAAGCTGAGACCATCGCGCTGCGGGCTGCGCATAACTGAGGGAGCTGGCTCCCGATGACGTTGCGACCTGCTTCATAGGAGAAGGGCGAGCCTTGCCACCATGAGAGTGAGGTCGAAGCCATCATGCTACAGTCTGCGGGGGACTCAATATTTTGTCCCTTTTGCGATACTGCAACCTGTTGTTAGGTCGAGGATATCGTGTTGTTGGCAGCGCACAACTAAGGGAGCTGGTCTCCGGCGATGTCACAAATAGTTGGGCGGACAAAGGGTGTACCCCTGAACCGCGGTAGAGAGAGTGAAGCCATCACGCCACAGTACGGCTGTGGTTTGTTAGGTGTGGATTCAGCGGGGCCGGAACCCGATTTAGTTGCAATTGTAGCTTAGTTAGGCACCAATCGCGAGGGGGGAGGCCCTACAAGGGTGGGTCGTCAGTCTTCGGATGCAGGTGAAGAGTCATAATCCCCGGGCTATTGTCGGCAGGAGGACATGGTCGATTCGAACCCCCGTGAGCAGCTGCTGGACCCTGAGGTTGTAATTACACTAATCGTGGGGGCTTTCCCAAGATGGCGGGGCATCGAGCTTCGAATGCAGGTGAAGAGTCATAATCCTCGGCCTATTGTCGGTAGGAGGACATGGTCGATTCGAACCCCCGCGAGCAGCTGATGGACCCCAGTATTTGCTGAGGCATGACGCCCCGAAGACCCGGACGACGTCGCAACCTACTACGTAGCGAAGGTCGGGTCCCTGCGCCAGTGGAGTCAGGTCGAGGCTATCGCGTTGTGGGATGTACACAACTGAGGGAGCTGGTCCCTTACAATTTCGTGACCCGCTCCATAGGAAAAGAGTGAGCATTTCTGCCATAGGAGAAAGGTCGAGGCCACCGTGCTACAGTCTGCGTGGGACTTGGTATTCGGTCACCAGGCGACATCGTAACCTGTTGCTAGGCCGAGGTTGTCGCGCTATAGGCCGCAGTAAACCAGGGGTGCTCATTCCCGACGACGTCGCAATTCGCTGGACGGGTGAAGGGCGAACCTTTGAACCGCGACAGGGGGATCGAGACAATCGTTCTACAGTTGCTCGTCGGACCCCAGGGGACGGATTCCAAATCAATCCTGTAAGTTTTAGGAGTTAGTGACATCGTAATCACTGTATATAAATGTAAAGAGATGAGTTGTTTTGTTTTTTATTTAGCCTGGTCATGTCATTGCACGATGACAGATTCTGAACTTCCAAGCGGGTCGCATGTCGATGGATCCCGGACCGCCTTGAGGAACAAACGATCCTGGCCTCAGGAGGGTCTGAGGGATGAGATGTCCTTCTGACGTGTTTGCTACATGGCAAGAGTTAGTATGAAAGCGGAAAATGCAGTAAGCAGGATAGTTTGTGCACGAGGGTTTTCCTCGCGACTTTATAGTTGTCCTTAGGTGATTAGATATAAAGAAATGTTTTTGGGAGGCGCGTTCGCCCCGGTTCTGGCTCTTCTCCAGAGCAACCTTCTAGATGCGGTAGATGCTAGTTCATGAGATGGCCTCCAGCTGCGCTTGGTGCAGATAGCATGAGCATGCCATGTCCTGGATCCCCCTGACAACCCCAACTCCGGCAGGCGTGACAAACTTCATCGCGAGGTACGGGATTGACGGAACTGCCTGGAAAGCTGTCTGGAGGGGGCGACCAAAGATCGTATTGTAGGGCGATTCTGTATCAACTGCCACAATCTGTATGTCGTGCGTAACCTGCCTTGGAAATTCTCCTAGTGTCACTGGAAGGGTGAGGGTGCCTACTAGGGACACGGGTGCCCCGTTGAAGCCGTAAATGGGGCCTGATGCTGGACGAAGATTCTGCCTTTGGACTCCCATACTGGTTAACGCAGTCATGAATATAATATTTACCGAGCTGTCGTTATCCACCAGAATTCGCTTTACGTGGAATCTGGGGTTGCCAATTTATGCTATAATAACTAGCGGGTCCTTGTGCGGTGTGCGGAGGTCCTCCTCGCCGAAGCTAATGGTAGGAATGATTCTAGCCACCTTGTATTTCTGGGGAGCGGCGATGGAGTTGACCGCGGGAAAGGGAAAGCCGGAGATGACTTCCACAATCCCGACGACCTGCCCGCCCCCCTGCGCTTCCCGACATGTAGGTGGTAGTTCCGTCCGTGCAGGCGCGCCTCCGCACTGCTCATGCACATATCCTTGCAGAAAACACCTGAGCATCCCCTGCCAAACAAGATGCTCTATCTCATCTTTCAACTTCACACACTCTTCAGTAGTGTGCCCAGTTCCTCGATGGAAGTCGCAGTACTTTGATGGATCAGCCCTTGGGTTGGGCGGGAGCGCCCTTGGCCTCTGGAGCGTCGGATCGTCCTGAATGGCATATAGGATGTTGGCACGAGTGGTGTTGAGAGGGGTGTCAGTTCGGGGAGGCCCGTAATCCTGGCCTCTATGGGGCTCCTGATTGCGATGCTCGTTGCGACGGTTCTTGTCGCGCCTCTCTGTTTGTCTTCCGGAGGGTTGCTCCTGCTGCTTCTGCCTCTTTTGGCCTCCTTCAAACTGTCGATGGTGGGCCTCAATGGCCTCGTCCGTGGCTATCTGAGCTTCCACTTGGTGAACCAGATCTGCATAACTGGGGACAGTATCCCGTATTAGAGCAGAGTAGAATCCGCCTGGTCAGAGTCCCCCGAGGAAGACCCCTCGAAGGAGCTCAGGGTCTACCCCGAGGATCTGTCTCGCTTCTGCAGTAAATCAGCGGAAAAACTCTTTTAAGGTCTCGGTTTCATTCTGCCGGATGTCGGAGAGGTGGGATATGATGGATCCTTTGCGATCCTGCGGTTGGCCATGAACTGATCGAGGAATTGCTAGCTTAGCTGGGGAAAGTTTCTGATGGACCCCTCTCGGAGGGAATGGAACCAAGTGTGGGCCTGCCCTTTGAGGGTGGTAGGGAATACCTAAAAAAGCAGTTGATCAGGCGCATTGTAGAGGTGGAGGATCATGTAGAAGTTGTTGATGTGCTCCCAAGGATCGTCCACTCCATCATACGTCTCAACGTGTGTAACGCCCCCGGTTTTTCGGTGTTTTGTTTGTTTATCGTTTGGCGTTACGTTGATGCGTTTCCAGCCTTTTGTCGTTGTTAGAGCGTAGTCTTAGCTCTTTAGGTTCCTTGTGTAACCTATTTGCAAGATTCCCCAGCTAGTCTGTGTCAGTTATGATGACTCGGCTGAGCCTCTTAGGGAATGCTTATGCTTTGGCTTGGGTAGTGTAAGCCCGAGTGTTCGATCGTCGGATGTTGTTTTCGACTTCGCCGTTGTTTTCGTAGCTTGGGTGCTTAGCTACGGTGCGAGTTTTGTCGAAATCTGGGATCGTATGTTTTTCGCGTCGTTTCGACGTTTTGCTTCTAGCTAGTTGTGTGTAGCCTAGCTTGTGGTGGTGGATTATTTAATTATATGTATAGGTAAATACAGAATTTGAGCTTGCTGATCTTGAGTTGGCCTTGTCTTTTAAGCTAAGTATACATATATATAGGTATATGTATATGCTTTGGTGCTATTGTGTTTAGATATAAGTAGCTGGAGCTCGGGTTGTGTTTAAGGTTTGCTAAACCTGTAACTTTAGCTGTTCGGACTCAAGTTTTCGGCCTAGCTTAGCTCGGGTAGGGTCAGCTGGGAGGCCGGAGTTCGGTTAGCTGAGGTGAGGTTAAGATAAGTATACATGTATATATATGTGTGTGCTTAAGCTAGAAGTGGTTGTTAGGTGGTGGGTGAAGAGTTAGGATTATTGTAGCTGGTGGCCGAAACTCCCCATGCTTAGGTTATTTTATATTATCTTTTGGGAGAAGGTGGCTGGAGATATATATAGGAAGACAGTTGGTTTCAAGCCTCACTTCTCCTCCTTCCCAAGAAATCAGCAGGCTTCCTGCAAAAGGAACCGGCGGAGGAGCTGCATTTTCGACCGGCGGTGGCTGCTAGTTTAGGAGTCCTTTCTCTCAGGCGACGGTGGATCCGAGCTGCTCTCGCCGAGAGCTAGCTTCCTAGCTTGCTCTTTTTGGGGGCCGATCCTTGCCCCGGTGTTGAGCTGGGCGTGTTGCTGTCGTTTCCATCCGTAGTAAGTCAAGTGGCCCCTGCCCTTGCAAATGTTCTCTTTCCTTCTTGTTTTTTTATTTACCTGGGAGGGGTGTATCCTGTTCGGGTTGAGGATCATGATAGCTGTAGGTTTAGTGTTAATTAATCTAAGTATTTAACTGGTCTTAGCTATCTTAGGTTACTGGTAGATCGGGTAAGGAGAAGCAGCATGAGCCTTGGAATTAATTTTCAAAGGCTCTGCATGTCAGGCGTTGAGTGGAGCTGGGGTCGGGTTTAGTTTTTGTTCAAAGGGTCCAGGCGTTGAGTGGAGTGGGCATCACTCAACGCCAGGTTGTTTTTGTTCAAAGGGTCCAAGCGTTGAGTGGAGTGGGCCTCACTCAACGCCAGGTTATTTTTGCGGTTAAGGGTCCAGGCGTTGAGTGGAGTGGGCCTCACTCAACTCCAGGTTGTTTTTGCGGCTAATGGTACCGAGGCGTTGAGTGAGTCGACCTCACCCAACGCTAAGGCAGGTCTGGCGTTGAGTGAGGTGAACTCACTCAACTCCACAGCTAAGACTGCGGTTAAGTCTTTGGCGTTGAGTGAGTAGACCTCACTCAACGCCGTAGCTGTTTTGGCGTTGAGTGAGGTAGACTCACTCAACGCCGCAGTCTTTTCAGGAGTTAAGTCTGATGGCGTTGAGTGAGTCGACCTCACTCAATGCCAAAGCAGGTTTGGTATCGAGTGAGTCTACCTCACTCAACTCCAAAGCAGGTTTGGCGTCGAGTGAGTCGACCTCACTCAACTCCAAAGCAGGTTTGGCATCGAGTGAGTCGACCTCACTCAATGCCAAAGCAGGTTTGGCGCCGAGTGAGTCGACCTCACTCAATGCCAAAGCAGGTTTGGCATCGAGTAAGTTGACCTCACTCAACGCCAAAGCAGGTTTGTCGTCGAGTGAGGTAGACTCACTCAATGCCACAGCCAGGCCTTGCGGTTAAGTCTTTGGCGTTGAGTGAGGGTACCTCACTCAACGTCGTGGCTGTTTTGGAGTTGAGTGAGGTAGACTCACTCAACGCCGCAGTTTTTTTTTAGGCTAAGTCTTTAGCCTTAGGATGTGTGCTTCTTTAGGACTGTTAGAGGAGTTTTTCCTTCCTAAGGGGGATGTTGGTGTGTTTAGCTAGTTTTTGCATGCCGACTCGTGGACTATGGCTGGAGGTGGTGTTTTCTAGACTCTGGAGGGGTGAAATGTGTGTGTTGAGCTGTGGACACCACGAAGTCTGGACAATGGTGCCGACTTGTTTAGGTGTGTGGACCCTAAGGCTTCCATCGGTTGTGTTCACCCTTGAGTATTTATTTTGGGGTCTTGTTATTGGTGCTGGTACTGCCACCCACTCCAACCCCTTATTATTTACACCCCGGTCATTTGCCCACAAAGTTAGGATTGTTAGCTCTTTCTTTTCTTGCTTTTGGCTATTCCTGCTAGTATACTGATGCTTTACTGTTGCAAGTTGTTTCTTTCTGCCGAGCAGGTAGCTTTTGTGCTCACACTTGGTGTGATTTACCTTTACTGTCCTTTTGATAGTATTTTTATTCTTACTTTCATACTTTTCACTTACTGTTAGTTGTTGCTTTTGTTACCGGGTTGGTAAACCCTTTTTACTCGCACTTAAATCATATATTCTTCATGCTTTGATATTGTGTTGAGGCATTCTTTCTTGAATGCCTCAGGTCCAGGTTGTAGCTGATAGAGCGGTTGTTCCCTTTTAGTGGGTTTTGCTGGTAGCCTCCAGGGTAGCTGAGTTACAGATCTTCCACCTTGTGAGGTAGTTATTTTTCTTTTCTGTATGAGCATGCACATTCACCGGTGGGTTCGTGTCGGGTTGTCGACGCCCACGGGTGGCTTACTTGTTTTGCTGGATATGAATTAAAACTGTTGTTTTTGCCCTCTTGGGGTTGCTTACTTGCTTCTGGGAAGGTTTTATGCTAGGTTGTAAGTTAGGTATTTTAAAACTCTAAACTATTATATGTATCTCATGCATATCATATTTCTAAAACTAAAACACTATCTTATTTAAGCGTAAAGAATATCTTTCATATATAAATACTATACTCACCTTAGGAGTCGTGCATACCATAAGTGGTCCCTTGAGGGCCCTTATACTCATTTAGGGTGTCAAATCAACTAAATCAAACTATTTTTCCGCTGCAAGCAAATATATTTTCCTATCGTGGACTAGCTGATCCACTGTGCCGAGGGATATGGCCTTTAAATAAACTAGTTTCCTACTATTTTAAAACTTATGATTTGGATTCTTAGTGCGTTGCCTGAGCGTCAGCAGTTATCCCCTGCTCGACGTGGCATCACAACACGTGTTTTCCCGTACTCTGGTACTTCTTAACCTCGGGGAAAATGCGGGTTGTGACAATGTGTGGGATCTTGAATCCTTGAGGGATGGGATAGGCCAGTACCTAAGGAGCCAAGGGTGATCCCCCCCCCCCCCCGATCGAGGCATCGCGCCGCCATTGTTCGTCGGCCGACGGGTCCAAATTCCTCTTTGAACATTTCGCGAAATGCTTCCCGAGTCATTCCTGCGCCTGGCTCCACTGGGGCCTGCTGCTGCTGATTGCTGCGGAGGTGGGCGATTCCTGCCGCCCTGACGTGGCGAATGGGATGCTCAGTGCTGTCGTGCCTCGACGACTCGGATTCTTCTTCAACGTCCCTCTGGACATCTCCTGGTGGTACTGGTAGATTCTCTTGAGTTGGGGCCCCTGCGGGCACGTGGGGGCCTGCGAGTGGCCTTAAGAGGGCGAGCATATCGACCCAGATGTCTGGTGGGGGCGCCGTATTTTCGGGCGGCGCTGCACCAGGCGTTGCATCGACCTCTTGTGGTGGCGAGTTCGCTAGAGACTGCGACGCGGCTTGATCCACCTGCTGACGTCGGATCAACCCCCTGGTCGTTCAGGTGCTCTTTCCGGCCATTCTACCACACTCTGACAAACTTTTGAGTCTTCTCACGCTTGCTGGGAATGCTTTCCCACAGACGGCGCCAAACTGTTGTGGTACGCTCAATGCCCTCGGTAGACTGGTTTCGGATCGGTACGTCTTAGCCCCGGGCGATCGAGTACGCACACAGTTAAAGTAGAAACAGAGAGATTGTACACACACAACTTTAGCGTGGAAAACCCCGGAAAGGGTAAAAAACCACATGGTCGGGTCTGCGCCAGCCAAGATACACTATTTGCCTCTGTTACAGTACTCTTGTAGAGAGAATGCGAGGGCGATAGGTTACGCCTCGTTAAAAATACTGGGGGGTTGAGAGAGCTCTCCTTGGGTGGCAGGCCACCGCTTAGGAGTTCGTGCACTTTGTCGTGCGTCTTTCTTGAGTGCTTGCTCTCCGCAGAGTGCCTGCACTTTGCGCCTCAGGCTGAGGAGGGCAGCCTTAGTCGGCACTTCACTCTTTCTTCTTTGGGCGGCGCTTAGAGGAGAACCTGCTAGATTAGCTAGTGAAAGAGGAGGAGAGGAGGAGAGAGAAACTCTGGGGAGAAGCAGAAATGAAGAGAGAGAGAGAGAGAGAGAAGGAGAGAATGAAGGAGGATCCCCTCAATTGAACTATCAGGGGTGCTTATATAAGATTTCCGAGGTGGTTAGGGTGGTTACGGTGGTTAATCATGGATCGGAGGGCCGTGATCGTTCGTAGCGACCGGAGGGTCGTAATGGCCCGCTGCGATCGGACGGTGGAGGGAAGGTCGGCCCACGATGGTGGTCGGAGGAGGCGCACCGGCCGGCGGCCGCCCGAGGGAGGGGGCTTGTAACACCCCAAATTGTTGTACGAGCGACGGGGATCGAATTTGGCCAAGAAAGATTTTTGGTACTGGTGACACGGGCCCCGACACGGGCGTATCGGAGGCCGTGTCGGGCGTGTCGAGCTCGGGCCGTGTAGTCGACCAGTGCAGGTCGACGATGGGCGTGTGGTGGAACACGGCCTAGGACACGGGCGTGTCCCAGGCCGTGTCACACCTGGGCTGTGTGGTTGGGTACACGGGTAATGACACGGGCACGAACACAGGCGTGTCTAGTTTGACACGGGCGTGTCTGATGCCGTGTCACCAAGCCGTGTATCCCTCTGACTGCAAAGTGTTGATAAATTGCACACGGGGGGCGTGACACGGGTCCCGACACGGGCGTGTCGCAGGCAACACGGGCGTGTCGGAGGTCGTGTCACATGCCGTGTGCTGGTTTTCAGATTTGGTCGAGACGGCGAATGAGCTACACGGCCAGGCACACGGCCGTGTTCCAACCCGTGTTCGGCCCAGATTTTATGATTTTGGATTTAATCCTGGCCGTTCGTTTCCTTGGCTTTGGATCCAACGGTGGGGGGCTGCTCCTGGGTGGTTATGGTCGGGAAATAGGGTTTAGAAACCCATTTTCCATTGGCCAATCTCTCTATAAAAGTTAGAGAGAAGGGAGAGCAAGGAGGAAGGAGGAGTCCAAGATCCGGCCGTCGGGAGAGCTTCGGAGCTCCGAATCGCGATCCGAGTCCAGATCCGCGGAGGTGACGCCGTTGCGGTGCTTTCCAACCGTATAGTTTTCGATGGCGCCACGGAAGAATGCAAGGGTAATGATTTCTCATCCTTGGGCATGTGAAGCCCTCTTTTCCTTTGCATAGGAAGCCCTCTCTCGCGAGTGAGCGAAGAGTTGGAGCGTTCCTTGGGGTAGATGTGTAAAGTCCCTCTTGTGTAGAGTTCGTATGCGAAAACGGACATAGGCATTGTGTGTGAAGCCTATCCGGACAAGTAGAGCCGGATCGGTGATGTTGCATTGCATATGAACTGGGGAAGACTCCGGGTGTTTGGGCGTTTTTCGGGTTTTCTACGTGGTAGATTGCATCAGGGAGCCTTGGAGATTAACTCCAAGGTGCACCCGGAAAACTGGGCAAAAGCAGGTTTTGCCAACACGGTGGCCGGGGAGCCAACATGAACATGACCGGGTTATGTGATTATTGTGGTGGAAACGGGACTCGGTGAGTCTTGGCCTGTGCATATGGCTTAAATTATCGTTGCGGTGTGAGCACGGGTCAGGCGGAACCGTACCCGGTCTATGTCATTCGGTAAGACCGTTGGCATGGATGAGGGTCTTCGGCGGTCTATGGCTTAAATTGCCGTGACCAAGGCCAGGAAGGCAAAATGCTCATATGGATGACCGTCCAAGAGGCGGTGGTGGATTGGGAACGTCTATGGCTTGAATTGACGTGACGTTGGCCGGTTCGCCGAGAATGTGCCCTGAGTGCACGGGGTGTGTGGCCGTGCGAGCCTACGCCTGTGGTTAGTGCAAATACTGTATATAATTGCCTATGCTAATAAAGTGCAGGGAAAGAGCATTGCCGCCCCGAGTGTGGGGGCGGGATCGTTATAATTTGGTCAGCATTGCTGACCGTTGCTATTGTTTGCCACCGGGCGGTGGTTTGTGGCTTGCAGGTGCTGCGGAGCAGAGCGGGAAATAGCGGGCTAAAGCCCTTGTTGCTGTGTCGGCCCTCGAAGGCCTTATTGCTTATGTTTCTTTCCCGTTTTTCATGTATGGCCGGCCTGCGAGCCGAAGTATGAAAACACTATTTTTGTTAAGTGAACAATGTAAGGCCTTAAGGCCAGTTCTCTTTTGTGTATGATTACATTCCTGAGTTTGTAGTGGGCATTCATGCTTTGTAGCAGGGTTCTTATTTCCTTTTGCAACCTAATAAATTGCTTCCGCTAGGTGTTGTGTAGGACGATATGATTGGTTGATTGGTTTCAACGCGTAACCAACCGGTCTGTCCGTAGTATATGGCGTCGGGCCCCGGCCGGACCTACTGCTATATGCTATGTGACGGATATGGGTGTTACAAATTGGTATCAGACTTCTGGTTTCGGTCAAGCTTAAATGAATTTGTGGACGAATTCACTTTAAGGGGTGGTGAGCACATGTGTGCGTCATCGTTATAACATGAAAAGAACCCATAAATGTCCACTTAGGAATGAAAATATACATGTTTGAGGAACCTGCGTGTTCCTATAATTGCTGTTTGCAGTAATTTTTGGGTCGCTTATCGGTGTTTTGCACGATTATAGGTGACCAGGAGTGGTGCTGGGCCGTCTGAACGGCCAGGTTCTGAGGCGAGCAGTGCGCCAAGCGATGCGCCTGCAACACCTCCGTCTGCCGAGACCATTAGGTTGGTGGCAGAAGCGGTCATGGCAATGATCAATGCGTAGCCTGCAAGGCAGGTGCAACAGCCTGCTCCTGCTATGGAGCAAGTACCGCTTCAGACGGCAGAGCAAAGGAGGGTTGAGCAAGTGGTTTTGGAGCCAGAGTTTCCTCGGAGAGCAACTGAAAGACAACTGAAGCACGTGATGGGCCTTCATCCACCGGTCTTCACGGGGGCAGAAACCCCGACCCAAGCAGAGGATTGGCTCTCAAGGGTCAACAGGGTGATGACTGCGACGGAAACGGAAGAGTGGCAGAAGACCACTATAGCGACGTTCCTTTTGGATGGGGACACAAGACTGTGGTGGGAAGGCCTAGAGCTACATCAGTTGCGGGGAAGGCCGTTGGCCGAAGTTCCGATGGAGGAGTTTGCGAGACTATTCATGGCTCGATACCTCCCCTCAGCGCAGAGAATTGCGCTAGAAAGCGAATTCCAGAAGTTGGTGCAAGGGGATTGCACCGTTGATGAGTACCTCCACGAGTTTACTCGGTTGGGGAGATATGCCGGCGCTACCTTCGCAGACGAGGAGCGCAAGACGAGCCGCTTCTACGAAGGGCCAAGAGATGATTTAAGGTTGTTACTGTCGGGGCCCAAGGCGCAGGGTTTCATGACCCTGGTGAGTTCGGCCCGGTCCTTGGAGAAGGACATGAAGAATGTCCAAGCAAAGAAGGAATCCGGTAGTAAGAAAGCAGAGTTCAAGGCACCGACTACGTCGAAGTCGGGCTATCGCAGATTCTATAAGAAAGCTAAGACGTCGGGTCCAGCTGCTTCAGGTGCCTCGGGGGCAACTACCAATCGAACCCCGGGTGCTTGTTTCACGTGTGGAAAGACGGGGCACTTTTCCCGTGATTACTGGAGTGGACGCTCAAAGTCCGAAAGGAAATAAGGAGCTACCTACGAGGAGAAGGGCAAAGCGGTGGAGTCGACCGCGTCCCACTATGCTCCGACTCAGCCTAGAGTCTATAACTTGGGCCAGTAGGAGGCCATCAAACAAGCTGACGTGGTGACAGGTACGAGTTAATTTATAGCAAGTTAGCTTTAATACCGTTATCTATTGCTTGTTAGCCTAATATTGTTTGTATAGGCTTTGTTGTGATTAGTGATAGTCCGGCACGGGCACTGTTCGATACGGGAGCTTCACATTCCTTCTTGTCCGAAAGTTTCATATCGCGCATCGGAGTCCCTTCTTCGATGGCGAAGGACAAGTTGGATGTGCTGCTACCGAATGGGTGCTCGATGCGTACGGACAGGGTGTGTGTCGTAAAGGTTCACATTGGGAGCCAAGAGTTCGACTTGCTAGCGTCATTGCTGCCGCTAGTAGAGTTCGACGTAATCTTTGGGATGGATTGGCTGTCAGAGCAGAAGGCTTGGATCGACTGTGACCGGAAGGAGGTCAAGCTGGGTGTAGGGCGAGAGACTATATTCGAGGGGCTAAAGGGGTCGAGCAAGACACTGATGTTTGCTCTTTAGGTGGTGAAGGCGGTTCGTGCTGGTGCAGAGCTATTCTTCGCAATAGTGGGGGCTGTAGAGCCAAAGTCCACTCTGGATGAGATCCCCGTGGTATGCGAGTACCCAGATGTGTTCCCGGATAGCCTTCCTGGAGCCCCACCGCAGCGAGAGATTGATTTCACCATCGAGCTCGTGTCGGGGGCCAAACCGGTGTCACGTGCTCCGTATAGGTTGGCGCCTAAGGAGATGGCAGAGTTGAAAGTTCAGCTAGAGGAGCTGACGGAGCAAGGCTATGTGCGTCCAAGCTCGTCGCCTTGGAGCGCACCGGTCCTCTTCGTTAAGAAGAAGGATGGTAGTATGCGGTTGTGTATCGACTATGGAGAATTGAACAAGCTGACGGAGAAGAATAAGTACCCGATCCCGAGGATTGATGATCTCTTTGATCAGTTAGTCGGATCGTCGGTATACTCCAAGTTGGACTTAAAGTCGGGATAATATCAGCTGAGGATCAGGGAGTGTGATATCCCGAAGACGGCGTTCAGCACAAGGTATGGGCATTTCGAGTTCACGGTCATGCCGTTTGGACTGACGAATGCGTCATCAGTATTTATGGACTTGATGAACAGGACGTTCCGAGATTTCCTGGATCGCTTTGTGATCGTCTTTATTGACGATATATTGGTGTACTCGCAGTGCGAAGAAGATCACTTCAAGCACTTGCATCTGGTGTTGGAGACTCTGAGGAGGAATGAGCTTTATGTGAAATTCTCCAAGTGCGAGTTCTGGCTACCCTCAGTAGCGTTCCTTGGTCATATAGTAAGTGGGGAAGGTATAGCGGTGGATCCGGCGAAGATTGTTGCGATATAGGAGTGGCCTGCGTTGTCTTCTGTCGCGGAAGTCCGTAGTTTTCTCGGGCTTGCCGGATATTACAGGCGCTTCGTAGAGAACTTCTCGCGGATAGCATTACCTCTTACGAAGTTGACAAGGAAGGATCAGAAATTCTTGTGGACGCAAGAGTGCGTGCAAGCTTTTGAGGAGCTGAAGAGGCGGTTGACCACGGCGCCAGTGCTTAGTTCGCCGAGTGGGACCGAGGGCTTTGAGGTGTATAGCGACGCTTCAGGTAGTGGTTTGGGCTGCGTGTTGTTGCAGCATGGAAGTGTGATTGCGTATGGATCACGTCAGCTGAAAGTGCATGAAAGGAACTATCCGGTCCACGACTTGGAGTTGGCGGCCGTGATATTGGCACTCAAGTTGTGGAGACACTACCTTTACGGCGTAATGGTCGATATATACACCGATCACAAGAGCCTAAAATACTTGTTGGATCAAAAGGACCTTAATATGAGGCAGAGGAGGTGGATGGAGTTCCTAGGGGACTACACCTTCAAAATACATTATGTACCCGGGAAGGGCAACGCAGTTGCGGATGCGCTGAGCCGCAGGGCTCCCGCCCGAGCCAACTGGTTGTCGGTGCATGATGAGCGGCTAGTACGGGAGTTGGAGGAGCTTGAGATCTGTTGCGTTGACAAGCAGACGAGCGCCAAAGCAATGTTAAACTAGAAAGAAGTGCAGTATGACCTGGCTGACCGGGTTCGGCAGGCATTGGAGTTAGATGACTCCATGAAGGAGCTTATGGAGGCCGCTCTGGATGGGTCAAATTCCCAGTTCTCGGTGGAAGATGGTTTATTAAGGAAGGATCATCGGTTGTGCGTCCCGAGTGGGGGTAACCTCCGGGCGGAGTTGATGTACGAGGCTCATCATACCAAGTACTCAATCCACCCAGGGAGCACGAAGATGTATCGTGATCTCAAAAAGTTGTTTTGGTGGCCGGGGCTCAAGAAAGATGTGGCGTTGTATGTGGCTAAGTGCCAAGCGTGCGCCTTGGTGAAGGCGGAGTGCCAAAAGCCGGGAGGATTTCTGAAGTCCTTGCCTATACCGGAGTGGAAATTCGACGATATATCTATGGACTTTGTGCACGGGTTGCCAAGGTCGCAGAAGGGGAACGACGCCATCTGGGTGATCGTAGATCGGCTAACCAAGGTGTCGCACTTCATTCCGCATAGGAAGGATGATCCAGTGGAGAAACTGGCAAAGTTGTATGTTGACAATATTGTTAGGCTGCATGGTGTGCCCCGTAGCATTGTGAGCAATCGCGATGGGCGGTTCACGTCAAATGATTGGAGGTTGGTGCAGCAGATGCTGGGAACAAAGCTAAAGTTCAGCACAGCTTTCCATCCGCAGACGGATGGGCAGACCGAGAGGGTCAATAGAACGATGGAGGACATGCTACGCATGTGTGTTCTGGATTTCGGTAAGCATTGGGAAGACCACCTGTATTTGGTGGAGTTCGCGTACAACAACAGCTACCAAGCGAGTATACAAATGGCGCCCTTCAAGGTCCTGTATGGTAGGAAGTGTCGCACGCCGTTATCGTGGCTTGAAACGGGTGAGGCAAGGTTGTACAAGAAGCAGGAGGTGGAGAGTGCTACCTCGTTAGTGCGGATCATTCGGGAGCGCTTGTTGATCGCTCAGGACCGGCAGGCGAAGTATTACAATGCCAAGCACCGGAACGTGGAGTTCGCGGTAGGCGATTGGGTATATCTGAAAGTGAAGCCGTTCAAGGGGGTTTCGCGGGTGAGACGCTTGAAGAAGCTGAGCCCAAGATACCTTGGACCTTTTGAGGTTCTGGAGCGAGTCGGCGAAGCTGCTTACCGTTTGAAGCTATCGGTGGAGTTGAGTGGATTACATGATGTGTTCCACATTTCTGTGTTGCGGAAGGCGGTGCAAGAGCCTTCGCAGGTGATCGCAGTTGACCAAGTGTCGGTGGACGAAGGGTTGACGACTAGGGTCAAGCCCATTCGTATCAAAGATGTTGAGGTCAAGAGACTCCGTAACAAGGAGATCTGGATGGTTAAGGTCCAGTGGGATAATTGCGGGCGAGAGGAGCTCTCTTGGGAACGGGAGCAGTCTATGCTCGAGGAGTACCCGGAATTGTTCCGCTCAGGTACTATTTTACGTTAAGTCCTGTTTTTCCTTTATTAATTTCGTGGACGAAATTCTTTAAGGGGGGTAGAATTGTAATACCCCAAATTGTTGTACGAGCGACGGGAATCGAATTTGGCCAAGAAAGATTTTTGGTACTGGTGACACGGGCCCCGACACGGGCGTGTCGGAGGCCGTGTCGGGTGTGTCGAGCTCGGGCCGTGTAGTCGACCAGTGCAGGTCGACGATGGGCGTGTGGTGGAACACGGCCTAGGACACGGGCGTGTCCCAGGCCGTGTCACACCTGGGCTGTGTGGTTGGGTACACGGGTAATGACACGGGCACGAACACGGGCGTGTCTAGTTTGACACGGGCGTGTCTGATGCCGTGTCACCAAGCCGTGTACCCATCTGACTACAAAGTGTTGATAAATTGCACACGGGGGGCGTGACACGGGAGTGTCGCAGGCGACACGGGCGTGTCGGAGGCCGTGTCACATGCCGTGTGCTGGTTTTCAGATTTGGTCGAGACGGCGAATGAGCTACACGGCCAGGCACACGGCCGTGTGCCAACCCGTGTTCGGCCCAGATTTTATGATTTTGGATTTAATCCGGGTCGTTCGTTTCCTTGGCTTTGGATCCAACGGTGGGGGGCTGCTCCTGGGTGGTTATGGTCGGGAAATAGGGTTTAGAAACCCATTTTCCATTGGCCAATCTCTCTCTAAAAGTTAGAGAGAAGGGAGAGCAAGGAGGAAGGAGGAGTCCAAGATCCGGCCGCTGGGAGAGCTTCGGAGCTCCGAATCGCGATCCGAGTCCAGATCCGCGGAGGCGACGCCGTTGCGGTGCTTTCCAACCGTATAGTTTTCGATGGCGCCGCGGAATAATGCAAGGGTAACGATTTCTCATCCTTGGGCATGTGAAGCCCTCTTTTCCTTTGCATAGGAAGCCCTCTCTCGCGAGTGAGCGAAGAGTTGGAGCGTTCCTTGGGGTAGATATGTAAAGTCCCCCTTGTGTAGAGTCCGTATGCGAAAACGGACATAGACATTGTGTGTGAAGCCTATCCGGACAAGTAGAGCCGGATCGGTGATGTTGCATTGCATATGAACCGGGGAAGACTCCGGGTGTTTGGGCGTTTTTCGGGTTTTCTACGTGGTAGATTGCATCAGAGAGCCTTGGAGATTAAATCCAAGGTGCACCCGGAAAACTGGGCAAAAGCGGGTTTTGCCAACACGGTGGCCGGGGGAGCCAACGTGAACATAACCGGGTTATGTGATTATTTGTGGTGGAAACGGGACTCGGTGAGTCTTGGCCTGCACATATGGCTTAAATTGTCGTTACGGTGTGAGCACGGGTCAGGCGGAACCGTACCCGGTCTATGTCGTTCGGTAGGACCGTTGGCATGGATGAGGGTCTTTGGCGGTCTATGGCTTAAATTGCCGTGACCAAGGTCAGGAAGGCAAAATGCTCATATGGATGACCGTCCAAGAGGCGGTGGTGGATCGGGAACGTCTATGGCTTGAATTGACGTGACATTGGCCGGTTCGCCGAGAATGTGCCCTGAGTGCACGGGGTGTGTGGCCGTGCGAGCCTACGCCTGTGGTTAGTGCAAATACTGTATATAATTGCGTATGCTAATAAAGTGCAGAGAAAGAGCATTGCCGCCCCGAGTGTGGGGGCGGGATCGTTATAATTTGGTCAGCATTGCTGACCGTTGCAATTGTTTGCCACCGGGCGGTGGTTTGTGGCTTGCAGGTGCTGCGGAGCAGAGCGGGAAATAGCGGGCTAAAGCCCTTGTTGCTGTGCCGGCCCTCGAAGGCCTTATTGCTTATGTTTCTTTCCCGTTTTTCATGTATGGCCGTCCTGTGAGCCGAAGTATGAAAACACTATTTTTGTTAAGTGAACAATGTAAGGCCTTAAGGCCAGTTCTCTTTTGTGTATGATTACATTCCTGAGTTTGTAGTGGACATTCATGCTTTGTAGCAGGGTTCTTATTTCCTTTTGCAACCTAATAAATTGCTTCCGCTAGGTGTTGTGTAGGACGATATGATTGGTTTCAACGCGTAACCAACCGGTCTGTCCGTAGCATATGGCGTTGGGCCCCAGCCGGACCTACTGCTATATACTATGTGACGGATAGGGGTGTTACAGGGCGGGCCGCTGGTCCTGGGCAGCTGGCCAAGGCCGCCCGACCGGAGGGGGTCGGCCGGTCATGGCCGCCGACCACGAGGAGACAGCCGGCCACGGTCGGCCGGCCGCGGCCGCCGGCCGCAAGGGGGCGGCCGGCCACGGACGGCCGACCGCGGCCGCCGACCGCCGGCCGCAAGGAGGCGGCCGGCCGAGGCCGCCGGCCGCGAATAAGGGGGGCGGTCGGCCGCCGGCCGCAAGGGGGGGCGGCCATGGGTGGCTGGGCGCCGCCCGCCGCCCGCCCGTAAAGACGACGACGGCGGCGGTTGCGATTTATCGCGTGGCGGTTGCGGGATCCGGAGCGCGGAGGTTGTTCTATCTGGCATGCGGGAGTTGGGATCCGATGTGCGGTAGTTAGGATCCACCACGCGGTGGTTTGGATCCGTCGTGCGGTAATGGGATCCGGCGCGCGGTAATGGGATCCGACGCGCGGTAGTTAAGATAATCCTCTATAAATTAGGGGGTACCCATCACATCTCATCATACTTCCTAGTACCGTTATGAGCTTTTCACTGGATAGATCTCGGGAAGTCCAAGATCAGTCCTAAAACTTTGAGCATAACTAAACACTAAATAAAAGAAGATAAGTAAGAAGATATTATAATCGGTGAACATCATCTCATGAGAATGATGGGTTATGGTTGAGGAGGACCAAATAGTCTGGGGAGCTAAGACTCGGTTGGTTGTGATATGGAGGAATAAATAGTCCTGAGCGCTGGAGGCTCAGCACTACAAGAAAAAGTCTATTTAACAAGGAAAATTAGAAAGACAAGATAACTGCTTGCTAATTAGCATCAAATTTAACAAGGTAAATGATTTTCTAATTTACCTACAAAATTAGCAATAAATTTTTTTGTTGTAAAATTAACAACGAATTATTTTGTTGCAAAATAACAACGAACTTTTTTGCTGCTAAAATAACAACAATTTTTTTTGTTACAAAATATTGATGGAGATATTTCTCTCTTAAAATATTTACTACCTTTCATAAAAAATATATAATTTTTTTATTTATTTATGTTCATCTCTTAAATTTAAGTCATAGATAAAATTTAAAATGAAATTATGATCATACATATACATACTTCATATAACTTAAAAAATTATTTATATATTTATATATTTCTATAAATTAACATAATTTATGTCCAACAAAATAATTATTATATATATTTAATTTTGTATATAATTTTGTAAATTATTTCAACTTCAATGTATACATATCTTAGAAACTAACATAAATTATTTGAATAGAATAATTAATAATATATTTATAAATTTTAATTGAGTATTAATTAGTATTCAACAAATTATTTAATATTATATTTATTTTTCAATGTAATTTTAGAAATTTTAAAATATTTATATATATTTATAAGTTAGCAGAAGATAAAGACAGCTGTAAGCTTGAGAGAAGCTCCAAAACTGAGAAGATGCTTCAAAACTGAGAAGATGCTTGCAGCTAGCTGAAGACAGAAGAGAGATACGGCAGAAATCAAAAGGTGCAAACAAGAAAGGAGAAGATACAAGAAAAATGAAAGGCCTCTTAGCTTTCGTGAAGAGCAAGGAACTCCAACAGGCGCAACGGATGAAGAAGACGAAGCACCTGCCATCTGCACTATAAAAGCAGAAAGAAACTGCAGTTGTAATATAACGTGTGTGTATTTCTAAGTCTTATTTAAGACTCTTGTCATCTTGTACCAGCACATTGAAAGTGACAAGTCTAATCTCCTCCATATAAAGTCTTTATTTATTTTGTTCCTTGGCAACTGTGCTTTCCATTTTAATATAACAGTGGTATCAGAGGTATCTGCGGGTTCAAAACCACAAAATGTCTTCATTTACCTATGCAGCCAATGCAATTCCAATATTTCAAGGAGAATAATATGATTATTGGGCATTCCAAATGATCACTCTTTTCAAGTCTCAATCACTTTGGGACATTGTAGAAAATGGGTATCAACTTCCTAATCCTGGAGAGGAGCAAACTCCAGCAACTATAAAATTATTGGCAGACAAAGAAGTGAAGGATGCTCGAGCAATGTTACTGATACAACAAGGAGTTAACAAATCAATCTTCCCTCGTATAATGGCCACAACATCAGCCAAAGCTGCATGGGGTCTCTTGAAAACTGAATATAAAGGAACAAATCAGGTAATTTCAATCAAATTACAAACTTTATGGAGAGAGTTTTACACTCTTTTCATGAGAGAAGATGAGTCTGTACAAGATTTCTTAGCACGAGTAACAAATATCATTAACCTTATAAGAAACTTAGGTGATGATATTGCTGATAGAAGAGTCGTGCCAAAAATATTAAGGAGTCTTCCTTCCAGTTTTAATCCCATAGTAACTGCAATAGAAGAATCCAAGGATCTGGATACACTATCAATTCCAGCTCTACTTGGATCATTGCAGTCCTATGAAGATAGACTGAAAAGGCAGTCTTCAAACACACCTCAACAAGCTTTCCAAATAAAAGAAGAAAGCAGTAAAATTAAAACAGAAAGTGTAAAGAAAAACACTAAGCCATTTATCAAAAATAAATCAAAATTTTACCAAGGAAAATTTCAGGGTTGCATTCTATGCAAGATATCAAATCATGATGCTCAGAATTGTTACTATAGATGCAAGACTTGTAAAAAACCAACTCACCTTGCAAAAGACTATTGGTTCTCTAAAAACAAAGAAGCCAAGTATGTTGAGAAGAAAATAGAATAGCTATTCTATATGGGTGAAGAAGATAAAAGAAAGAAATATATTTGGTATATAGACAGTGGGTGCTCCTGTCACATGACAGAAAACATAAGTTACTTTGCATCTTTAGATGAAAGTCAGAAGTCTGAAGTTGCACTTGGAAATGGAAGGTTAGAGAAAATAGAAGGAAAGGGGACAATTATTGTCCAAACAGAAAAAGAAAAAGAAGCAAAGCACATTGACGGTGTCTAGTTTGTTCCAAGAACATTGTGATATATTTGATAAAGATGTCCAGCTCATATTATCAGTGCCAATGACAAAGAATAGAGCCTTCCCACTAATTTTGAAACCAGGAAAGACACTCGCTTATTCCTGCATCAATCAACATAGTATATCAACTAAACTATGGCACAAGAGGTATGGACATTTAAATATTCAAGACTTAAGAAGATTGTATCAAGATGAACTAGTAGAAGGCCTGCCATCAATACGATCAGATCCTTTTTTCTGTGAAGAATGTACATTGGGCAAACATCATAGAACTCCTTTTCCTCATAAAAGTGAAAGAAGCAGTACACAACCACTAGAGCTCATCCATGCTGATTTATGGGGGCCTTCACCAGAAGCTTAAATTGGTAATAAAAGGTATTACTTACTCATTGTAGATGATTATTCAAGGTTTATGTGGATTTATTTTCTACAGTTCACATCCCAATCTTATCAATTCTTCAAACAATTCAAAGAGATGGCAGAAAAACAATATGGTTTTCTCTTAAAAGTGCTAAGAACCGACAGGGGAGGTGAGTTCAACTCAACAGAATTTTCAAATTACTGCATAACCAATGGGATTATTAGAACTTACAGTAAGTAAATCCCCACAACAGAATGGGGTAGTTGAAAGAAGAAACAGAACTGTAAGTGAAATGTTCAGAACTATGATGATAGAAAAATCTCTGCCATTCAAGTTCTGGGCTGAGGCAGCAAACACAGCTGTCTATATATTAAACAGATCACCCACAAAATCTTTGAAAAAGACAACTCCATTTGAGGTTTTGCACAACAAAAAACCAAAGATACAACACCTTAAAATTTTTGGGTGTATTGCTTATGCCTACAAACATAGTGATGAAAGGCACAAGCTTGATAAAAAAAGTGAAAAGTGTGTGTTCATTGGTTACAGTGATGAATCAAAAGGGTTCAGATTGTTTAACCCAAGAACAAATAAACTATGTATTTCTAGAGATGTTATTTTTAATGAAGAGGAAAAATGGAAATGGGTATCAGATAGTGAGCAGACTTCATCATCTAAAGGCACAATCTCATTTCATGACACCATCCAATCATTGCCAGAGGCAGAGGTTGTATCAGAAGAGGATGAACCTTCAGATTCAGTAATACCTACAATGATTCATCATCAGACAGCTCAACTTCATCACCACCCAAGAAAATGAGATTATTAAATGATATATATCTCAGCAGTAACCTTGGTTTGTCTGCAGTTATTCCATCCAGTTTTGAAGAAGCTGCAGTTAGTGAAGAATGGAGAAAAGCTATGGATGAGGAAATTAAAATGGTGGTTAAAAACAACACTTGGAACTTAGTCTCCCGACCACCAAACAAAGAAATTATAGGACTAAAATGGGTCTATAAAATCAAAGAAAATGAAGATGGATCAATCCTGAAATATAAAGCAAGAATAGTAGCTAAAGGGTATTCCCAGATTCCTGGACTGGACTTTAATGAAACATATGCTCCTGTAGTCAGAATGGAAACAATAAGACAACTCATAGCATTTGCAGCACAAAATAAATTTCCCATATTCCAGCTTGATGTCAAATCAGCATTTCTCAATGGAGAAATACATGAGGATATATATGTACAACAACCAAGGGGATATGAAATTTCAGGAGAAGAAGACAAAGTTTATAAACTGAATAAAGCCTTGTATGGACTAAAGCAGGCTCCCAGGGCATGGCACTCGAATATAGACTCTTATGTTCAAAAACAAGGCTATAAAAGGTGCAGTTATGATTCATCATTCTATATAAAGAAAAACTTATCCAGTCTAGTTCTTCTTTGCCTTTATGTAGACGATCTTGTAATTACTGGTAATGATGTTAATAAGATAGAAGATTTCAGAAGTGATATGAAGAAAAAATATGAGATGACAGATCTAGGTCATCTCAAATTGTTCTTAGGAATTCAAATTAAGCAAACTCCTGATGGCATATCTCTATGTCAAGAAAAATTTGCCAAAGACTTGCTTAAAAATTTCCAACTTAAAAATTGTAACTCAGTAATTATTCCAATGAGTACATCAGAAAAGTTTGTTAAAGAAGGAGGAGAATTAGCAGATGAAGGAGTATACAGAAGTCTCATTGGCTCATTAATCTATCTAACAAATACCCGTCCAGACATAGAATATGCAGTCAATATATTGTCCAGGTTCATGAATAAACCAACAAAGATTCATCTTGCAACTGCAAAGAGAATACTTAGGTATATTCAGGGGACAAAATCATATGGACTGTTTTATAAAAGAGAAGAAAAAGAAAAGCTAGTTGGATATTCAGATTCAGACTGGGGCGGATGCTTAGATGATAGAAGAAGTACCAGCGGCTATATTTTCTTCGACGGCAACAAACCAATTTCTTGGTCATCCAAAAAGCAGCAAACTGTTGCTTTGAGTTCAGCCGAAGCAGAATACATGGCCCTGAGTTCAGCTGTAACTGAAGCCCTATGGTTAAAAAGACTGATGAAAGAAGTAAAAGGAAGAGAAGAAGAACCAGTAATCATTTACTGTGATAGCACCTCTGCAATAGCCCTAGCCAAAAATCCGATTTTTCACAAGCGTAGTAAACACATCGAAATACGCTTTCATCATATACGGGAGAACTTAGAAAAAGGAGAAATAAAATTAGGGCAAATATCAACTAAAGAACAACTAGCCGATCTTCTTACCAAACCTCTACCAAGAACGAAATTTGTTGAGTTACGTTCTCAAATAGGGGTTATAGATCTCTCAGCTTAAGAGGGGATAAAGACAGCTGTAAGCTTGAGAGAAGCTCCAAAACTGAGAAGATGCTTCAAAACTGAGAAGATGCTTGCAGCTAGCTGAAGACAGAAGAGAGATACGGCAGAAATCAAAAGGTGCAAACAAGAAAGGAGAAGATGTAAGAAAAATGAAAGGCCTCTTACCTTTCGTGAAGAGCAAGGAACTCCAACAGGCGCAACGGATGAAGAAGACGAAGCGCCTGCCATCTGCACTATAAAAGCAGAAAGAAACTGCAGTTGTAATATAACGTGTGTGTATTTCTAAGTCTTATTTAGGACTCTTGTCATCTTGTACCAGCACATTGAAAGTGACAAGTCTAATCTCCTCCATATAAAGTCTTTATTTATTTTGTTCCTTGGCAACTGTGCTTTCCATTTTAATATAACAGAAGATATATATATAATATTATAAATTTTTAATACTTATATATATATTTAGAAATGATAATATATATTTATTTTTTTACATAATATTATAAATTAAATATTAAACATATATTTATATAATGTACCGCATAAATATACAAATAAGTTTGTTAGCACAGTTGGCAAACATGGTAAGGTGTTCGAATCCTGCTATTTTATAACATGTAAATTTTTTTTTATCATATAATTTTTTTTTATTTACCATAATAATTAGCAACAAAAAAATGAATTGCTTGTTAATTTAAGAAGGATAAAAATCCTTGCTAAAATTCCCTTGCAAAATAGGAAGGAAAAAAATCTTTTCTAAATTTAGCTATGCTCAATTTAGAAAGAAAAATGTTTTGTTGCTAAATACCTTGCCCATGCAAATTAGCAACGAATTTTTTGTTTTAACAACGAATTCTTCTCCTAGCTAATAAGAGATTTTCTTATAGTACAGATGGTATGGTTGGGGTGATACATATGCATGTGCATGTGATATGGCGGGTATTCAGTACTACCCAGCCGTCACACCGATCGGTGTACGTTGATTTGACAAGTTGTTGTGGTCTAGTGGGTCAGCTCAGCTAGTGTCTTGACGACGTTTTCCTAATGACCTTTCACTTAGCCTAAAAAGACTGGTGGATTCTAGCAAAA
The DNA here is from genome assembly GCA_039513925.1 of Platanthera zijinensis. Lineage (NCBI taxonomy): Eukaryota > Viridiplantae > Streptophyta > Magnoliopsida > Asparagales > Orchidaceae > Platanthera > Platanthera zijinensis. The sequence goes on from CM077094.1 coordinate 129,536,692, forward strand.
GTGTGTGGGGGCTCCGCTGTTGTGATCTTAGTGTCAATATATTCATTCATGTTTGGTCGCGAGCGCGCGCGCTGGCGGAACGTGTGCGCTGGCTGTGGGCGCTGGCCGCAATCGTTCGTGGGTCGTCCGTGCGCGCGTCTTGTGGAGTGTTTCTGGACCCCTTTGATCGAGCAGGTACGGTCCACGCGCATGGTTTGCCTGCTTGGGCTAGTTCTGTTGCGCGTGTTCGGTCGGATGCCTTTAACTTGACTTGAGAATTTTTTTTAGAGGGAACCGGATCAAGTATTGGAGCATTAGCTGAATTTTCTTAAAAAAAAACCTTAAGAAATTTACAGCAGCAGCCAAGTTAAAAATTGGTCAGAGTCAGAGTGTTTCACATATATTACGCACGAGTTCAGAGGTCAGACACATGCTCGCATGCATGATATAACAGGCTACGAAATCATAAACAATAAAAAAAAAAGTGACTGTTATTAGCACTGCATTTTTGGACATACGCACTACATTTACTCTTAATTTTTTGCACCTTTTGAAAATACTCCTTGTACATGCAATTTTAGGAAAAGTGTTCAACACGAAAGTTGTAGATCTCGTCGAGATCTACAACTTTCGTGTTGAACACTTTTCCTAAAAATGCATGTACAAGGAGTATTTTCAAAAGGCGCGAAAAATTAAGAGTAAATGTAGTGCGAATATCCAAAAATGCAGTGCTAATATAAATCACCAAAAAAAATCCCAGTAACTAATCATAATTTACTAATTTTAGAATACAAATTATAACTTTTTAGAGAGCAAAACCCGCGAAGCCATTCTCCCCCTCCCTCCCTCCGTCGCTATTTTCTCCTCACCATTCAACGCTCCTCCCACCATCGTCCATTTAGGAAGCCGCACTGGATCTTCAGAAAGCAGCCATGCAGTTTTCCTAGCGCCGGGAGAAATAAATAAATAAAACACCGAAGGGAAGGCAGGCATGTCGTCGGCGACGTCGCCGCCCAAAAAACGGGGATAAGGTTCAACCGCCGGACATCCAGCGGGCGCATCGTGAGCCTCACCCGCGATGAACTCGACTTGGGCCCGGAGCTCACCTCCACCTCCTCCGGCGGCCCCAACGACTTCTCGAACTACACCGTTCACATGCCGCCCACCCCCGACAACCAACCTTACACCGCCACCGGAAGTTCCAGCTCCAAGTCCGATGACCTCCCCCGCGCCGCCGGCAGAACCAAGCGTATGGGCAGCGACGGAGGCGGGGGCTCCAGCAGGCTGGAGAGACGGATATCCGTTATGAAGACCCAGAACAAGTCCATGCTGGTCCGCAGCCAGACCGGCGACTTCGATCACAATCGTTGGTTGTTCGAGACGAAGGGAACCTACGGCATCGGCAACGCCATCTGGCCCCAAGACGGTGGCTATGATGTCGACGGCAGCATGGACCAGTCGGATTTCATGGACAAGCCGTGGAAGCCTCTCACCAGGAAAGTCCGGGTGTCCGCCGTAGTCCTTAGCCCGTTCAGGTAATTTTTAGGCATACAAATCCAACTAACAAAATCATGCATGCATTTAACATATTTTTATGCACATGCCCGTGAAAACATACGCTTAATTTGGGGAAAATATTTTCATCTACTGGACTTTTTTATTTTCATTAGTCAAGTGATTATGACGGCATGAATTAGATTTTTTTATTTTCACCGGTCAAGCAGTTACGATCTCATGAATTGGACATTAATTAAGGTTCGATTCATGTGATCGTAACTACTTGACTGGTGAAAATAAGTTCCCTCAAACAGAGTCTTCGAAACATTTTTTTATAAAAAAAATTTTTTTTTTTTTGGATCAAATATGAATGAAACAAATATTAGGGACTCCAATATTGATGAGAAATATTTAGGTATGGGTAATAGATCATCGTGCTGAGAAAAAATAGAATGATATGTGATTTCAACGGTATAGATTATTTGCAAAAATATTCAGCAGTACCCTATTTGTATGATATAGTCATATTGAAAAGTGATCATATTTAAGATGATTATGTGCGAAAATTCGTGTTGGCTAGAATATGCGGCGAGATAAGGGGGCGCGCACGGTTATCTAAGATGTGCTACAAGTACATTTTTTTCAATATTGAGAGAGACTTTTAGAAACAATTTAAGGCAATGATATTAACACCATAATTTTAGATATTACTACTTTTGATTATTTGCAAACATGATTTTTACAAATCGGCTATTCTCAATTAAGCACAAAAGTTATTAACACTTAAAATTTTTTAAAAAAATATATATGTGTGTGTTAATATATAGAGATATATCTACTGAGTGCTAATTAATATTATCAACCACAAATTTAAATAAAAGAAGTGTAAACTATTAACAACTACATTTGATCACAAACATAATTTTATGATAAATTTTGATCAAAAATAATTGTTGTGAATCCCTCTAGATTCCTGGTAAATCGAACTAAATTAAACCATCTTAGCCCGAGAGCGGTCGAGCGCGCGGTCACAGAAAATAGAAAGCTGAAAAAGGAATTTTTTTTAATATGGAAAATCTGTCAACTGGGTGAAAAATTATGTGGCTGGATCTGTGTCAATCAAACCTCCACTATTTGTTGTACAGGTTTTTTTTGAAGAACTCGAGGGCAGCATGTCGCATCTCGTTATAATTGTTAAGAGAGAGAAAGAGAGAAGAGCTCGGAGGGTGATAGGTCACCACTCACAGAGCTAAGTATTTCTTTGTGAGTTGTCAGGAGCGATGCACTAGTTGCGCCTTGAAGTCCTCTATTGGTGCTCGGAAGCGGGAGCATCTTATTGCACTTGTTCTGATGCCTGGGCCTTGGAATTTTGAGTGGCGCGCTCGACGCTCTCTATCCTTTGTGGTTTGTCTTCTATTGTTCTTAGAGGAGTCAGAAATGAGTGACTTGTCGTCAACTGATAAACTTGTTGCTGAGTTGGGGGCACTGGAGATACTGGGTGTTCTCTACGTCTAACTGTAGTAGAGTGGTCCTTGACGGGCTCTAAAATTGGTATTGACAAATGTCGACGGTGCTTGCACATGAACTTCGAGAGCTCTGGTGGGATTGACAGTCTTTAGCTGACTAGACAGAGCGCTTGTAGGAGCAGTCTGGAGAATGGAGCGCACGACGACGTGCTTGGAATGATGTGTGTACTGAGGGATCCACGTAAGAAGGAATGTGCACACGATGGAATGTGCACGCAGAGGGACGTGCACAAAAGGGGAGCGCACACAAGGAGGAACTTGCACACGAAGGGGCGTATGCAAGGGGGAACGTGCACGTGAAGGGACGTGCACATGTTGGAGGAGAAACACGCACAAGGGGGATCCCGCGCAAGGATAAACATGCGCACGACGGAATGTGCACAAAGGAGGAGCGCACACAAGGAAAAACTTGCACACCGAGGGATGTGCACAAGGCGAAAAGTGTGTGTGGAGGGATGAGCGCATGTTGGAGGAGAGATGCGCGTAAGGGGAACCGCGCGCATGGAGGAACATGCGCACGACGGAACGTGCGCAAAGGGAGAGTGAACACAAGGAGGAACCTTCACACAGAGAGACGTGCACAAGAGATAACATGCATACGGAGGGACGTGCGCACATTGGAGGAGAGACGCATGCAAGGAGGAACGTGCACATGATAGGATGTGTGCACGTTGGAGGATGCTCGGGGAGGAGAGGGAAAATTCGTAACAAGAGGAGGAAAAAGAAAATCCTAAAAGGATTTTTTGTGCGAAGAAGAGGTCCAAATGAAGGAAGATTGAGGTCTATTTATAGATTTCGTGAGGGCAACCCGATAATTTTCTCTGATAAATACAAGACGGACGAATAGAAACGCTCCATTTAGAGCATGCAGATAAATAATTTTATGAAAATGTTGAGACTGCCCCGGACAAATTTAACCCCAATAGAAAATTAATCTTCCCTCCTGCGAGGGGAGATGCAGTCCGGCAAGGCCGGCGGCGAGGCGAGGTCGGGGAGAAGAGCTTCGGGACGAGGACGAGCAGCGAGAACGCCGCCAGATTTGGGCGGCAAGGAGGCTGCCCCAACCGGACGGACAAAGGGCCGTCCAATTTGGGGCGGACCTACTCTATGGCTGGGATCCGACCAGAGTCAGGCGACAAAAATGCCTCCCGATCTGGGCTGAGAGGAAGCCACCCCTATCGGGCGGCCAAAGGGGTTGCCTAATTTGGGGCAACCCTGCCTTCTATCGAAGGGCCAGCTAGAGCCGAGCGGCATATTTACCGCCCGATCTGGGCGGAGAGGAGGTCGACCCTCCGCATGCTGGCGGAGGGTTAGACGGCAAAAAGGTTGTCTGGTTTGGGCGCCCGAGGACGAGCAGTCTTTAGGCCGCCGACTTGGGCGGCCACGCGGCCGAGAGACCATCACATGGCTCGGCCGAAGAGGCTACACCATGGGAGATTACGTGGTGGTTTTTGGATAATCTCACCCCATGCATGAGGTGCGACTATCACTTCTGGGGGACCCCATCATTTGCCCCCCAAGTTCCCGTAGTTCAGATCCTAAGTGAATGGAGGGCGGGGACTTCTACTTGAAAGCTGGACTAAGCGCGCAACATTTTGCGATGGTGTTCGCATGACAAAACGACCAGGAGTTGCAAAGGGTGGTACGTGCAAGGGTCGCATTGCGCACTAGGTGTGATGTGCATAATTGGTGAAGTGCGCGCGAAGTGCGTGCTGCCCACGATGCTCAAATGTTGTGTGCATTTGTTGCTTTACGTTCGTGAGGACTTGTGCGAACCCTTGCCCTTTGCGGCGCTACTTGCGGGAGAGGCTGATGCAACAACGCTCCTTTCCTACCGTGGAGCAGGTTTAAACGATGTGAGATACTTGTGATGCCAGAGATGAAGATCCACATGGTGTTGCATGCACATTGTTGCGGTGTAACCGAATCTGGTATTGGAGATCTCTGATGGGTGTGGGGGCTCTGACATTGATATGGATGAGGTATAGTTCCACCTTCATTGTACCTTTATACATATGCATAATGTAGTGGTTTTGTACCGTATTTGCAGTGCCTTGGTTACTCTGTATGTATTGTGTGTCTTGTGCGCAAGTGCTTCAGCTTTGCGAATGCAAATTTTACCTTCCAGGTACCAAGACGTTGTTTGCAGCGGAGGCCAATGCGGTTGCATTTAGGCGAGGGATGACAAAGACCCTCCGTATGATGGTGCAAGCGTGCAGTTGCAATATAGCTAGTCTCGGTATTAGAGATCTTTCAGAGGATGAGAGTGGGGGCTCTAATGCTGATGTGGATGAGGTGTAGCTCTGCATTTATTGTTCCTTCATGTGTGTGTGTATGTGTGTGTGTGTGTGTGTGTGTGTGTGTGTGTGTGTGTGTGTGTTATGTAGTGTCTTTGCACCTTACTTGCGGCGCCATGGTAGCTCTGTATGTATTATCTGATTGTTTGTTAACTGCTCAAGCTTCGAGCGTTTGCTTGCAATGGCGATTGAGCATTGGTTGTGTTGGCGTCATTATTTTGCGCTCGATTCTGGTATGATTATTTGATGTTGGGAGTTGGAGGATGAGACCCAGGTGGTGTCGTAACCTTATATGTGGGCGAAGGGCGGATGCTTCGAGTTGAGTTGTGAGAGGTCTGTATTACTGAACTGGTGGATATCACTGATTGGAGGTGAAGAGCGGACCTTCGAACCTAGGAGATCGCGGGGGAGGGGGGGGGGCAAGCCCTGACGGTGCTGCAACCTATTGCAGCGGAGAAGGGCGGACCTTCGATCAGTGATAATGAGAGGTTGCTGGGACGTGGTCTCAGAGAAACGGTGAAGTTAGACCTTCAAACCGCTGACGATCTTGTTAGGTTCAGGCCCTGATGACGATGCGGCCCACTGCGGCGGAGAAGGGCAGACCTTCAATCGGCGATACTGGGCCGTGGTCCCAGAGAAACTGTGAAGGCCAGATCTTCGAAACATTGGCAAGCACGAGGGGGTAGGTCCTAGAGACGCAGCAACCTACTGTGGCGGAGAAGGGAGGACCTTCAATCAGGGGTAGTGGGAGGCCGCTGGGATATGATCCCAGAGAAACGGTGAAGTGCAGACCCCCGAACCACTAGCGAGCAAGAGTAGGCCGACACTAGCGGCCTGCATCCACTTGTGAGGGAGAATTGAGAGCCTAAAGGTAGGTGTTGTTAATGTGCGCGCTGCCCGGAGGTAGATATTGTTAATGAGGGTGTTGCTTGGAAGCATGTGTTGTTAATGAGCGCTCTGCCCGGAGGCAGGCGTTGTTAATGAGCGCGCTTCCGGGAGGCAAGTGCTATAGTGTGAGCTGCCCTGAGTCAAGTGTTGTAAGAGCGCGCTACCCGGAGGCAAGTGTTATAAGATCATGTTGTACAAAGATATGCACTGTTAATGAGTGTGTTGCCCGGAGGTAGGTGTTGTAAGAGCGCGCTGCCCGGAGGCAGATGCTGTTAATGAGCACACTGCCCAGAAGCATGTGTTGTAAGAGTAAACAAATGTCCTTTCTTTTGGACAATGTTCGAGCATAGTCTTGATGATGCAGAGGTTGTTTGCCTTTTCTAGGCTTGTAATGAACATATTTTGAAAGTTGTTAAGAGTCATTGTCATGAGTCTAATTTTGTAGTAATTTACATGATGTGTTTATAAAAAAAATAAAATTGGTAGAGTAGCGCGATGGCACGGGTAGAGCTCCACTGATGGATAAGGAGCTTTCTCCTAGGATGACTGTCTCGGGGGTTGCCCCCCGGTCCTTTCTAGCAAGCGGATAGTTGACTTTTTGCTGGTTGATTCGATGTTTGGTCAAAAAAAACCACCCTAACAACCCTCGTCTAATGAGACACTCGAATTCCTCCGTGAGTTTGGACCAACTTTCTATATTTTTCCCTCGTCCGCAGAGGAACTCACAATACTTTGTCTGGTCGCATGCACCTTTAGCGAGCAATCGGGGCTTACTGAGTGTCTTAGTGCTTTAGATTACTGAGAGTATGTTTTCTTTGGGGGTATGGAGGGGCATGAGGGCTTGATCGCAATGATGCCCCCTAGGTTGGCGATATTTGCTATGAAATCTGCCACTCTTCTTGAGTATCTTCATTGGGTCATATCCCTTATTTTTCTATTGTCTGCCTTTGAATTGTTATTGATGAGCTTCTACTGCCAACAACGAGTGGCGGTGTATGGGATATTGAGCCAAAGCGGTATACTGCTCGACTTGTTTGTGCTCTTCGGTTATCATGCTGTGAAATTCTTCACGAGCAATCCTTCGAAATAAAGACTCGGGGACCCCTATTTTGGCGTGATAATGGAGATGATGAGTTTCACATTCTAATATCGGAGGTACATGTCGAGCAAAGCTAGCATCGTCGATGGGCTCCCTTACGGGCATGCAATACTTGGAGGAGGATTGCTTGGCCATGTCAAAATCCAAAGTTGGCGTGGGTAGGGTGCCAAGCGTAGAAGCTGGGCGGGAGGCACGAGAAGACTCTAAATCCCATAAAAACATGAGCGCCTGACCTTAGCTCTCCTCTAGCAGACACATGCGTTCATCTAATTTGGAAAGCTTGGCCTCTTCCTCGAGAGGTGTGTTATCGTGTGAGTTGGAGAGGGATAGAGCAGTGTGCCTCCTAGGGGCAAAACTTTTGATGATGCAGACATTTCTTCTTATCATGGTAGTTGGCGGCGAGCATTGATGTGCATAGGATAATGTTCTCTGAATCTTCGGGGGGGGGGGGGTGTAATGGTCCAGGCCCGACTCAAATCGAGACCACGTCCATTGAGGGAGACCCAGCTGGACCAAACTAGCATTGTCCGGAATACATCCCAAGCACCCAACCCATCACCATACCTACGGGCGGGTTGTTGGTAGTCGTAGCCCCCTTTGATGAGCGAACTCAATAGTTAAGTTTGGCCCTAGTGTGACTTTTTAGGAGTTCACTCATCCTAGTACTACTCTCGCACAAGTGGGAAGGCAGGTTGTTAGTGGTCGTAGCCCCCTTTGATAAGCGAACTCGAGAGTTAATTTTGGCCCTACAGGGACTTCCCAGGAGGTCACCCATCCCAGTACTACTCTCGCCCAAGTGTAGTTAAGTTTGGCGTGAGTAGTACTGGGATGGGTGACCTCCCGGGACGTCCCTGTAGGGCCAAACTTAACTATCGAGTTCACTCATCAAAGGGGGCTACGACAACCAACAACCCGTCTATGGGCATGGTGATGGGTTGAGTGCTTGGGCTGCAGCCCGGACGACTCTAGTTGAGTCCTGATGGGTCTCCCTCTGTGGACATGGTCCCAATTAGAGTTAGGCATGTATCGTTACAAAAAACCTCCCTCTGATGTCAAATTGTAACACCTCCATTGTATATCACTTTATCAATACTAAAGTTGTGATGTCTATATGTTGTGGAGCCCCATTCGAATCCATATTATATATTAATTTGCAGGGGAGGTGTTATAGGGTGTTGGGAACTCCTTCCCACAAACGGCGTCAAACTGTTGTAGATCATTCAAGGAACCTGATAGACCGAACTAAATTGAATTGCCTTAGCCCGAGAGTGATCGAGTGTGAAAACAGTCACAAAAAATAGAAAGCTGAAAAAAGAATTTCTATTTAATGTGGAAAACTCGTCAACTAGGTGAAAACCCATGTGGTCGGATCTGTGCCGGCCAAAACTCCACTATTTGTTAGTTGTTATAAATGGATTTTTTGTAGAACTCGAGAGCGACATGCCGCCTCTCATTACAATTATTGAGAGAAAGAAAGGCAGAGAGCTCAGAGGGTGACATGCCACCAACCGCGGAGCTAAGTATTTATTTGTGAGTTGTTAGAGAGATGCACTAGTGATAGATTTACTTTCAAGACTACCTAAACACCTAGAGGGGGGGTGAATAGGTACTTTTCCTTGATTTAACTTAAGGCAGAATATAACTACAGTTCTTTGAATAAATCAGATATTTCTAATCTAACACAGCACAACAATCACAAACATACACACATCACAGATTGCACACAGATTTATAGTGGTTCCCCAAGGTCTGGGTACATCCACTTTTCCCCTTCACCTATCTAGCAGTATGCTAGAGTCGACCTAACTTCTTCCTTTAACTCAGATCCTCAGATCCTACAGCTCAGAATCCAGAAGGATTCCTACAACTCAGGCTAACAAGCCCTACCTCAGCCATGCCACAAGGCCTACAACTCAGAGAATACCTTCTCCTACAACTCAGGCTAACAAGCACTACCTCAGCCTTGCCACAAGGCCTACAGCTCAGAGAATACCTTCTCCTACAACTCAGTCATAAATAGCCCTACCTCAGAGAATAAATCTCCTACACTCAGCCTTTATAAAATAGGCTTACAACTCAGATCTATGAATAGATCCTACAGAATTTGATAAGGAATTTTTGTAATCTCTTACCCTTGTTGAGAGAGAAGGGATAAGAACTTTCTTGATCAGCTTCTTGAAGAGGCTGATGGCTGAAATCAACTTGATCTTAGCTTTATTCAAAGCTTCTTGAATCTGAACTTTGTTGGGTTGATTTCCTTTGAATAAAACTGACTGGCAGCTTCCTTCTTAGACTTCAGAAATAGATCTGAATCTTCTTGACAGATTAGTTCAGAATCTGCTTCTTGAGAGACCTGTGAATGTCTCCTCCTTATCTTCAAATAGCCGGATCTCTCTCTATCTAAACCTCTTGAAGATACTTCTGAATTCTTGATTGAATTCCACTTAGACAGAATCTGAATAGTAAACTACTTCAGAACGTCTTCTTAGATCTTCTCACGAAGATCTTCTTCTTTGTTACTTGTACTTTCTTGATCAGAGATTAATCTCTAATTGTGTTAGTGGTGACAATACTTCTTCTCTATGTTTGTTGTTTTCTTCTTCTGAATCCATCTATTTATAGACTTCATCCTTGGTAACCGGCTGCTCCGGTTTATAACTAACTTCTGACAAGTCTGACAGCTTCAGTAAACCGGTCATAACCCACAGCTGTCAAGTCTTCAAACAGTTCTTGAGCCTTTGACTCTGTCAGCAAAGCGTCGAGTCTGTCTGTCATAAAGTGTCGAGACCATCTGTCAATATGTGTCGACACAAGTGACTTAAGTGTCGACACAGCCTTTGGTGATATCAACAAAGTTGCCTTGATGTCGACACAGCTTCTTGATATTGCATCTTGAGAATGTGTTGACACTGATTATTTGTGTCGACACAAACACTTCACCATTCATCAGCAATCAACTTGGTCTAGACTCAGCTGTGTGTCGAAACAAGTCCTGTGTTTCGACACAGTTGATGTAGACTCAGAACATAGTTTGTGTCGACACTGCCTCCAGGTGTCGACAAAGTTGTTGTCGACTCTGCCTCTGTGTATCGACACTGCCTCCCGGTGTCGACACAGTCGATGTCGACTATAATCTTCTGTGTGTTGACACTGCCTCCTAGTGTCGACACAAATTCTCTGAAGTGTCGATACAGCTATTTCCAAGTGTCGACACAACCTTACTGAAGTGTCGACACAGCTTCTTCAGGTGTCGACATATGGACTTAGAATATTTTCCTGCATTCTAGCACATTCTTAACCTGCACATATAAACTCAAAATAACATCAAATACACCTTGATGTATACCATTGAGCTAAGTGAGGCTTCTCCAAATCAGGTACACATTTTCCAATGTACCCAACAATCTCCCCCTATTTGGAGAAGTCATAACCCTTTAGCCAATGATATACACCACTTATAAGATAAACATGATGATGTATATAAGCATTATATGACATGGTACTATATAAACAAAACACATATCATAGTTACATCACAGAATAAAGATGTAAAAGTAAATGATCACAGAACAATGTTTTGTATATCAACTCAAAAAGTTTGTTACAAAATGTTTACATTTATTTCTTTAACAAACTAACAATTTACATAGTTCTTGGACAAAAACTAGTAAAGCTAAGACTAAGGCTAGGCAGGCTCCTTGATGACTATCCCTTTTCCAGATATTATCTGAGCCTAAGCAGGAGATTCTGTATCTTCCATGGGCTTCTTGCCTTTCAAATCAACTTTCTTCTGTGCTTCAGCCTTGATCCTTTTTCTTTCAAAATAATGAAAGGGCTTGGGGAAATACTTGCTAGGTTCCTGAGTATCAGAAGGTAGCTTCCCCATCTTAGCATTTCTCCTGTGTTGAACTATGGCTTCTTGTCATGCTTCATACTTTTTCCATTCATGCTCATTGTACCATTTTCCTCTTTCATGTACTTGATCTTTTACATCCTTCCATGCAGTTAAAATGATATTCCTTGAAATGAGGCTCCACTGCTCAAAGTATGGCTTTAATTCTGCATGCTCTCTAAATCTTTTCTTTGATAATAGAGCATCTTGCTGAGCTTTGATAGCATTATCTAGCATATCAACCTTTTCAATAATCACATTTGCAATTGGTTGTGGAGGGCTGTACATTGACTGAACCTGCTCATGTATCATCTCAAGATTTGCAGGAGGGTAAATAACTTGGGCAACCTCAGGCTGATTACCTTCAAGTAGAATTGGTTGCACCCCTGACTCGGCCATATTATCATCATCACACAGGGGTGGATATCCAAGAGTGGCTCTTATGTTGTTAGTTACCCATTTGGCATGGTCAGACCCAGCATAGACTAACACCCTCTCCCCCTTTATGACTTCTCTAGCCACATGCTCTCTCAAGTCATCTTTCTGAAATCTGATTTGTCCATCCAGATAGTTGATTCCATCTTTAAAGAATGGCTTTAATTTTTGAAGTTTGTCACTAATCAACTTCTCAGATGAAGTGATGGCAGTTTTAACTGCATCTAGGGCAGCTTGTAGCTTCTGATCATATTCTTCTTTTTCTTTAGCCCTTGCTGCAGTCATTGCAACAACAGTGTTTGTAAACTCAGTGACTATCACATTATGTGATTCAGTCAGATATTCATTCATTCTTATTTGATTCTCAAGGACATAGCCTTGTTTAACAGCCATCTCATCTACTTGCTTCTTTATTTCTTCTTGTTGCTTGGCAAGAAATACCACAGCATTGCCTCCCTTGTGGAAGCAATCTGTCATCTCTCTTTTGTTCTGATTGACTTCAAATCTTATAGATTTTATCTCTTGTGCCAGATCAAATTGAAGAGCCTTTTGGCTTTCATCCACATACTTTTCAAGAAGCAGTCTTTGCTCATCCATTTTGACATGTAAATTTATCATAAATTTAGTGCAATCAAAATCAGTAGTAGCTTGGTGAGTTGTTGTTTGGAGAGCTTTCTTATAGCTGTGACTTCTCCTCTTGAAGACCATTAGCTTTTTTTTCTTAGCCTCCCTGACCTCTACATTTTCAGACTCCGAAGTACTTTCAATATGAACTCTTTCTGGAGGAGTGGTAGGAATTTCTTTCTCATCACCATGTTGCTCCCCCTCAACATGTACTTGACCCCCCTCAACAGCACCTTACTCCCCCTCAACCCTAAGGGTTTCTATTTTATCTGTTTCTCCTCCAATATCAGGAAACAGCTCTTCAAGAGTAAATTCTTATTGTGTGAGAGCAGGAGATTATACTTTCTCAGCAGCAGCAACAGCACCAGAAATATCAAGATCAGTTTGAGGAACAATGTCCTCTGATAAATTAATTCTTTCTTCCTCTTATACCTGTTCAGACTCCAGCTCCCCTGCAGTTGTGCAATTATAGTCTCTTCCTGGACTTGGATAGTCACAGTCAGATCATGATCTTGTGCTCTAACTTGCTCTTCCTGATCTTGTGCATCTTCATGACCATGCTCAGGCATCTCTTTTTAAAGAACTCTATCCATCCTGGATAATAACCTCATGTCCATTCTCCTCATGTGGTTTATCTTTGATCTAGAAATCTATTGCATTACCTCTGGAATCATTCCAGTCAGGTACAGACTCATGATCCTAGCCAAGTTTGGATTTTTGATTCCTTCTTTAATCTTATCAAACAGTACAGCAGACCAATTTGTTTGAATCTTAAAGATCACCCTAGTCATCAGGCTGAACATATAGGCAGATATCCTATCATGGCCACCTGGTTTGCATAAGATCACTTTTCCTATAATTTCAGACAGGAATTTCCCTTGAGGATTCATGCCCTTCCTGTTGATGGCAGATCCTATCTTTATGGTTGGATCCAATCCACACCATTGAAGTGCCTCCCTGGTCCTTGAGGCTGGTACCTCTTCCTCATCTTGTATTCTAGGAAGATGGAGAATCTTGCTCAACCTCTTTTGAGATAGCTTGAATCTTTCTCCATGTACAGAGGATTTGATCTTCAATCCTGTTGAGTCCATCGATGCAGCCGTGTAGAACTCGAATACTTCTTTCTTCCATATTTTACTAGGTTTAGAGACAAGATATTCTAATCCATTGTCTGCAAGAAGAGAAATGACATGTTTGATCTCCGATTTGGCATCGTTGAATGCATGCCTAACCAACTCATATCCTTCATTGACGTTGTCTTCAACCTTGGGCATCATTGGAATGAAGAGAAAGCTTGATTGGAGAGGAGAGAGATTGTCGACACAAGGCTTTTGTCTCGAAACCTTGGTGAGCGTGTCGACAGAATAAGTTCTTTATCTATTTATACCCTTCTAATCCAAGAAGATCAAAAGGCGGGCAAAAACTATCTAAAAGTGTTGACACTGTTGGAATGTGTCAACACAAACTTCTATTGTCTCGACCAGAGCGCTGACTACTATGTGTCGACACCAATTGATGATATGTCGACACAGGAGATACTTAGTAGTTTATTAGAAATTCTATGTCGACTCTTATTATAAGTGTCAACACAAAATCTGTAAGTGTCGACACCATTACTCTGGTTGTGTCGACACTACATTTCTTGATGTGTCGACTCTTTGTCCCTTAGGTGTCGACACATTTTCTCTATGTCGACACAATTTCCCTGAATTATCGACATGAATCTTCTGTGTCGACACCTTATCACTGAATGTGTTGACACTATTTTACTTAGCTAATTTTTTGGTAAACTAACCTATGGTCAGCATTCCTAATTCAATTTTAAATCTATTGAATTTAGTTTCATCCAGAGGCTTAGTAAATACATCTGTAATTTAAAAATCAGTTTTAACAAATTCTAATGAGATGTCTCCTTTTTCTACATGTTCTCTAAAAAAATGGTATTTTATCTCTATGTGCTTAGTCCTACTATGTGAAACAGGATTGTTTGCAATAGAAATAGCACTTTTAGAATCACACAATAAAGGTGTTCTACTTACTTGAATATCATAGTCCCTTAGCTGATGTTGAATCCACAAAAGCTGTGCACAGCAACTCCCTGCTGCCACATAGTCAGACTCAGCTGTGGATATTGCCACACTAGTCTGCTTCTTACTGCTCCAAGATATCAATCTTCCTCCCAGGAATTGGCATGTACCTGTAGTACTTTTTCTATCTTCTCTACAGCCTGCAAAATCTGCATTTGAATAACCTGTTAGTAGAAAATCTCCATTCCTAGACTACCAAAGGCCTAGATTAGGTGTGCCCTTTAGATATCTAAAAATCCTCTTGACTGCAGTATAATGTGATTCTTTAGGGCATGCTTGGTACCTAGCACAGACACATGTTGCATACATAATGTCTGGTCTACTAGCAATTAGATATAACAGAGAGCCAATTATTCCTCTATACAAAGACTCATCTATAGGTTTACTGCATCATCTTTGCATATAGACATACTTGTTCACATAGGAGTTCTCATGGTGGAGGATGATTCTATACCATATTTCTTAATTAACTCTTTGGTGAACTTAGACTGGGATATGGACAAGCCATCATCTGTCTGTCTTACTTGGAGTCCCAAGAAGAACTTAAGTTCCCCCATACTACTCATTTCAAACTTCCCTTGCATAAGTTTGGCAAACTTCTTGCAAAGGTTGTTCTCTGTAGACCCAAAGATTATGTCATCTACATAGATCTGAACTAAGATTATCTTACCTTTAGATTCCCTTAGGAATAGAGTTTTGTCTATTTTACCTCTTGAGAATTTGTTCTCAATAAGGAAAGTAGACATGGTTTCATACCAAGCCCTTGGAGCTTGTTTTAACTCATACAATGCTTTCCTAAGTCTATAGACATAACCAGGTTTAAGAGAATCTAAAAAACTTGATGGTTGCTCTACATAGACTTCTTCTTTTAGATCACCATTCAGAAATGCTGATTTCACATCCATTTGATATACCTTGAAGCCTTGATATGCTGTATAGGCAAGGAATATTCTGATTGCTTCCAGTCTTGCTACTGGGGCAAATATTTGATCAAAGTCTATTCCCTCTTCCCGCCTGTATCCTTTTGCAACCAATCTTGCTTTATTCTTCACAATAACTCCATTCTTATCCAACTTATTCCTAAAAATCCACTTTGTACCAATGATGTTGTGGTCTTTTGGTTTAGGAACCAACTCCCAGACCTTGCATCTTCTAAACTGATTAAGCTCCTTTTTCATAGCATTAATCCAGTGTTGGTCTTGGATAGCTTCTTCAAATTTCTTTGGCTCCAGTTGAGATAGAAAACTTGAGTGCAGGACTGTATTCAGATTTCTACTTCTGGTTTGTACTCCATATCTTGGATCACCAATTATCTGATCTGCTGGATAATCCTTTAGATGTCTTACAGCTGGAGGTAGACTTTCTTCTGGCTGAACACCTCCAATTTCTTCATTATGCTGCACCTCTTGGTTGTCATCAGCTTCTAGAGAGTCTGGTACTCCCCCTGGACAGTAGCCATCATTTTCCAATACTTCATCTGCAGTTGAGCCTTCTGCAATGGAAAGCTTGTCCATCCTATTGCTTATACCTGTTGTACTGCATGAACTACAAAGCAACTCACTGTTAATTAATCTTGTTTCATCAAATACAATATGTATAGATTCTTCTACAACCTGAGTAATCAAGTTGTAGACTCTATAAGCCTTACTATTGTTGTTGTACCCAACAAATATCCCATCTTGGGATTTGGCAGCAAACTTAGTTAAATAAGACTTGCCATTGTTAAGGATATAACACTTGTAACTAAAGATCCTAAAATAGGATAAATTTGGTTTTCTACCTTTCATAATATCATAGGGAGTCTTTTTGTGGTACTTAGTGATAGAAGCCCTATTGAGTACATGACATGCAGTGTTTACTGCCTCAGCCCAGAAATATTCTGGGAGAGAAGTGCCACTCAATAGAGTTCTACCAGCTTCAATCAATGTCCTATTCTTTCTTTCATCAATACCATTTTGCTGAGGTGTTCTAGGTGAGGAGAATTCTTGAAAAATCTCAAACTCTTCACACAATCTTGTCATACTTTCAGATTGAAATTCAGTGCCATGGTCACTTCTGATTTTGACCACTGTACTGTCCAGTTCATTCTGAATTTGTCTGACAAAACTGTGTAAAATACTTGGGGTTTCAGATTTCTGTCTTAGAAAGAACACCCAGAAATATCTAGAATAGTCATCTACAACCACAAAAGTGTAGACCTTCCTACCTAGAATATGAACTGGCATAGGACCAAAAAGATCCATATGTAAGAGGTATAGACACCTCACTGAATCCTTGTTTTCAAAGCTATGAAAAGAGGATTTTGTCTGCTTGCCCTTTTGACAAGCTGAACATATCCCTTCCTTTATACACTTAACTTGAGGACCATTCCTCACTAACTCTTTACTAAAGAGTTGGCCAATTGTCTTGTAGTTAAGATGAGCCAGCCTCTTGTGCCATTTGACACAATGAGATGCTTTCTCATCAGCTACAAGACAAATAGGAGAACCTTTGTTCTCACACCCAAAATCAAGACAATAAACATTTCTCTTTCTATATCCAGTCAATATGACTTTTTGATCACTTGACCTTTTGATATGACATCCATTTTTAACAAATGAAATGTCATATCCTAGATCACTCAGCTAACTTATGCTTATCAGGTTTTGTTTCAAACCTTTTACATAAGCCACTTGAGTGATGGTAATTTGGTTGGAAGAGATGTTACCAAATCCTTTGATGATTCCTCTTTCAGATCCACCAAAGATTACTTTAGGCCCATCCTTGATAGATGTGTACTCCTTAAGTAGCCCCTTTGTTCTAGTCATGTACCTAGAACATCCACTGTCCAAGTACCATATAGGGGCATGACAACTTGGACTTTCCTGCAATACAGAATTACTTTCCCTTAAAACCCAAGTAAGTCTTGGGTCCTTGGTTCAAGTTAGCACCATTCATATAAAAACTACCAGCAGCTCTTCTAACTGGTAGACTGTTGTTCTTCCTAACACTTATGGTATGCCAGCAGTCTAAGGCAAAATGGCCTGTCTTGCCACAGCACCAGCATTCATACTTGTTGTATCTAGGTCTAGATACATTTTTGACAGAAGAATTTCTGTTCCGTGCTGGTGCTGCTGTAGCTACACCCACTGGTTTCTTATAAACATGGGGTTTATGAACATGGGCTGACTTATTGGCATTAACACCCTTGTTATTCAGAACATCAGTCTTATTATGACCATGAATGTTTTCAAGATCATACTTGTTAGAAGGCTCATGCACCTTTCTAAAAACTACAGGGACTTTAAAATTCAATGGCTGAACTGGTGCTTTGCCTTTTCTCTTGAAATGGGCAGCCCTGGTGTTACCTTTAAAGCCTATTCCTGCCTTACCCTTTTGAGCCACAAACTCATCTATTAAGGATAAGACTGATTTTGGCTTAGAGTAACTAGCCACCAAATCTTTCTCTACTTGAAGTCTGACTTTCAGACTTTTAATTAGATCATTTTTATATGTGATTGTACCCATCTGAATAACTGTAATAGTTTTCAGCTTGGCAACCTCATTCATTTGTTGAACCAATTCTTTCTCTAAACCAGATGCAATCATCTTAAGATCAGCAATTTCCTTAGCCTGATTTTTGGCTAGGTTTTTGCTTTCTTAAGTGCCTGCAATAAGTCCCCATATTCATCTATCAACTGATGAATATCTCCTTCAGATTCTGATCCATCCTCATCACTTTATGAAGATGAATCTGACTATGAACCAGTACTGCAATCAGAAATTCTAGAATTACTTTGTACCTTACTGGGACCAGACAGATCCTGGCACTTGTTGTCTTCTGATTCAGCCATCAGTCTCATGCACTGATGGTCTTCTTGTTCATTGATGGAGTCCAGCAATTGCATAAACTCCTCTTCTTCACTAGCTGCATACAGTCCAATGTATGCTTCAGCTTCAGATTCCGACTCTGAGGAGGATTGATCTGTAAGACTCTTCTCCTTCTTAGAAACAAAAGATTTCTCCTTCTTGCCCTTTTGTTGAGTCTTCTTTTTGTCTCTTGACTCCTTCCTCTTTTCTGGACACTCAGCCACCACATGTCCTGGCCTATTGCAGTAATAGCAAACAATTTTTGATGTTGTAGCTTTGCTGGGCTTAGACCTGCTCCTTTCCTTTCTTGATGATTTTCTCTTTTTATAATAGTCATCAACTGGCTGTGATGTGGAGGGCCTTGACTTCCACTGCTTCTTCTTCAAGAACCTCTGAATCTGCCTTGTTAAGGCAGCAAAACTTGCATCTGAATCACTGCTATCTGAGTTCTGATTGTCTGAATTTTCTGAGATAACTCAGCAACTTCCTTAGGAGGTGATGGAGACATCCTCCTGCTCTTTCTAGTGGCTTCAACCTTGAAGGTCACTGACTTTTCTCTATGCTCTCCTTTTATATTTCTTTCTTCCTCCTTCCTAGCCATTAATTGCATTTCATATGATAGCAACTTTCCAAATAAGGTTGGAGGAGAAATGTCAGCTAGTTTGGCCACTTCTCTAATGACACAAATCTTAGTACCCCAATCCTTTGTCAAGGATCTTAGGAATTTATCATTCAGCTCATAAGTATTGAAGACCCTTCCATAGGACATCAGTTCATTCACTATCCTGTAGAATTTCTTGTAGCATTCAGATATGCTATCACACTTCCCTTGTCTTAAACTCTCATATTCTTGATTGAGCATAGACTTTGTGTCTTGTCTAACTTCTTCAGAACCCTCCATGTAGACAATCAAGGTGTCCCACATTTCCTTGGAGGTTTTGTAGTGAATCAAATTTTGGAAAGTAGAATCATCTATGACACTCACTATGATATTCTGAGCTCTCTTATCCATAGTTGCCAATATAATCTCATCTTTGGTCATTTCAGAAAAAATTTTAGGAGTTTTTTGATTTGCATCCAGACCAGACACATTCATTGGGATATATTGACCTTCTTTTACTGTGATGTATATCCTTGGGTCAGAGGCCTCCATAAAAGATCGAACCCTTTCTTTCTAGATTCCAAAAATCTATTTCCTGCAGATGGGTAATTTCATTGACCCTAATTCCTTGTGATTCTCTCCAGAACCCATTTTCTTGATTCTTGATTCTGCCTTAGGGATCTAACTCAGACTGTTAAGTCCTTCTTTGAGTAACCTCCCTCTGATACCACTTGATAGTTTTACTTTCAATACTACCAAAATACTTAGAGGGGGGGTGAATAGGTTCTTTTCCTTGATTTAACTTAAGGCAGAATATAACTACAGTTCTTTGAATAAATTAGATATTTCTAAGCTAACACGACACATCAATCACAAATATACATACATCACAGATTGCACACAGATTTATAGTGGTTCCCCAAGGTCTGGGTACATCCACTTTCCCCCTTCACCTATCTAGCATTATGCTAGAGTCGGCCTAACTTCTTCCTTTAACTCAGATCCTCAGATCCTACAGCTCAGAATCTAGAAGGATCCCTACAACTCAGGCTAACAAGCCCTACCTCAGCCTTGCCACAAGGCCTACAACTCAGAGAATACCTTCTCCTACAACTAAGGCTAACAAGTCCTACCTCAGCCTTGCCACAAAGCCTACAGCTCAGAGAATACCTTCTCCTACAACTCAGGCATAAACAGCCCTACCTCAGAGAATAAGTCTCCTACACTCAGTCTTTATAAAATAGGCTTATAACTCAGATCTATGAATAGATCCTATAGAATTTGATAAGGAATTTTTGTAATCTCTTACCCCTGTTGAGAGAGAAGGGATAAGAACTTTCTTGATCAGCTTCTTGAAGAGGCTGATGGCTGAAATCAACTTGATCTTAGCTTTCTTCAAAGCTTCTTGAATCTGAACTTAGTTGGGTTGATTTCCTTTGAATAAAACTGACTGGCAGCTTCCTTCTTAGACTTCAGAAATAGATCTGAATCTTCTTGACAGATTAGTTCAGAATCTGCTTCTTGAGAGACCTGTGAATGTCTCCTCCTTGTCTTCAAATAGCCGGATCTCTCTCTATCCAAAACTCTTGAAGATACTTCTGAATTCTTGATTGAATTTCACTTAGATAGAATCTGAATAGTAAACTACTTCAGAACGTCTTCTTAGATCTTCTCACGAAGATCTTCTTCTTTGTTACTTGTACTTTCTTGATCAGAGATTAATCTCTAATTGTGTTAGTGGTGACAATACTTCTTCTTTATATTTGTTATTTTCTTCTTATGAATCCATCTATTTATAGACTTCATCCTTGGTAACCGGCTGATCCGGTTTATAACTAACTTCTGACAAGTCTGACAGCTTCAGTAAACCGGTCATAACCCACAACTGTCAAGTCTTCAAACAGTTCTCTAGCCTTTGACTCTGTCAGCAAAGCGTCGAGTCTGTCTGCCATAAAGTGTCGAGACCATCTGTCAATATGTGTCGACAAAAGTGACTTAAGTGTCGACACAGCCTTTAGTGATGTCGACAAAGCTTCCTTGATGTCGACACAGCTTCTTGATACTGCATCTTGAGAATGTGTCGACACTGATTATTTGTGTCGACACAAACACTTCACCATTCATCAGCAATCAACTTGGTCTAGACTCAGCTGTGTGTCGACACAAGTCCTGTGTGTCGACACAGTTGATGTAGACTCAAAACATAGTGTGTGTCGACACTGCCTCCAGGTGTCGACACAGTTGTTGTCGACTCTGCCTCTATGTGTCGACACTGCCTCCCGGTGTCGACACAGTCGATGTCGACTATAATCTTCTGTGTGTTGACACTGCCTCCCGGTGTCGACACAAATTCTCTGAAGTGTCGACACAGCTATTTCCAAGTGTCGACACAATCTTACTAAAGTGTCGACACAGCTTCTTCAGGTGTCGACATATGGACTTAGAATATTTTTCCTGCATTCTAGCACATTCTTAACCTGCACATATAAACTCAAAATAACATCAAATACACCTTGATGTATACAATTGAGCTAAGTGAGGCTTATCCAAATCAGGTACACATTTTCCAATGTACCCAACAACTAGTTATGACTTGAAGTCCTCTACTAGTGCTCGTAAGCGGGAACAACATGTTGCACCCGTTTTGATGACTGGGCCTTGGAAGCTTGAGTGGTGCACTTGGCGCGCCCTATCCTCTACGGTTTCTCCTATTATGCTTAGAGGAGTCTGGGATGGCTAACTTATCATCGACTTATGAGCTTGTTACGTTGTTGAGTTGAGGGTGCTAGAGATACAAGTGTTCTGTACGTCTAACTTTAGTTGAGCGGTCCTTGGCGGACTCTGAAATTGGTCTTGACAAATGTCGGTGGTACATGAACATGAATTTCGGGAGCTCTAGCGAGCTTCATAGTCTTCAACTGACTAGATAGGGTGCATGCAAGAGCGGTCTGGAGAATGGAGCGCACAATGACGCGCTTGGAACGATAAGCATACTGAGGGATTCATGTACGGAGGAATGTGCGCATGATGGAACATGTGCATAGAGGGACGTGCATTAAGGGGTAGCACACACAAGGAAAAACTTGCACATGGAGGGACGTGTACAAGGGGAAACGTGCGCACAAAGGGATGAGCACATGTTATAGGAGAGACACGTGCAAGGGGGAGCACACACAAGGAGGAATGTGCGCACGGCGGGACGTGTACAAAGGGGGAGTGCACAAAAGGAGGAACTTACACACGGAGGGACGTACACAAGGGGGAACGTGCGCACAGAGGGATGAACGTACGTTGAAGCGAGATGCACACAAGGGGGAGTGCGCGCAAGGAGGAACGTGCGCACTGCGGGATGTGCGCAAAGGGGGAGCGCACGAAAGGAGTAACTTGCACATAGAGGGACTTGCACACGGGAGAACGTGCGCACGGAGGAACGTGCGCACGGAGGGATGTGCACACATTGGAGGAAAGACGAGCGCAAGGGGGAGCGCGCGCAAGGAGGAACGTGCACACGATGGGATGTACGCATGTTGGAGGAAGACCGAGGAGTAGAGAGAAAATCCTAAGAGGATTTTCCGGGCGATGAAGAGGTCCAAATCAAAGACGATTGAAGTCTATTTATAGATTCCGAAAGGGGCAACATGATAACTTTTCCCAATAACTATCGGACAGACAAATAGAAATGCTCTGTTTAGAGCATGCATATCACTAATTTTATGAAGATGATGAGACTTCCTCTGGACAAATTTAACCCCCAATGAAAAAATAACCGCCCCTCCGGTGAGGGGAGAGGTAGCTGGTGAGGCCGACGGTTAGGCGAGGTCGTCTGTCGGGGAGACAAGCCCTGGACGAGGTTGAGCGACGAGAATGCCGCTATATTTGGGCGGCAAGGAGGACACACCAACCGGGCTGCCAAAGGGTCGCCCGAATTGGGGCGGCCATGCTCTCTGGCTAGGAGCCAACCTGAGTCGGGCGACAAAAATGCTGCCCGATCTAGGCGGAGAGGAGGTCGCCCTAGTCGACCGACAAAAGGGCCGCCCGATTCGGGGAGGCACCGCCTTCTGGCGAGGAGCCGACCAGAGTCAGTCAGCAAAAATTCCGCCCGATCTGGGCTTAGAGGAGACCTCCCCAGTTGGGCGGCAAAAGGACCGCCCGATTTGGGGAGGCCCTTCCTCTAGCGGAGGTCCATCCAGAGCCAGGCGACAAATTGCCGCTCGGTTTGGGCGGAGAGGAGGCCGACCCTCCGCACACCAGCGAAGGGTTTGGTGGCAAAAAGGCTGTCTGATTTGGGCGGCCAGGGACGAGCAGTCACCGGGTCGCCAACTCAGGAGACCGCGCAGCCGAGAGACTATCACACGACTCGTTCGAGGTGGCTAAGCCATGGGCGGTTATACATGGGTTTTTGAATAATCACACCCCATGCATAGGGTACGACTAGTGCTTCTGAGGGGACCCATCAATAATTATTTTTTATTCAAATCAAATAAAAAAATATTTTAGAGTCAAAAAATTCAATCTACTTTTTCTCTTCGTATGAAACTATATAAGAAAATTATTTCATAAAAGAAAATGTAGATTATCATGTATGACGTGTAGAGCTGTCACGGTTTCGGTTCAGTTTTGGTTAAATTAAAATCGTGAACCGAACCACTATGATAACCGTTTTTCAAATTAGAAGCAAAATCTTATTTGGTTTTATCGGTTGTGGTGTGGTGGTTGTGGTTCTGGTTCCAACATAATTTTTGGAACCGCTGTGTCAACTTTTATGGTTACGGTTCAACAAGAATCAGAAGAAGAACCAAATCGGTCACTACTGATTCAGTACGGTTCCAATCGGTTACAAGCAGAACCAAAATCAAACTTGACACAATGAATGAGGGAGGTAAAAAATAAATCGTCCGAGGGGAAAAGTAAACTATTAGATGTTTTTATAAGAGGGAATTAGAAATTTGGGGTCCGGACGCAAGAATTTCACGTTATACTAAAGAGAAGTACTTTTTGTGTACTATTGTACGTAGAACTAATAGTTGAAAACAAAAATCGTAAAAACACAAAATCGCACCTTGTCGCACTGATTTTAAACCACACTAAACGATTTGGTTGTGCAGCAATTTCATTCGTTGCAAAACGGCATAGTTTATGGTGCGGTTTTTGGCGATACAAAATTTACAAAATCGTGCCACACCATTGTCATCATTCGTACCGACTTCTTCGAGAGGGTCTGACATTCTAATCATCGCTAATGAGTATATGTTTTCTTCATTTTTCTGTAGCTTTGTTGTCTCCTCTTCGGCTAGTGGATCCTTCCTCTTTGACTCTTTCTAGACATCGATTGCTGGTAGTCATGTTAGAAACCATTTTGATATTATTATTATTTTCGGCTATTTCTTGACAAGTATTAAATAATATTCAAATTTTGAATTCCTAACTCCCGAGAACTGAAATAAACTGTAAACCTCTCCAATCTCTATTCAAAAAGTCAAAGATCACGATCATGTAATGTTAATGCAATGTTCAAATCACATCGCATAGTTTTGGTGCAGTGCGGTTTTGTTCAGTCCATAATAGACCTCTTTTGGTACGATTGCGCTTTGAGTTTAAATCGCACCAAACCACATTAGTTTCATCATTAATAGTAAGTTTAGATATTATAGATAGATTATAAAAATAATAATATTATATTAATATTAATACTAATAAAAAGATTATTAAAAATAATGATAAACGGGTCACAGTTCGGTTCTTCTTTGGTCTGGTTCGGATCGGGTCTAAAATTCTTGAAATTACTTGAGACTTGTATGTCGCAGTTCCGGTTCCGATTCTGGTTCCGGTTCGGATAATAAAATGAAAGAACCATGTCCGGATCAATGTTGTTCACGGTTCCAAAGTTCAAACCGGAACCTAGATAATTAGCGAACAATTCAGTGAAGTTCTTTGAGGTTCTAATTTGATTTACAATTTTCGGTTTTAAGTGAGAGCTCTAATGGCATGCTAGAAGATTTTCTCATATAGTATGTAATAGTGAATAATGGTGTATACAGATTACTGGTGTTGATCCGACAGGTGTGCCTGATCGGGTTCCTGATATGGCGGATTCAGAACCCGAATCCGGACGCAATGTGGTTGTGGGGGCTGTCGACGGCCTGTGAGATCTGGTTCGCCTTCTCTTGGATCCTCGACACACTCCCCAAGCTCAACCCCATTAACCGTGCCGCCAATCTCGCCGCCCTCAACGAGAAATTCGATGCCCCGTCGGCGTCAAATCCCATGGGCCGATCCGATCTGCCAGGGATCGACGTCTTCATCTCCACCGCCGACCCGGACAAGGAGCCTCCCCTCGTCACCGCCAACACCATCCTCTCCGTCCTCGCCACGGAGTACCCGGTCGAGAAGCTCGCCGTCTATGTTTCCGACGACGGCGGCGCCCTCCTCACCTTCGAGGCCATGGCGGAGGCCGCATCCTTTGCCAAGATCTGGGTTCCGTTCTGCCGGAAGCACTGCATCGAACCACGGAACCCGGACAGCTACTTCAACCTCAAGATCGATCCGACCAAGAATAAGAAGCAGCCGGACTTCGTGAAGGATCGCCGGTGGATCAAGCGGGAGTACGACGAGTTCAAGGTTCGGATCAATGGGCTGCCGGAAGCCATTTTGAAGCGTTCCAAGACGCTCAACTCCAAGGAGGAGAAGCAGGCAGCAAAGCTGGCTAAAGAGAAGGGGGAAGATCCGGCGGCGGCTAAGGCCGCCGTGCTGAAAGCGACGTGGATGGCCGACGCGACACACTGGCCGGGGACCTGGAAATCCGTCTGCCCCGACCATGCCAAGGGCGACCACGCCGGAATCCTTCAGGTCATGATCAAAACCCCTGACCACGATCCTGTGTATGGAAACCAGGGCGGAGGACACCATTTCATCGATTTCACAAACGTTGATATTCGGACGCCGACGCTGATCTACGTGTCCCGGGAAAAGCGGCCGGGGTACGACCACAACAAGAAGGCCGGCGCCATGAACGCACTCGTCCGCGCCTCCGCCATTCTCTCGAACGGGCCTTTCATCCTCAACCTCGACTGCGATCACTACGTCTACAACTCCCTCGCATTCCGAGAAGGAATGTGCTACATGATGGATCGCGGAGGCGATCGCATCTGCTACGTACAGTATCCTCAGAGATTCGAAGGAGTCGATCCCTCCGATCGCTACGCGAACCATAACACCGTCTTCTTCGACGGAAACATGCGGGCGCTGGACGGCTTGCAGGGGCCGATGTACGTCGGCACCGGATGCCTTTTCCGGCGACACGCGCTCTACGGGTTCTGTCCCCCACGGGCTAACGAGTATTTGGGACTTTATGGGCAGTACAAGCTGGCGGCGGAGGTTAGAAGAAGAAGGGAAGACGATGAAGAATCACAGCCGCTGAATGCCCATCCTGATCTCGACACGCCTCAAAAATTCGGTAACTCCACCATGCTCGTGGATTCCATTGCCGTCGCCGAGTTCCAAGGGAGGCCACTCGCTGACCACCCGTCGGTAAAGAACGGACGGCCGCCCGGCGCACTGCTTGGTCCTCGGCCGCCTCTCGATGCCCCGACTGTTGCGGAGGCTATCTCAGTAATCTCTTGCTGGTATGTGTGCTACATGTTTGATGAAATGAAGCACTTACTGGAAGACGATCATCGATTCATAAATGCAGGTACGAGGACAAGACGGAGTGGGGAGACAGAATCGGGTGGATCTACGGGTCGGTGACGGAGGACGTGGTCACCGGCTACCGGATGCACAACCGTGGGTGGAGATCGGTGTACTGCATCCCCAAACGCGACGCCTTCAGGGGGACGGCACCGATTAACCTAACGGATCGGCTCCACCAGGTAAGAGAAAATGGATTTCTTCTTTTAATTACAGTTCTTACATGATGTTCGTGTGTTTGATTGATTTGTTTTGCGGCATTGATTCAGGTTTTGCGGTGGGCGACGGGATCGGTGGAGATCTTCTTCTCGAAGAACAACTCGCTGCTTGCGAGTTCCAGGCTGAAATTCCTGCAGCGGATCGCATACATAAACGTTGGAATCTACCCATTCACTTCGATCCCCCTCCTCATCTACTGCTTCCTCCCGGCGGTGTGCCTCTTCAGCGGCCAGTTTGTCGTGCCAAGCCTCAACGTCACATTTCTCGTCTACCTCCTCCTCATCACCGTCACCCTCTCGATGCTGTCGCTCCTTGAGGTCAAATGGTCCGGCATCTCCCTGGAGGAGTACTGGCGCAACGAGCAGTTCTGGGTCATCGGCGGCACCTCTGCCCACCTCGCCGCCGTGATCCAGGGCCTTCTCAAGGTAATCGCAGGGATCGAGATCTCGTTCAAGCTCACCTCGAAATCGGCCAATGAGGACGAGGACGACGCATTCGCGGATCTGTATGTGGTGAAGTGGACCAGCCTGTTTCTAACGCCGCTCACCATCCTCGCCGTGAACATCATCGCCATCTTCATCGGCATCTCGAGGACGCTGTACAGCCCGATTCCGCAGTGGAACAAGTTGATTGGAGGGGTTTTCTTTAGTTTTTGGGTGCTGGCTCACTTGTACCCGTTCTGCAAGGGGCTAATGGGAAGAAGGGGGAGGACGCCCACCATCATTTATGTATGGGCTGGGCTCGTCGCCATCACAATTTCGCTGCTCTGCATTTCTATCAGCCCGCCCACCGGTGAATCTTCCTCCGGTAGCCTGTAGAGAAGAACAAGCGGGGAAGAAGATGCGGGAAAAAATAGTTTAAACAAAAAATTAATCCTGATTTCTTTTTATACTATTTGCACATAAAAAACACCAATTTTTTTTTGTTCTTTTAGAACTCTATCTCATGCTCTTCTCCCCTTGCTGATCTCCACATCCATCCACTTGGTGGAGCAACCTGAGGCTCTCTTTGGGACTCTGTCTGCGGCTTAGAAGGGAGACGAATGCCGTTGGAGCATCGGATTGGAGGTAGGGGCGGAGGCAAGGAACGGCGGTTATTTTGCTGTTCATGTGGGTTGGTTTCTAGGATCGGCGAAGAAAGATGGAAAAACAAATGAGCCTGTGGACGGCGATGACGTTCGTTGTAACCGCACTCTCAAACAGAGCCTGAGTTTCCAGAGCAGGGCACCACCGATTACAGTTCTCCTCCCTTGTCGAAACGTTCTAGGCTCCCCCGCAGATGACATCTGTTGTTTATTCGAAGCCAAATAGCTTCCCCGCAGATGACAAATATAGTTCATTCGAAGCCAAATCTTCAGTAGGCTCCATCAATTGTTGGCATTGTTATGTAGGGGAGCATCAATTGCGGTTTTTTTGCTCCGATGGGTTTAGACAAAAAACGTAACCATCATAAAATGTATGTTTGGCATGACAACCGTTATGATTTGTCAACGAGAAAAATTTTATTTTTTTGAACTTAAAAGTGGATGAATTTTCTTATACGAGGTCGAGCGTTCAGAAACGACGGTTCTTAAGTCATAACGAACGTGTTTCTGGCCGTCATGCCCCTGCCACAAAAAAATTTCATTCGCAAGCATGCTGTTGTTTTTTAAAATTAAATAAAAAGTAAGTTCAGCAAGTACGCTGTAACGGCCCTCTTACGACTGCCACTACAATTTAATTTAAGCATTTCATAATACTCAAGGTAAGAACATTCAGAATACATCAGTATATGAAAAAGTACGAGAAGTTAAATATTACGACAGAATAAAATCATTTTATTTCATTTAAAGCTTTGAATACAAAGTACATCAATCCAAAAGAGTAGCCTTAAACATACATCAAAAGAGGCTTATCAACACTATACATAAAAACAGGATTGACACAAAACATACGACATCATGTGCATACACATATATCATAAGTAGAACTACAGACACTACATGATGTAAAACTGAAACTCCTCATGAGGACACTCTAGGTCTCTGCACCTCGACCTGTGGTCATCTAGGACGCCGAACACTGCTGATGCAACTTCAACCCAAAGACGATACCTCTTCTCCTGGTGAGGAGAACATGATTGAGGCTAACTACTGGTGGTTGGAACCGCCTCTTCCTTGACTTATATAGTTTTATTTTCTATTGATCAAATGACTATGTGAATTATTACTTTTCTTTCTATGATCACTCTTATTGTCTTGCATAGTTCTTTGCTGTATCATTTTGTTTGTATGTAGTCTTTTAATGACTTGTCTTTCTTATTCATAATATTTCTTTTTTACTTATTTTATACGTAATTCACTTTTAAGCATGAATTATATGAAGTGTAAATTATGTGTTTTTATCTCACACTTATGATGTAATATTTTTCTCGTGCCCTTGTCTCGCGCGTTCATACTATTATTCGTGCCCTTAACTCGCACGATGTAGGAAGATTATTCTCCCTATCTTCCAATTTGGGTTAACTCTTCTTATATCCCATTATTTGAAGTATTTTTTCCTTCTATTCTTATATTTTTCTTGGGGGCTTAATCACGTATTGACCCTTCCTTATTTACTTGTCATTTTATCGATTTGGCTTATAATGACTTTTCATTTTATATCTTTCTTGTTGCCATTTTAGTTCTTTCTTGATCTACCCTAATATATGAACACAACATGAGTCATAAAGAAAAGGAAAATAACTTGCAATTATGGGAAATAAGAACTCACTCTCACTTTCTATTCTCCTTTATCCTTGTGTTATTCATTTTCTCTTACTTTCTTTTTATCCTTCTCTATGCATTGCTCATTTCCTCTTTCTCTTTCTTGAGAATTCATGTCCTAAGAAAAATAATCACTATGAGTTGATCAATTGATAATTTATATGGTGTAAACATTAGGGATGCCCTTATGACATGTTCTAAATACATGGGGAAATAGATTAGGGTTCATAAAATGATGTTTTGATCTCAATCATGCATTATTGTTGGCTGCCATAACATGGAGGCAAAGGTCTTTTGCCTTAATTTTATATTACACCAAGAATCCACCCTCAATACCCCTTTAGAGAAATTAAATAATTGAAATTATGGTGTAAATAATCATGAATGCATCTAGAATTTTCAAATTTTTCACAAGAACTTCAAGAAAAACATAAAACATGCCTAAACTTGCCTCTAAAACTTAAGAGGAGAACTAGAAAATCTTAGAAGTTTTGGATGATTTAGAGTTTTTGAAACTAGAAAAAGAAAGTCTTCAATCTAAACAAAACTCAAAATGAGTTGAAAGGAAGAGATTACCTTGCCCTAGGAAAAAATCGAGGGAAACAGAGAAGATTTGAGGCTTCTAAAGTGATCGGCGTCAGACGGCTCTTTACGTCTTCCGTCGGTCTCGATTCTGGCTCTGGAGAAATGAGGAGTGCGAGATTGTTTTCCCCCTTCTTACCCGAGCACCGCTTGGCCTCCTCACGACACACACACTTCAATTTAGCGTGAGTCACACTTAACCCGCTTGTTCACCCTCTGAGCCGGTCACCCTAACCCAAAATATATAATACATATAGGCTTAAGACTCTTCATTTATTTTTAAGTGTAATGTATTTCTTTTTTACTAATTTTAAAATCTTTATTTCATAAATATTACAACAAATTATTATTCCGCCGCGTAGTCTCATACTTGTAATAAAGTAATACCTGAATAAACGACTGCGTCACAATTCTCCTCTCCTTATTGGATTTTCGTTTGCGGAAATCTTCATTCTGTATCTTCATTAAATAGGAAAAGAAAAATGTCACGTATTACTTCTTCTTTTCCCCAAGTAGCTTCGTGTAACCTATGTCCTTTCCACCAGACTTTGACATATCAAACTTCTCTATTTCGGAGTTGTTTATTCTGCCAATCCATTATTTTGTATGACTCTATTAGACTTGATAAGTCAGCTTCAATTCGAATCTGTTTAGAAGAGACTATCGTTTCCGGATCTACTATATATTTTCTCAAGGAAGACACATGAAATACATCATGGAGATTTTGAAGAGCATCAGATAACGCCAAGCGATATGTTACTTCTCCAATTCTCTCTATGATTGGGAAAGGTCTTACATATCTTGGATTAAGTTTCCCAAGTTGACGAATTCGTGAAGTTCTTTTGAAAGGTTTTATTTTCAGGCATATCATATCACCCACATTAAACTCAACCTTTTGATGTTTGGTGTTATAATTTTTTTGTTTTCTGTCTTGCGCTACTTTCAACCTTTCTCGGACAGTTACAAGTTTATTATTTAGTTTATCCACTCATTTTTTTGAATAACTTTTGTTCACTATCTTCCGCCTAACTTAATGGGGTGCGGCACCTCCGCCCATATAACGCTTCAAATGGTGTCATCTGAATACTTTATTGGAGCTATTATTATAAGAAAAATCTACCAATGATAAATATTTTTCTCATGATCCTCGTAGATCTAGTACGACCATCCTTAGGAGGTCTTCTAACAACTGAATGGTTTGCTCAGGCTGACCATCAGTTTGCGGGTGAAATGCAGTGCTATACAGTAATCTTGTTCATAATCTTTTCTATACTAACTTCCAAAAATCAGATGTAAAACACTCATCTCTGTAAGAAATAATGGATCGGGGAATTCCATGATATTTCACAATACTATCTATGTACTGGTCGACTAATTTTTGAACTGAACTATCATTTTTCATAGGAATAAAATGTGCAACATTTGAGAGTCGATCCACAATCACTCATATACCATTATTTCCCTGTTTTGCTCCTTGGTAACCCCATGATGAATTCCATAGTTATATCTTCCCATTTCCACTCAGGGATGGGTAAGGATTGTAAGTATCCACCATGCTTCTGATGTTCTGCCTTTACAAGTTGCCAATCTGAGAAAACTCCGAATTTCTGTGACAGAAATTGGTCTTGGTCAGTTCATAATTGCTTCTACCTTTGTTGGGTCTACAAATAATCCATATTTTATAACGACATGACCTAAGAAAGAGACTTCCTTCAACCAATACTCACATTTTGAGAATTTTGCATATAAAGAGTGGTTCTTTAATATTTGCAACACAATCTTTAGGTGCTCTGCATGTTCCTCCATATCTTTTGAACATATCAGAATATCATCAATGGATACAATAACAAATTTGTCTAAGAATTCCTTGAATACCCGGTTCATTAAATTCATAAATATAGCTGACGTGTTTGTTAATCCAAATAACATAACTACGAACTCAAAGTGTATGTATCTCATACTAAAGGCAGTTTTGTAAATATCATCTTCTGTGATTCTCATTTGATGATAACCCGATCTCAAGTCAATTTTGGAAAATACTTTTGCATTAACCAATTGATCGAATAGATCATCAATGCGGGGTAGTGGATATTGATTTTGGATTGTCAACTTATTAAGTTCGCGATAATTGATACACAATCATAGCAAACCATCTTTCTTTTTCACAAACCGCACTGGGGCTCCCCATAGTGATGAACTTGGACGTATAAAATCTTTATCTAATAATTCTTGTAACTAGCTTTTCAAATTTGTCATTTCCTTGGGAGCTATACGATATGGTATTTTTGTTACAAGTGCTGCTCCTTCCCCCAAATTAATGGTGAACTCAACTTCTCGAAATAGGGGTAACCATGGTAACTCTTTTGGAAATACGTCAAGAAAATCATACACCACTGAAACTGCAGTCGGTTCATATGTCACTATATCACTTTCCTTCAGCATTACCAAAATTACCTCACAACCTTTCCTTAATTTCTTCATTGCTTTCAATGATGATATAATGATCATTGAAACTTCACTCATTCCTATAAAACTACTTCGTGTCTGATTGTTCAATTTAAATTCAATTTCCTTCTTCTTACAATTGATGATAACTTCATGTCTTGTTAACCAATTCATCACTAAGATGATATCAAATTCAGAAAGTGGTAGAACGATAACATCTGCTTCGACTGGTTGATTATCAATTGTTAGACACACTGTACATCTAAGATTTGTATTCATTTCTATATTGTTGAGCATTGTGACTTTTATGTCATTATAGAACTGATGAGGTTCCAGTTTAGATGTTTCACTACCGCTAAAGCTATGAAAGAGTGACTCGCTCTAGTATCGAATAGGACTTTCATAATATGATTGTCAACATAAATCATACTTGTTATCATCGTATCATGTGCTTTTTTCCTTTTGTTTGTTAAGATTAAAAACTCTTGGTTACACTTGTCTTTCCTGCCTGGGTTGTAAGACAGATCTTGACGCCACCGATTCATTGCCCTTTCCTTTATCAAGAGAATGTAAGGTTGATCTTTGACCTGAACCTCCCCTTATATTCCCTCCAACTTTTATTTTCCACAAGTGACATTCGTGCTTCAGATGCCCAGGACAGTGACATTTAAAACATACCCCTGATCCCTTTAAATATTCTCTTGGGTGAGCTTTTCCACATTTCCCACAAATAGAATAATTGGTAGTACCACTGTCTACGGAGGCTGGCATCAGATGACCCCTTTTAAATTCTTTTTTCCATTTTGAGCCTCCACTTTTACCTGAAAAGGTCTTACTCTGCTCTTCCAACAACCTCTTTTGTTGAATTTCATTTCTCCTTTGCGAGCTCTTCACATCTCTTAAATTAATTTCATTGTCTCCACCAACTCATTATAATATTTAATTCGCTGGGAAATCAGACGTACCCTAACATCTTCTCGTAGACCTAGTTGAAAGCGGAAACAACGTTCTCGCTCATTTGGGACCATGTCACTCGCATAATATGCCAACTGAGTAAACTCAATTTCATATTGTACAACTAATCGATTTCCCTACATCAGACAAAGGAACTTCTCCTTAAGGGTTCATTTCTCGGATGGTGGTACAAATCAATTAACAAATTCATCCAAAAATTCATCCCAAGGAATATCAGTTAACAGACATCCATAAATTATTCCTTGTTTCAAACTATCCCACCATCTACTAGCCTCTCCCTTAAAAAGGAAGGTAACTAGCTGAATCTGCCGATCTTCTAGACATCTCATTGCCTGAAATATTACTTCAATCTTCTTAATACAGTCTTCGGTTTCCATTGGTGTTACACCACCACAAAAGATTGGCAGCCTCATGTCCAAGAACTATTTTAAGTGTATATCCACCGCATCTTGAGCCGGTAGTGATGCAGTATTTCCCATTCGAATTTACTCTGCCAAAGCTTGCATAATCTCTGCTAAGGGAGGGTTAGATCTTCCGGAGATGTAACTTTTTTCTATCATCGCAGCTCGCTCCCTTTCTAATTCTTCCATTTGTCTTCTACTCATATATGTTCAGGGAAGTTCCTGAAATACAGACAGTAAATTCAGGAATTGGAAAAGATTTTAAAATATCGTAAAATAGTATTATTTGTCATTGTATATTTCCTTAACGTACTCATATCACTCTATTGTTCATAACTGTCTCTGATACCAATTAATTGTAATGACTCTCTTACGGCTACCGCTATAATTTAACTTAAACATTTCATAATGAGCAAGATAAGAACATTCATAGTACAACAGTATATGAAAGAGTACAAGAATTAAAATATCAAGACATAATAAAATCATTTCATTTAAAGTTTTGGATACAAAGTACATCAGTCCAAAAAGGTAGCTCTAAACATAAATCAAAAGGGGGGCTTACCAACACTACACATAAAAACAGGA
This sequence comes from Platanthera zijinensis, assembly GCA_039513925.1. Lineage (NCBI taxonomy): Eukaryota > Viridiplantae > Streptophyta > Magnoliopsida > Asparagales > Orchidaceae > Platanthera > Platanthera zijinensis. The sequence continues at coordinate 129,571,105 of CM077094.1, forward strand.
CTGACTCAAAACATACGACATCATGTACATACACATGTATCATAAGTAGACACTACATGAAGTAAAACTAAAACTCCTCTTGGGGAAACTCTGGGTCTCTACACCTCGACCTGTGGTCATCCCGGACACCGAACACTACTGAGGCAACTTCAACGCAAAGACGATACCTCTTCTCCTAGCGAGGAGAATATGGTTGATGCCGACTACTGGTGGTTGGAACCGTCTCTTCCTTAACCTGTTTAGTTTTACTTTCTATTAGTCAAAGGACTGTGAATTCTTATTTTTCTTTCTATGATCACTTCTTATTGTCTTGCATAGTTCTTTGTTGTATCCTTTTGTTTGTATGTAGTCCTATAATGACTTGTCTTTTTTATTCATAATATGTTTTTGTACTTATTTTATACGTAATTCACTTTTAAGCATGAGCTATATAAAGTGTAAATTATGTGTCTTTGTCTCGCACTAATGATATAATATTTTTTCTGTGTCATTGTCTCACACTTCATATTACTATTCGTGCCTTTAACTTTCCCAATGAAGGAAGGTTATTCTCCCCATCTTCCAATTTGTGTTAACTCTTCTTATAGCCCATTATTTGAAGTGTTCTTTTTTTCTTTTATTCTTACATTTTTCTTGGGGGCTTAATTACGTATTGACCTTCTTTATTACATTGCTTACTTGTCATTATATTGATTTGACTTATAACGACTTGCCATTTTATATCTTTCTTGTTGTCATTTTAGTTCTTTCTTGATCTACCTTAATATATGAGCACAACATGAGTCATAAATAAAGAAAAATAACTTGCAATTATAGAAAAGAAGAACTCGCTCTAACTTTCAATTTTCTTTTATCCTTGCGTTGTTCATTTCCTCTTACTTTCGCTTTGCCCTTCTCCTTGCATTGCTCATTTCCTCTTTCTCTTCCTTGAGAATTTATGTCATAAGGAAAATAAACACTATGAGTTCATCAATTAGTAATTTATACGATGTAAATATTAGGAATGCCCTTATGGAATGCTCTAAATACATAAAGAAATAGATTAGGGTTCATAAAATAATGATTTGAACTCAATCATGCATTATTGTTGGCCCTAACATGGAGGCAAAGAATTTTGTCCTTAATTTCATATTACATAAAGAATCCACCCTCAATTTTCTTTTAGAGAAATTAAATAACTGAAATTAGGGTGTAAATAATCATGCATGCATTTAGGGTTTTTTGATTTTCCACAAAAAGTTCAAGAAAAACAGAAAACATGCATAAATTTGCCTTTGAAACTCAAAAGGAGAAGAACTAGAAAATCTTAAAAGTTTTGGATGATTTAGGATTTTTGAAACTAGAAAAAGAAAGTCTCCAATCTAAACAAAACTCAAAAGGAGTTAGGAGAAAGCGGTTATCTTGCCCTAGGAAGAAAAATCGAGAGAAACTGAGAAGATTTGAGGCTTCTATAGTGATTGATATCGGGCGGCTCTCTGCGGCTTCCGTCGGTCTCGATTTCGGCTATGGGAGAAATGAGGAGTGCGGGATTGTTTTTCCCCTTCTTACCTGAGCACCGCTTGGCCTCCTCACGACACACACATTTCTATTTAGCGCGAGTCACACTTAACCTGCTCGTTCACCCTCTTAGCCGGTCACCGTAACCCAAACTATATAATACATATCAGCTTAAGACTCTTTACTTTTTTTTAAGTCTAATGTATTCTATTCTGACTAATTTTAATATCTTCATTTCATAAATATTATAACAAATTATTATTTTGTCGCGTAGTCTCATACTTGTAATAAAATAATACCTGAATAAACGACTGCGTCACATATGCTGTTTTTTCGAGTAATAAAAATATGAATATCACCGAAATATATTGCCGGCGAAAAATTCCCTTTTATTGTTGATAGGCCCATGTAAAATATGAAGGATTTCTGGGCTGTGAAGGAATAGCGAGAACTCCCATCCCCCCACTACCTTAGTGGGGAAGTGAAGAAATCTCATGCTCCCCACTTCATGAGTGGTGAGTTAGGAGAAACCTCCATCGTCATGCCAACCGTCATCGCTGCCATCGTCGTGCCAACCGCCTTCGCCGCCATCGTCGCGCCAACTGCGATCGCCGCCATCGTTGCGCCAACCGCGATCGCCTCCACCGTCGCGCCAATCGCCATCGTCACACTAGCCATCATCGCCGCACTGCACTGCCCTTCGGCCATAAGGCCACGCAACTCCACGCGCGTGGCCGCATGCCATCGTGGCCCGCCTACCGGCCGAACACGCTCGGCCGCAAGGACTACGACCGGCACTCCGCTGGCGGTCACAAACCAAAAAATGAAGTTGCCCCATGGTCTAATTGACGAGGTAGATGAAGATGAGACTGAAGGCGTTCCTTTCCTTCTTCCACGACTCTCACAATTCCCAAAATCCAGAGTCACAAATGGCGTTCTCTTCTAAATTGCTTGTTACAAATGGAGGGAGCATGCAACAGTATCTATATTCACTTGAGAAAAAGGGGACCAAATAGGTCTTACATATAGGAGAAGTGAAGGGGGAGAGAGTCCATCTAGGCAATGTGGGACTAAAGGAAAAGACAATAAATGCACAATAAATACACAATATTTAATACGCCCTCTCAAACTCACGGTGGATCATGAACCGAGAATTTGCTAATAAGATAACGGAATCTTGCAGTTGTGAGAGACTTGGTGAGGAAGTCCGCAACTTGTTCTTCAGAGGCAATGAACGGTAGAGAGATAGTGTTGGCGAGGAATTCCTGACGAGTAAAGTGACAATCGATCTCAATGTGTTTTGTCCGTTCATGGAACAATGGATTGGAGGCGATTTGAATAGCACTTCGATTATCACAGAATAATGGAGTGGGTCCTATTATTTGTACACCAAGATCACGTAGAAGACAACGGAGCCAAACTATTTCAGCAGTGGTGGAAGCCATGGCACGATACTCAGCTTCCGTGCTGGAGCGCGCAATGGATTCCTGTTTCTTACTACGCCATGAGATCAGAGAGTCGCCCAGAAAGATGCAGAACCCAGTAGTGGAGTGGCGAGTCGTAACATCCCCCGCCCAGTCAGCATCTGAAAATGCTCGGAGGGTGAGTGGCGAAGTAGCAGAAAGAAATAGCGAGCGGCTGACAGAGGTACGAAGATAGCGGAGAATCCGAAGGACCGCGACATAGTGGGCTGAGCGAGGAGCTTGAACAAATTGACTGACGAAGCTAACAACGTAAGCAATGTCAGGCCTAGTCATAGTGAGATAGACTAGCATCCCGACAAGGCGCCGATAGCGGGAGACATCGGAAAGGGGTTCCCCATCTGTTTGAAGCAGTTTCAGATTGAGCTCTATTGGGGTGTCAGCAGTGCGGTTGTCCATGAGAGCGGCCACAGAGAGAATATCTGAGATGTACTTTTGCTGAGAGACTAGAATGCCGCGTTTGGAGCAGGAAATCTCTAACCCAAGGAAGTAGCGAAGGGGCCCATGCCCTTCATCTCAAACTGGCTGCGAAGGTGTTGCTGAAGAGAGGCAATGGTGGCGTGGTCATCTCCGGTGATAATCATGTCATCCACATACAAGAGCAGAATGGCGCAACCTTGAGCGGAGGTGCGAGTAAACAAGGCATGATCAGTCTGTCGTTCAACAAAACCAGCTTTTAGAACCGCTGTGCGGAAGCGCTCAAACCAGGCTCGAGGAGCCTGTTTGAGACCATAGAGGGCCCGACGGAGGTGGCAGACGTGGCCAAGTGGAGCGGAGAGACCCGGGGGAGGTGCCATGTATACAACTTCGGTGAGATCGCCATGTAGAAAGGCATTGGTTACATCCATTTGATGGAGGGGCCAGTTTCGGGCGGCTGCTACCGCAAGTAAGGTGCGAACGGTGGTCATCCGGGCAACCGGTGCAAAGGTTTCATCATAGTCGATTCCATGTGCCTGTAAAAACCCGCGAGCAACTAAGCGGGCTTTATGGCGCTCAATAGAGCCGTCCAGACGAGTCTTAACTTTGAATATCCATTTGCAGCTGATAGGGACGACAACAGGAGGACACGGAACGAGATCCCAAGTGTGAGTTCGGCGGAAGGCTTGAAGTTCAAGTGCCATGGCTTGCTGCCATTCGAGTTTTCCAACTGCCTCTTGGTATGACTGGGGCTCCCGCTGGGCGTGGAGAGCGGTGAGGAAGGCCTGAAAAGCAGGGGAATAAGAGGTAGGCGTGGTGAGAGCAGAAGGGGTAGATCCGTCAGAGCTTTGGTCGTAGCGAGCAGGCGGATGGCGATGGCGGGCAGGATTACGCCGAGGAGGAGCAGGATCCACGGTTGCAGAGGCGGACGGAGCGTCAGACAAGACTGTATCAGAAGCAGTAGCGGGAGGAGGGGCTATGGGCGGCGGAGGAGGTGCGGATGTCGAAGGAGGATCCTCGGGCGGAGGGGGAGTTGGGGGCAGGTGAGGATTGGCAAGGTGAGTCTTGGGACGAGTCAGAATAGGAGGAAGTAGCGGAAGAGAAAGCGGTGAAGCAATGGAGGGTTGGGAGGGGATGTTTGGTGGTGTGGAAGAGAAAAACATTTCATGTTCGACGAAGGAGACATGACGAGAAATACGAATGCGACGAGTCATCGGATCGTAACAACGATAGCCTTTGTGGTGATGGCTAAGGCCGAGGTGAACACAACGAGATGAGTGAGCAGAGAGTTTGTTGCGTTCAGGGGAGGGAAGGAGAACGAAGCAGGTGCACCCAAACGTTCAGAGAGAGGCATAGGTCGGTGGGCGGGAGTAAAGTTGTTCATAAGGAGTTGCCCCAGAGATGGCCGTGGAAGGAGTGATGTTGATGAGGTGAACAGCCGTGAGGACGGCTTTGGACTAGAAGGAGTGAGGAGCCGAGGCAGAGATGAGGAGAGCACGAGCTATTTCGATGATGTGACAATGTTTGCGTTCAGCAACCCCATTTTGTTCATGGGTGTGCGGACAATATTGTTGATGTAGAGTGCCATGCGATTTGAGGATATCACGCATAGTAGAGGAGAGAAACTCTTGAGCACAGTCAGATCAAAAGAGCTTAATGCGACGCTCAAACTGAGTGTGAAGCATAGCGGTGAACGTGCGATATACGTCGGGTATTTCAGAATGATTTCGGAGGAGATAAACCCAAGCACAACGTGAGAAATCATCAATGAAACTAACATAATAAAAATACCCAAAATGTGAAGCAAGAGGCGCTGGACCCCAAATATCAGAATGAACTAAATAGAAAGGGGCTGTTGTTTGGGAAACACTACTTGTAAATGGTAGAGCAAGGTGCTTTGACAAACGACAGTCGGTACAAACAGATAGGGGGGAAGGGGAGACACGGCCCAAAGCTCCAGAGCGGATAACACTTCAGAGTCGATCAGTAGACAGATGTCCTAAACGTCTGTGTCACAAGTCGGCATCAGATATGACAGAGAGAGCAGAAGCTGAAAATGATGAGGGGGTAACATGGAGATACTCCATCTGATACAAGCCACCAGTCCTACGGCCCTATCCAATCCTCTGAGCTGTCCGTGAATCCTGCACAACACAATTAGAAGAAGAAAATAAAACCGTTAGACCGAGATCACAGAGGGAGCTGACAGAAATGAGGTTCATGTGTAGCCGAGGGGCATGGTGGACGTTAGAGAGAGTAAGTCGACCAGGAGGGGCAGAGGTTGGGGTGATGGAACCAGATCGCAAAATAGGGAGAGATCCCCCATCAGCAGTGGTGACTTGAAGGTTAGTGGGGAAGGAGGTGCAGTTGGTGAGGGTGCGTGAGTCGGAGGTGAGGTGGCAGGAGGCCCCAGAGTCGAAATACCAAGGTGCATGTGGAGGAACTCAAGCAGCAGTACCAGAAGCAGCTGAGAGACTGTGTTCCGTAGAGGAGCTGACAGAGGAGGCAGATTGCAACAGAGGGGACTGGAGTAGAAGCACCTCTAATCGTTGCAGACGATCAGTGGCAGCAACAGCAGTGGGGTGAGAACCAGGACCACGACCTCGTCCCCGACCACGGCCGTCACGGCGATGGTCAGAAGTTCTGTGCTCATCAGATCGAGGGGGACGAGTGGGGTAGGCAGACTTCATATGCCCCACCTTCTTGCAGTAGTTACAGGTAACAATACTATGACGCGGAGGAACTGCAAGAGCAGTATCGGTCTAGAGAGATGGTTGGAGGGCCACTGGAGGTCGGAGATGGGTCTCTTTATCAAGCAGAGAAATCAGGGCATCATCCAGAGTAGGAAGCGGGACCCGGTGAAGGAGCTGAGCGGCAAGAAGAGAAAACTCAGGACGCAGAGCAGCAAGAAACTGATGAAATCATGGAATCCAGTTCATGCCAGTAGGCACTCATCACAGTGTAGAAGTCCTGAATGGAGCGTCCGTCTTGGCGGGCAGACTGGGAATCGCAGATAAGACGGTGACGCAGAGCCCCTCCACGGGGAACGAAGCGGTCGCGGAGATACTCCCACATGGCACGAGCGGAAGGAAGGCAGCTGATAGACGTGAGGAGCGTTCGAGCAACGGATTCCAGGAGGTAAGCCCGGATGGCTTGATCGCGCCGTCGCCAAAGAGTGAGATCATCAGTAGAAGTGGTGGCGATAGTAGTTGCGGCAGAGTCGGTTGTAGTGGCGGGTTTGGCGGCAGGGGCGGCAGGGGCGGGAGCCACCCCGATGATGTGATCCCAAAGATCACGGGAGGAGAGGGCAGCCTCAACGGTAAGGGCCCAGTCAGGCCAGTCGCTAGCGCCGACGATCTGGAAGGACGTGGACTTCAGTGGTGGCGAGATTAGGGGAGCAGCCATGGAACCGCAATGTAGCGGTGAACCTGCAGGGAGTTGGTGGACTGGGAGGTTGGACAGAAGGTGCGGAGACGAAGGTGGGGCGGACTGAAATGGCGGATAGGGAGGACGTCGGATTGAATGTGGTGGCGAGCTGGGCTGGAGGTCGGGGAGCAGTTGCTGACTGGGCTGGAGTTAGTTTAGGCGAAAGCAGAGAGGTTAGGGTGGCAGACTGGAATGGCGGATAGGAAAGGCGAATAGGGAGGGAGGCGGACTGGAAGGGCGGAAAGGAAATGGCGGACTGCGGAGTGGGTTGCGGACAGAGCTGCGGACAGGGCTGCGGACTGAGGTTGCGGACAGGGTTGCGGGCGGAATGCGGACTGAGGTTGAGGAATGCGGTGCGGACTGGAGTTTGGGGACAGGGTTGCGGACTGGAGTCGGTGGACTGGAGACTGCGGACTGGAGTTGGCGGACGGATTTGCGGACTGGAGAGAGCGGGCGGAGGGGGAGGTAGGCGGGATGGAGGTAGGCGGATTGGAGAGTTTGGGGAGGTAGGCGGACTGGAGGTGAAAACAGGGCGGGCTGACTCCGTGCAGGTTCGGGCAGAGAGCGAAAAATTAATATTGCTCTGATACCATATTACAAATGGAGGGAGCATGCAACAGTATGTATATTCACTTGAGAAAAAGGGGACCAAATAGGTCTTACATATAGGAGAAGTGAAGGGGGAGAGAGTCCATCTAGGTAATGTGGGACTAAAGGAAAAGACAATAAATGCACAATAAATACACAATATTTAACATTGCTAATGAAGATATTGATTAATTACCAGGAAGATTAATCTCTTCTAAATGGCTTTCTCTTCCTGTGGCTCGTGAATGATCGTTCCTCTCCCAAACCATAAAATCGGAAAACCTGCCATGGCTTCCCCAGACAGAGGAAAAGATGCGCGTGATCGTGAGCCCCCTCGTTGGCCACCAGCCGGCACCGCGTGGCCGGGTGGCCGCGGGGCCAAGCAGATGGCGGGCCACACGGCCGACCGCCGCAAGGACAACCACCACCGCACGTTCACACGAGCAGCCCTCCGGCCGGATGCGTAGACGTGCTCGGCCAGCCCCCTTCGCCGACCGCCAGCCCGGCCCCTCCGCCGGCTGGCCCTCGCCGGCAAGGTCCCGGTGACGGTCAACCCCCTTCACCGTATCCGGCCGACCCACCACTGTCCGATCGCCGCCATTTGATTTTCGTTATTCGATCAACATGTAACTGCCCGTGTAACAACCTGTAGTGGGAGTGCACATAGCCAAAGATGAAGACCGGTCATTGTTTAATAAAATAATAAAATAATATACGCGCCCCGATCTATATTAATCTGGTTTGCAAATATTAAATTGGGTGGTATGGTCTGCGGATAGTCGCGTAACCACCATAACCACCCCTAAAGTCAATAAATAGGACCCCAGATCCTCCTTTAATTCTGTTTCTCTCCTTAAAAGAAAATCCTCCTACGGATTTTATCTCTCATTCCTCCTTCCTCCATCTTCTTCATCCTCTTCTCCACCTTCGAAGATCATCAATCACTCCTTGAAGATCTCTTTCATCTTCAAAGCTTCCTTCGAAGATCATCATCTCTCTTCTCCGTCCGAAATTTCTCTCTCCTCCACTTCTCTTCCTTGTGCGCTCCCGCGCACGACGCCTTATTGCGGGCTCTCGAGGGCATCTCTTCCATAAGCGCCTTCGCGCGTGCAGCCTCCTTGCGTGCATCTCTTCCTCGCGCGCCTTCGTGCACGCCGCCTCCTTGCGCTCTCTTGCACGCATCTCTTCTTGCGCGCCTCCTTGCGCGCTCTTGCACGTCTCTTCCTCTCACGCTCCCGCTTGCTCCACCTCCTTGAGCACCCTCGGGCGCTTCTCTTCCTTGCGCAACCCAACATGCTCCACCTCCTAGAGCGCACTCGCGTGATCCGCCTCCTTGCACGCTCTCACCCTCATCGTTTCCTTGCACTCTCCTACGAGCGTATTTTCCTTGCGCGCTCTTGCACGCATCTCTTCCTTGCACGCTCCGCATTCTCTTGCGCTCTCGTGCACGTCTCTTCCTTGCGTGCGCCTCTTCCCTACGGACTCCACACACTCTCTTCCTATAAGCGCCCCGCACGCTCTCTGCCGACAAGTGCCCCGCGCACTCACCTCCTACAAGCGCTCCACGTGCTCTCCTCCAATAAGCGCCCTTCACCCTCTCTACCAGCAAGCGCTCCGCCAACAAGCACCCCACGTGCTCATCTCCTGCAAGCGCTCTGCCTGCTCTCCTCCAATAAGCGCCCCACTCTCTCTCTGTCGATAAGAGCCTCACGCACTCACCTCCTGCAGGCGCAACACGTGCTCTCCTCAAACAACTGCCCCGCGTGCTCTCTTCAAATAAACGCTCCATGCGCTCTCCGCCAACAAGCGCCCCACGCGCTTTCTACAAAAAAGTGCTCCGCTCGCTCTCCTCCGGCAAGGGCCCCACGCGCTCTCCTCCAATGAGCTCCCCACGCGCTCTCCTCCAGCAAGCGTCCCATGCGCTCTCCATCTGCCAGCTCTCAGCGCGCTCTGCCATCAAGTCTGCTCCAAGCACAGTTCTGTGTGTTACGCTCTCTGAACCACTGCAAGTATTCAACGACTTCAGCTCAACAACGATCCCACCAAGCATTAGCAAGTCAACAATTCTCATCTCCTCTAAGTATAATAGGAGACAATCCATAAAGGATAGGACGCGCCCAGCGCATCGCACGAGCTTCCACTCCCCAAACATCAGAACAAGTGCAACAAACTACTCCTGCCTCCAAGAACTATCAGAGGAATCCAGAATAAAACGAGCATATAACTCCCACATCGCATGAAGAAATTGTTAGCTCTGTAAACGGTGGTCTGTCACCCTCCAAGGTCTTCTCTCTCCCCCCCAAATTGTAATAAGAGGCGGCATGTCACCCTCGAGTTCTTAGAAAGGCCCTGTAACAACACTCAGATCTAATTGAGGTTTGGTCGGCATTGATCCGACCATGTGGTTTTTAACCCATTTGACGGGTTTTCCACGTAAAAAAATTGTCTTGTCAGTTTTTCTTTCACTGTGACTGTGTGCGTGCTAGACCACTACGTAGGCTAAGATGTTCCAAGTTAATCTGGTCTGATCGAGGCGTCGAGTTTGGCCGTAATAGTTTGGCATCGTCTGTGGCAAGCGAGTTCTCAGAATCCTCAGAAGACAGTAGCCTCAACACAATAGTACTCGTAACTAGATACCATGATGGGAGAAGCTGCTCACACTATAGAAGGGACGACACTCGGGGGGGGGGGGGGAGGGGGAGGGGGGAGGTTGGTCCAGTTCCCCCTCACTTGTCTGTCATCATACCTGAAGAATTACCCCCTGTGCAGATGTCCAAGGCCGAAGAGCCCGTTCAGTCAGAAGATCTGAAGATCAGTATCACTACAATCACCTAAAAGCAGCAGACATCAGACCAGCAGAAGATGAAAGGCTCACACGTGAAGAAATTCATGTTATAATTACTGAAGAGCACGAACATTTCAAGCAGCGTAACACTTTGGCTGGTCATCCTCTCCATTATTAGTCGTCGTTCGCACCTGAGGTTCGGGCACACCCAATCCCCCACTATTTCAAGCTCCCAAAGATCGAGACATACGATAGAATGGGCAATCCATCAGAGCACGTCAAACACTTCGCAATCGTGATGTAACTATGCAACACCCCAGATCCCTTATTGTGCCAAGCATTCTTGGTGACTTTGAAAAGAATAGGCTCGCTTGTGGTTTCTTTCCCTGAAAGATTGAGAAATCAAGAATTCCGTAGAACTACCACAATAATTTACAGACCAATTCACCGCCAGTCGTCAGATAGTCAAAGATCCCTTCCACTTGTTTGGGATCTGCCAAAGTAAGGGGGAAACCCACCGAGATTTTTTCTGTCATTTCACTACAGAGGCACGCCTGATCCCGGCCGTCAGGCCCGAGCTCTTAAGAGGCTTCCTCTTAGGAGGACTCCTCCCCAACTTCTATTCAGAATTAATGAAAGAAACATCATCAAGTTATCATGATCTAATACAACGAGTCGAAGCCCAGATTGCTGCCGATGAAGCAATTGAGGCACATCAACAATAATTCTGTTGGGTCCATTGATCCCAATGTCCCAAATTTGTAAGTAGTCAAACAAGTCAATGATATGCACATAGTTGTATTTGATGTATATTTCCGTTCATGCATGCAGGTTAGTCTACGTCACATTGATTGGACAGGTGGTTCAAGTGACATTGACAAGTGGACTCAAAGAAGCTGACTGTAAAAGCAGAAAATTGCCTAAGTCCACAGACATTGAGTGAAACAAGCTCACTCAATGCGTTGAGTGAAGCAAGCTCACTCAACGCCAAATGAACCAGAATCCAGTGACCATGAAGAAAAATGACGAAGTCCACAGGCATGGAGTTAAGTCAGTTCACTCAACGCCATACAACTAATAGCACTGAGAGAAGGATGTCAGTCAAAGCTTTGAGTGTTGGCAAAGCAGAAAATCGGTTAAGTCCAAAAGCGTTGAGTGAAGCTTGATCACTCAACGCCATGCTGATTCAGTCAAAGCCGTGGAAGAAAGACAGGAAAATTTATCAAAGTACAAAAGCATTGAGTGAAGCCAGTTCACTGAATGCTAGATGATAGATAGCGTTGAGTCATGCTGCTGCTGTCAATGCCTAAGGAGAAACCAAAATTTGACTAAGTCCAGAATCATTGAGCGAAGCCAGTTCACTCAACGCCTAGTTAAATGTTGAGGATGAAGGAAAAAAAACATTGAGTGAAGTCAACACCCTCAATGCCATCAGGCAGAGCAGAATTATTCTAAATTCAGAATCATTGAGTGAAGTCAACACACTCAACGCCATCAGACAGAGCAGAATTATTCTAAGTCCAGAAACGTTGTGAAAGTCAATCTAGTGTCAACTACCTTCACCTATGGGTGGGGGGAATATGTGATTTGCAGTCTTTTTGCGGAATTAATAATTAACCTGCACAAGAAACAAGACAAGCAAAACACAGAAACACACAGGCAGTTATAGTGGTTCCCCGATTTGGGTACGTCCACTTTCCCCCTTCGACCTATCTCCCAACAAGGGATGACTCAGTCACTTCACCAACCAAATTAAAATCCAATCCTCACACTATGGAAGAAACCCTTCCACCCAAAGGAGTCACGACTCCTTCACCACGGGTTGCACCCAACCCTTACAACTAGGAATCAAAATTCCCTTACAACAAAATGAAAATAGAATGTATAGAAATACAAACTACGTATGTAGAGCTCGGTGTCCCTCTTCGTTCGATGAAGCGTTCTTGAAGAAGACGATGAGTCCACGACCGAAGCACTCTCTTGGAGAGGATCTTCCCGAGATCAGCGGCGGAAAATGATTGTGGCGGCGATGCTTTGTAGATCCAAACTTCTTGACGAAGCTAGCGAGGTCTACCAACGATCTTACTTGGATCGATCGTCTCAATCGATTCGGAGGGGAAAGATATTCCCGCTCAACAAATCAAGAGACAAAGGATCTCAAGATAGATACGTGAGATACTAAGCTTAGCTTCGTTTCTGTCATCGGGAGATCAGAGAAGATCTGAGATCTGCAACGACGACGATCTTGTTAGCGGCGACGGCGAGCAGTGGAGTTCCGCGATCAGCTAGGTCGACGGCGGCTCGATTTCGTAGATATGAATATACTGTACTTCTTGTCTTTAGGGTTTCAAAATACATGAGTATTTATACCCAAAGACATCCCAAGATAGCCGCTAGAGGACCCACCAGGTCAACCCTACGCACGGGCCGAAACAGTGCGTGACGACAAGTACCGGTCCAGCGAGCAGACAAAAAAATACCTAAGGCAAATTCGGCGGGAATTGCTGGTGATTCCCGTCGAAGTCGGCGGGAATCACTTACGATTCCCGTCGAATTTTACTTGGTAGAATTCCAGTTGGAATTCCGGTAATCCGGAGGGAATCAACGGGAATGCGCGGTGATTCCCTTCGAATCGGCGAGAATCACTTGTTGATTCCCGTCGAATTTTCCTTGGAAGATTTCTTCTTCCTTCCTCTGTACTTGGTCTTTGACCCATATTTGCTCCTCTTCTGCTCTTGATCTATCTCATCCCTGTACTTGAAAATAAGTACACTCCAATAGAGAGAGTACACATGAGCCAACACACTGATCTGCTCAACGAGGGATTACGTTGCGCAGACCCGTGTATATTGACCCACTGCACCCTGACATTGGTATGTACTTAGCATGGAATAGCTGCAAGCACATCTTGAAGAAAATCATCAAATACATTATCTATTCACCTTAGCTTGTTCAGGGATTTCTTCAAATCAGGTACATTGTGTATACAATACCCAACATTCTCCCCCTATTTGAAGAAGCCTAAACCCTACAAGCTAAGGTGAATAGAACATATGGGAATGAAAATCATAACCGAAAAATTCAGTTGAGAGTGAGATTCATTACCATTTTCCTGAGAGCATACTTAATGTTGGCAGCCACCTTAGCCTTAGCTGAGAGGGTAATCTCCCCCTTTTCGGCTTCTGCAAATCTGGTACTTCACTTGAAGCCACATGCTCCCCCTCAGATCTTGCATCCATTCTCGAGCTTGAGTTCCTTGCTGCTGCTCCCCCTTGATCCAAGAGCCTTGAGTCGTACAGTCTTCACTCTTCATAGTTTAGCATGCCGAGTTCAGTTTTGAAGAGACCTAACTTGGCTTCGTCTAGGGGCTTTGTGAAGATATCTGCAACCTGCTTATCCGTGGGGATATAGCAGAGAGATATATCTTTGTTTTCCACATGCTCCCGAATGAAGTGATAGCGCACTTCAATATGCTTCGTTCTGCTATGCGACACAGGATTGTTCGCAATTGTTATTACGCTCGAGGAGTCGCAATACATCGTAACCTCTCTGAACTGTAAGTCATAATCCTTGAGCTGATTTCTGATCCATAGAAGTTGTGCGCAACAGCTGCCTGCTGAGATGTACTCAGATTCAGCCGTAGAGGTTGTGACACAATTCTGCTTTTTACTGTTCCATGAAATAAGCCTTCTTCCGAGGAATTGGCACGTTCCAGAAGTGCTTTTCCTATCATCCCTGCTTCCTGCAAAGTCAGCATCTGAAAAGCCTATCAGCTCGACATCATTGTTTCTTGGGTACCACAGGCCAAGATTTGGTGTACCTTTAAGGTATCTAAGAATTCTCTTTACAGAGACATAATGAGATTCCTTAGTGTTCACCTGATATCTAACACATACGCATGTGGAGAATATAATATCCGGTCTACTAGCAGTAAGGTAGAGTAGGGATCCAATTATGCTTCTGTATTTGGTTTCATCAAAAGGTTTCCCTTTCTCATCCTTGTCCAGAGACACAGTGGATCCCATTGGAGTCCTCATAGAGGTTGCATTCTCCATTCTGAATTTCTTGAGGAGTTCATTTGTGAACTTCGTCTGAGAGATGAAAATTCCATCCTCAGACTGTTTCACTTGAAGTCCCAAGAAATGCTTTAGCTCTCCCATGCTGCTCATTTCAAACTTTCCTTGCATAAGTTTAGAAAACTTTTTGCAAAGATTGTTGTCCGTAGAGCCGAAAATTTTGTCATCGACATAGATTTGCACCAACAATATCTTGCCTTTGACTTCCCTAAGAAACAATGTCTTATCTATTTTTCCTCTCGAGAACTTATTCTCAAGAAGGAAACTAGACAGAGTCTCATACCAAGCTCGAGGAGCTTGTTTCAAGCCGTATAATGCTTTATTAAGAAAATAAACATGATTAGGGAATGTAGGATTAACAAAACCTGGGGGTTGCACGACATATACTTCCTCTTTCAATTTTCTATTGAGGAATGCAGATTTCACGTCCATCTGATAGACAGTGAAACCTTTTTGCGAAGCATATGCCAGGAACAATCTGATCGCCTCGAGCCTTGCAACTGGTGCAAAGGTCTGGTCGAAGTCAATCCTCTCCTCCTATCTGTAACCTTGAGCCACCAGCCTGGCCTTGTTCTTTATGATGACACCGTGTTCATCCAGTTTGTTTCTGAAGATCCACTTGGTGCCGATCACATTCTGGTTCTTTGGTCTTAGAATAAGCGTCCAGACGTTGCATCGTTCAAATTGATGCAGTTCATCTTGCATGGCCAGTATCCATGCTGCATCTTTGTTCGCTTCGTCGAACTTCTTTGGCTCAACCTGTGACAGGAAACTAAGGTGCAAAATCTCGTTAATTGTACCTCTTCGAGCTCTGACACCGTCACGAGGATCTCCGATGATCTAATCTCTAGGATGATCCCTCACGTGTCAGAGCTCTAGGAGTCTAGCATCTGGAGCTCTGATATCTTCTCGGGCTCCTCCTTCTTCTAGGAGATTTTCTCCATCCTGATTGTCAACTTCTCCAGTTGGAGTTGAGGTGGAAACCTTGACGTACTTAGGAGTTACATCCTTAGCAGTCTCATCGAGACTTAGCTGTTCAAGTCTTGCACCTGCATCTTCAATAATGCCACTGGAAGAATTGCTGTTAAACAAGCTTCCTTCATCAAATACAACATTAATGGATTCCTCTACCAGTAGGGTTTTCTTATTAAAAACCCTATATGCCCGACTTTGGCTATTATAGTCAATGAATATGCCTTCGAAGCATTTTTCACCAAATTTAGTACGCGGGTACTTCCCGTTATTGAGTACATAGCATCTGCAGCCGAAGATCCTTAAATAGGATATGGTTGGTTTCCTGCCTTTCAGTAGCTCATAAGGCGTCTTACGATGATTCTTGTTGATCAATGCTCGGTTTTGTACATGACAAGCCGTACTGACAGCCTCTGCCAAGAAGTATTCTGGGAGAGAAGCGTCATTCAACATTGTCGTGCAAGCTTTAATGAGCGTTCTATTTCTCCTTTCCGCAACTCCATTTTGCTGAGGAGTACGCGGGGAGGAAAACTCATGAAAGATACCATGTTCTTCAAAAAATTCTGTCATAGCCCCAGATTCGAATTCTGTTCCATGGTCACTTCTAATTTTGACCACTGAGCAGTTAAGTTTGTTCTGAATTTGCTTGATAAAGTTAGTGAAGATGTCAAACGTATCTGACTTTCGTTCTAAGAAGAACACCCATGTAAATCGAGAGTGATCATCAACAATCACTGGCGTATATGACTTGCCTCCCAAGCTATGAACTTGCACTGGACCAAACAAGTCCATATGCAGAAGATAAAGACATCTGGAAGAGTCTTTGTCTGCAATGCCCTTGAAGGTAGCCCGAGTCTGTTTGCCCTTCTGGCACGTAGGATAGGGGCTATCTTTGATGCACTTAATAATGGAAGCATCCCTTACTAAATTTTTAGAAAACAACATATTAATAGTCTTGAAATTAATATGTGCCAATCTCTTGTGCCATTGTTCACAAAGAAAAGCACTGCCTTTTTCTACTAGGCACATAGGGGTAGAAGAATCTTTGCTAAGAAAATCTAAACAAAATATATTTCTGCTCCTAATGCCAGTTAATACCGTCTCCGAAGAGGCACACGATATTATCAAGCACTTATCCTTGCAGAACTTAACGTCATAACCTTTATCACACAACTGACTTACACTGATCAGGTTATGATTTAACCCTTTAACATAGGCCACGTCGGTGATAGAGATTATACCATTGGAAATCATACCGTAACCTCTGGTGACTCCTCGATCTGATCCTCTAAAGATGACTTTGGGTCCATTTTCGACTGGAGAGTAATCACGCAGCAGGCTTCTTGTCCCGGTCATATGCCAGGAACATCCACTGTCCAAGTACCAAATAAGCGTTTTGGTGGCCTTTGGACATACCTGCAAAACATAATCAGTTTCCCTTAGGAACCCAATCGAACTTGGGTCCTAGATTCCTTGTTAGCATACTCCCCCTCGGGTAATTAACCTTACGAGTGGTCAGCCTCGCATTGCTAACATGAGGAGTCTCGTTGAATCTTGGATTAAACCAGCAATCCACGGCAAAGTGACCAACTTTGCCACAACACTAACAGTCAAACCTATTGTACCGTTTCTTAGGCTCCAGCTTCACCCTGGGAATGATGGGTCTAGTTGGGGCCTTGGATCTGGAGGTGGAGGCATCATGATGACAGCAATCACATGATTTCTTCACTTCCTGTTCCTTCAGTATAACAGGCTTGGCTTTTGTTGCCTGCTTCCTATTATGGCCGCTAGAGAAGTGGCCATAATTTTCCACTTGGATTTCCTCATAAGGTGCCTTGAAGACATTCTCGCCGTAGTTGCGGGGGAAGGCCCAACCAACATACCAGCTCTTGCGCTTTTCAACCGAGGGCCGGAAGAAGTGGCCATAGGTTGACTCAAAGTCCTGTTCATTGTAGGGAAATCCAGGCTTCCTGAATTCAACAGGGTTGAGTAGGGCCTTTCCCTTTTCTGCAGCAGAGGCCTTCTTAGTAGCCTTATTTTTCCTCTGCTTTCTGTTTCTCCTGGATGATTTACCAGGCATACCCACATGCCCCAAGCCATCCCCCTTAGCCTGAGCAGAGAAGATATCAACCAGTGGAAGAACAGTCTTTGACATTGAGAAGCTTTTGACAATCTTCCTTTCTACCGCAAGTTGTTCTTCCAACTTGTTGACTTCTTCCTATTTAAGGTCAAGGAGCCTTAGAGACTCTGAGTGCTCAGAAGTCAGGCCCAGGTGTTCCTGTCGGAGAGAGATCAAGCTAGTGATCTCTTCTCTTAGAGACACACCCCCAGCCTTAAGGAATTTGACTTCCTTTTTCTGAGCCCTCAACCTCTTATGACATTCCTCAAAGGTATTGAGCAGAAGCTCATAATTTTCGAGGAGCTCAGCTTCACGGGCAGATGGGATGTCCTCGAGATCATCATCAGGAGACTCATAGTCAGAGTCAGAGAGGGGGGGGGGGTACAAGCTTTTACCTTCCCAGTAAATGGGGGGCAGTCTCCTTCTGAGTCAGAGCGACCCACTTGCCCGAAGTAGGCTTCTTCATCATCATTGGAGTCTGAGGAATCAGACTCACTCAGTGTCTTTGGCTTTTTGGCGATGTAGCTCCTCTCCTTCTTCTTATCTCTAGAGGACTTGTGCTCCTCTCCCTTCCCCTTATCTCTCTTGCCTTGGTGGCAGTCAGCGATGACGTGACCTGGCTTATTGCATCCAAAGCAAATAATGTCGTTAGAGCGATGTTTGTTCTGTTTGGATTCATACCTATCAGAAGAATAATTCTTCTTATGTTTGGAGGAGGAGTCGTCTCTTTTTCTTTGATTCCTCAACTTGAGGAACTTCTTGAACTCCCGAGTGATTAGAGAGAAGTCTTCTTCAAATAGCTCTGAGCCGGAAGAGCATGGCTCAGATTCTTCTTCCTCATCCATTTTCCGAGAGCGGGATGAGGCTGCATCCTTGCCTTTCCTTGAGTGATTGGCTTTTAGGGCTACAGTCTTCTCTCTGGCAGCGGCTTTATCGGCTTCTTCTTCAGCTTTTTTGGTGTTCAGCTGAAGCTCATAGGACAGAAGTTTCCCAAACAGAATCTGGGGATCTATTTCTACAAGCCTGCCAAATTCTCTGATGGCGCAGATCTTGGTGTCCCATTCCTTAGTAAGGGATCTAAGGAACTTGTCATTTAGTTCACCATCAGTGAACACTCTGCCATAGCCCTTCAGGGCATTGGCGATCTTCAGGAAGTTCTCGAATGTCACTCTGATTTCTTCCTTGGGACCTTGCCTGAAGGCCTCGTACATCTGGTTCAGAAGGGATCTTCGATCATCCCTTACTTCATCAGTGCCTTCCATTAAGATGATCAAGCAGTGCCAAATGTCCTTGGCAGTCCTGCAGTTGCAGAAAACCTGCATCATGGAATCATCGACGGCGCTTACAAAAATGTTCTGAGCTTTCTTGTCGAGTACAACAAGCACCATCTCATCCTTATCCATTTCCGAAAGTTTCTTGGGCACTTTCTTGGTTGGATCAATGGTGGAGGCCTTAGTGGGAATATAAGGTCCCTCCTCCACTACCATGAAGAGTCATGGGTCGACTGCTTCCATGTAGTACCTGATCCTTTCCATCCAGATAGGAAAGTTTAGCTTGGTGCACACTGGGATCTTCCCTGAATACTTGAGTCCTTCCATTTCAGAGAGCTTCTTTCTTCTTGACACTAGATGCGGGAACTTACTCAAGGTGTTAACCTTATTGACTAGCAACCTCCCTCTGATACCACTTGAAAGTCAATCTAGTGTCAACTACCTTCACCTATGGGGGGGGGGAATAGGTGATTTGCAGTCTTTTTGCGGAATTAATAATTAACCTACACAAGAAACAAGACAAGCACAACACAAAAACACACAAGCAGTTATAGTGGTTCCCCGATTTGGGTACGTCCACTTCCCCCTTCGACCTATCTCCCAACAAGGGACGACTCGGTCACTTCACAGACCGAATTGAAATCCAATCCTAACACTATGGAAGAAACCCTTCCACCCAAAGGAGTCACTACTCCTTCACCATGGGTTGCACCCAACCCTTACAACTAGGAATCAAAATTCCATTACAACAAAATGAAAATAGAATATATAGAAATACAAACTACGTATGGAGAGCTCGGTGTCCCTCTTCGTTCGATGAAGCGTTCTTGAAGAAGACGACGAGTCCACGACCGAAGCACTCTCTTGGAGAGGATACTCCCGAGATCGGCGGCAGCAAAGGATTGCGGCGGCGATGCTTTGTAGATCAAAACTTCTTGACGAAGCTAGCGAGGTCTACCAACGATCTTACTTGGATCAATCATATCAATCGATTCAGAGGGGAAAGATATTCTCGCTCAACAAATCAAGAGACAAAAGATCTCAAGATAGATACGTGAGATGCTAAGCTTAGCTTCGTTTCTATCATCGGGAGATCAGAGAAGATCTGAGATCTGCAACGACGACGATCTTGCGAGCGGCGACGGCGGGCAGTGGAGTTCCACGATCAGCTGGGTCGACGACGGCTCGATTTTGTAGATATGAATATACTGTACTTCTTGTCTTTAGGGTTTCAAAATACATGAGTATTTATACCCAAAGACATCCCAAGATAGCCGTTGGGGGACCCACCAGGTCAACCCTATGCACGGGCAGGAACAGCGCATGACGACCAGGACCGGTCCAGCTAGCAGACAAAAAAATACCTAAGGCAAATTCGGCGGGAATCGTTGGTGATTCCCGTCGAAGTCGGCGGGAATCACTTACGATTCCCGTCGAATTTTCCTTGGTAGAATTCCAGTTGGAATTCTTGTCATCCGAAGGGAATCGACGGGAATGCACGGTGATTCTCGATGAATCGGTGAGAATCACTTGGTGATTCCCGCCGATTCTGCCTTAGCAGAATTCTTGAAGGCGTTGAGTCAGCCGGAAGTAGTCGGCGGGAATCAGCGAGTGATTCTCGACGATTCGGCGAGAATCACTAGTGATTCCCGTCGAATCGGCGAGAATCACTTGTTGATTCCCGTCGAATTTTCCTTGGAAGATTTCTTCTTCCTTCCTCTGCACTTTGTCTTTGACCCATCTTTGCTCCTCTTCTGATCTTAATCTATCTCAGCCCTGTACTTGAAAATAAGTAAACTCCAATAGAGAGAGTACACATGAGCCAACACACTGATCTGCTCAACGAGGGATTACGTTGCGCAGACCCGTGTATATTGACCCACTGCACCCTGACATTGGTTTGTACTTAGCAATGGAATAGCTGCAAGCACATCTTGAAGAAAATCATCAAATACATTATCTATTCACCTTAGCTTGTTCAGGGACTTCTTCAAATCAGGTACATTGTGGATACAATACCCAACAATCTCCCCCTATTTGAAGAAGCCTAAACCCTACAAGCTAAGGTGAATAGAACATATGGGAATGAAAATCATAACCGAAGAATTCAGTTGAGAGTGAGATTCATTACCATTTTCCTGAGAGCATACTTAACGTTGGCAGCCACCTTAGCCTTATTCGAGAGGGTAATCTCCCCCTTTTCGGCTTCTGCAAATCTGGTACTTCACTTGGAGCCACATGCTCCCCCTCAGATCTTTCATCCATGCTCGAGCTTGAGTTCCTTGCTGCTGCTCCCCCTTGATCCAAGAGCCTTGAGCCGTACAGTCTTCACTCTTCATAGTTTATCATGCCGAGTTCAGTTTTGAAGAGACCTAACTTGGCCTCGTATAGGGGCTTTGTGAAGATATCTGTAACCTGCTTATCCGTGGGGACATAGCAGAGAGATATATCTTTGTTTTCCACATGCTCCCGAATGAAGTGATAGCGCACTTAAATATGATTCGTTCTGCTATGCGACACAGGATTATTCGCAATTGCTATTGCGCTCGAGGAGTCGTAATACATCGGAACCTCTTTGATCTGCAAGTCATAATCCTTGAGCTGATTTCTGATCCATAGAAGTTGTGCGCAACAGCTGCCTGCTGAGATGTACTCAGATTCAGCCGTAGAGGTTGCGACATAATTCTGCTTTTTACTGTTCCATGAAATAAGCCTTCTTCCGAGGAATTGGCACGTCCTAGAAGTACTTTTCCTATTATCCCTGCATCCTGCAAAGTCAGCATCTGAAAAGCCTATCAGCTCGACATCATTGTTTCTTGGGTACCACAAGCCAAGATTTGGTGTACCTTTAAGGTATCTAAGAATTCGCTTTGCAGCAACATAATGTGATTCCTTAGTGTTCACCTGATATCTGGCACATACGCATGTGGAGAACATAATATCCGGTCTACTAGCAGTAAGGTAGAGCAGGGATCCAATTATGCTTCTGTATTTGGTTTCATCAAAAGGTTTCCCTTTCTTATCCTTTTCTAGAGACACAGTGGATCCAATTAGAGTCCTCATAGAGGTTGCATTCTCCATTCCGAATTTCTTGAGGAGTTCATTTGTGAACTTCATCTGAGAGATGAAAATTCCATCCTCAGACTGTTTCACTTGAAGTCCCAAGAAATACTTTAGCTCTCCCATGCTGCTCATTTCAAACTTTCCTTGCATAAGTTTAGAAAACTTTTTGCAAAGATTGTTGTCCGTAGAGCCAAAAATTATGTCATCGACATAGATTTGCACCAGCAATATCTTGCCTTTAACTTCCCTAAGAAACAATGTCTTATCAATTTTTCCTCTTGAAATCTTGTTCTCAAGAAGGAAACTAGACAGAGTCTCATACCAAGCTCGAGGAGCTTGTTTCAAGCCATATAACGTTTTATTAAGAAAATAAACATGATTAGGGAATGTAGGATTAACAAAACCTGGGGGTTGCGCTACATATACTTCCTCTTTCAATTTTCCATTGAGGAATGCAGATTTTACGTCCATCTGATAGACAGTGAAACCTTTGTGCGAAGCATACGCCAGGAACAATCTGATCGCCTCGAGCCTTGCAACTGGTGCAAAGGTCTGGTCGAAGTCAATCCTCTCCTCCTGTCTGTAACCTTGAGCCACCAGCCTTGCCTTGTTCTTTATGATGACACCGTGTTCATCCAGTTTGTTTCTGAAGATCCACTTAGTGCCGATCACATTCTGGTTCTTTGGTCTTGGAATAAGCGTCCAGACGTTGCATCGTTCAAATTGATGCAGTTCATCTTGCATGGCCAGTATCCATGCTGCATCTTTGTTCGCTTCGTCAAACTTCTCCGGCTCAACCTTTGACAGGAAACTAAGGTGCAAAATCTCGTTAATTATACCTCTTCGAGTTCTAACACCGTCACGAGGATCTCCGATGATCTGATCTCTAGGATGATCCCTCACATGTCGGAGCTCTAGGAGTCTGGCATCTGGAGCTCTGACATCTTCTCGGGCTCCTCCTTCTAGGAGATTTTCTCCATCCTGATCGTCAACTTCTCCAGTTGGCGTTGAGGTGGAAACCTTGACGTACTTGGGAGTTACATCCTTAGCAGTCTCATCGAGACTTAGCTGTTCAAGTCTTGCACCTGCATCTTCAATAATGCCACTGGAAGAATTGCTGTTAAGCAAGCTTCCTTCATCAAATACAACATTAATGGATTACTCTACCACTAGGGTTTTCTTATTAAAAACCCTATATGCCCGACTTTGGCTACTATATCCAATGAATATGCCTTCGAAGCATTTTTCACCAAATTTAGTACGCGGGTACTTCCTGTTATTGAGTACATAGCATCTGCAGCCGAAGATCCTTAAATAGGATATGGTTGGTTTCCTGCCTTTTAGTAGCTCATAAGGTGTCTTACGATGATTCTTGTTGATCAATGCTCGGTTTTGTACATGACAAGCCGTATTGACAGCCTATGCCCAAAAGTATTCTGGGAGAGAAGCGTCATTCAACATTGTCGTGCAAGCTTCAATGAGCGTTCTATTTCTCCTTTCCGCAACTCCATTTTGCTGAGGAGTACGCGGGGAGGAAAACTCATGAAAGATACCATGTTCTTCACAAAATTCTGTCATAGCCCCAGATTCGAATTCTGTTCCATGGTCACTTCTGATTTTGACAACTGAGCAGTTAATTAAGTTCGTTCTGAATTTGCTCGACAAAGCTAGTGAAGATGTCAAACGTATCTGACTTTCGTTTTAAGAAGAACACCCATGTAAATCGAGAGTGATCATCAACAATCACTGGCGTATATGACTTGCCTCCCAAGCTATGAACTTACACTGGACCAAACAAGTCCATATGCAGAAGATAAAGACATCTGGAAGAGTCTTTGTCTGTAATGCCCTTGAAGGTAGCCCGAGTCTATTTGCTCTTCTGGCACGCAGGACAGGGGATATCTTTGATGGACTTAATAATGGGAGCATCCCTTACTAAATTTTTAGAAAACAACATATTAATAGTCTTGAAATTAATATGTGCTAATCTCTTGTGCCATTGTTCACAAAGAGCTTTCACGTGTCCAAGGGAAAGATCATCCTAGTCCAGATATATGTTGATGACATTATCTTTGGATCTACTGATGACAACCTTTGTATAAAGTTTGCCAAACTTATGTAGGAGAAATTTTAGATGAGCAGTATGGGTGAACTTAAGTTCTTCTTGGGTCTCTAAGTAAAACAGACAGAAAATGGATTATCCATATCTTAGTCTAAGTTTACTAGGTAGTTGTTTAAAAGATTTGTGATGGAGAATGCCACCACCATGAAAACTTCCATGTGGTCAACTATATCTTTAGACAAAGATGAGGCAGGGAAACCTGTTGATCAAACTTTGTATAGAGGGATAATTAGCTCCCTTCTATACCTAATTGCTATTAAGCCAGACATTATGTATGCTACATGTGTCTGTGCTAGATATCAGACATGCCCTAAAGAATCTCATTACTCTATTGCTAAAAGAATTTTGAGATATCTAAAGGGCACACCAGATCTTGGCCTTTGGTACCCTAAGAATATTGATTTTGAACTAATAGGCCTTTCAGATGCATACTTTGTAGGCTGCAGAGAAGATAGGAAAAGCACATCAGGCTCCTGTCAGTTTCTGGGAAAAAAGCTAGTATCATGGAGCAGCAAGAAACAAACAAGTGTTTCTATTTCTACTGTAGAGTCAGAATACATAACTGCAGGGAGCTGTTGTGCACAGTTGCTGTGGATACAACATCAACTTCAGGATAATAACATTCAATTAAGTAGAAGTTCCTTATTCTGTGACTCTACTAGTGCAATCTCTATAGCTAGGAATCTTATCTCATATAGCAGGACTAAACACATAGAGATTATATATTATTTTATAAGAGAGCGTGTGGAATATGAGGATATTAGTCTTGAGTTTGTCCCAACAGACAAACAAGTGGCTGATATTTTCACCAAGCCACTAGATAAAGCAAAGTTCAACACCTTCAAGTTTGAGTTGGGTATGTTGAACTTGGAGTAGTTTCAGTTGCTCTTCATGTTGTTTTGTTGCAGGAACTAAATTATCTTGTAGGGTGTGAAGACCAGAAAATGGTATGAAGACTGTAATGTACACAGTCTTGGTAGAAGATGCCCTTGTTGAGGGGGAGCAAGTTCAGCACCAGTTGATTATTTTTCTTCAAAAAAGGGAGAAGATAATCATAGATGGACAACCTCTCCCTCTGTCTGAAGAAGCCAAAAAGGGGGAGAAGGTGACTAAGGTGACTAGGTGATAATAAAAAAAACAGAGGGAGCAGGTGGTGTTTTCATAAAAGGTGAGAGGTGAAACTTGCAGCAACACAAGGGGAGTAGGTGATGATCACCATACTAGAAAAATGGAAAATGCGGTAACCCTTAACCCTCTCATGTTAATATGTTGGTGAATATTATTGCTGCATATATTAGTGTATATCATTAACAAAAGTTTTTTAAGTGGTGTTTTGACTTCTTTAAATAGGGGGAGATTGTTAGGTTCATTGATCTCAATGTCCAAAATTTATAATAAGTCAAACAAGTCAATGGTATACACATAATTGTATTTGATGTATGTTTCAGTTTATGCATGCAGGTTAGTCTATGTCATATTGATTGGACGGGTGGTTCAAGTGACAATGACAAGTGGACTCAAAGAAGCTGACTAGAAAGGCAGAAAATTACCTAAGTCCATAGGCATTGAGTGAAGCAAGCTGACTCAACGCCAAATATCAAGACAGTTGTTGAAGAAAAATGACTAAGTCCACAGGCGTTGAGTGAAGCAAGCTCACTCAATGCCAGATGAACTAGAAGCCAGTGACAGTGAAGATAAACGATTAAGTCCATAGGCATTGAGTGAATCAAGCTCACTCAATGCCAGATGAACTAGAAGCTAGTGATAGTGAAGAAAAATGACGAAGTCCACAGACATTGAGTGAAGTCAGTTCACTCAACGCCATACAACTAATAGTGCTGAGAGAAGGATGATAGTCAAAGCTTTGAGTGTTGGCAAAGCAAAAAATCGGTTAAGTCCAAAAGCGTTGAGTGAAGCTTGATCAGTCAACGCCATGCTGATTCAGTCAAAGCTGTGGAAGAAAGACATGAAAATCTGTCCAAGGAAAAGCGTTGAGTGAAGCCAGTTCACTCAACGCCAGATGACAAATAATGTTGAGTCATGTTGCTGCTATCAACGCCTAAGGAAAAACCAGAATTTGACTAAATCCAAAATCGTTGAGTAAAACCAGTTCACTCAACGCTTATTCAAATGTTGAGGCTGAAGGAAAAAAGCATTGAGTGAAGTCAACACACTCAACGCCATCATACAGAGCCGAATTATTCTAAGTCCAGAATCGTTGAGTGAAGTCAACACACTCAACGTCATCAGGCAGAGCAGAATTATTCTAAGTCCAAAAATGTTGAGTGAAGTCAACTCACTCAATGCCATCAGACAGAGCAGAATTATTATAAGTACAGAATCATTGAGTATTGCTTATTCACTCAACACACTCAATGCCAGATTTCAGAGGCAAAGTATAAAAGCGTTTAGTGAGGCCAGCTCACTCAACGCCTTCAGATATAAGGAGATTTGGCTAAGTATAAAAGCGTTGAGTGAAGCTTAATCACTCAGCGCTCTCAACGCCTGGACAAGCTGAAGAATTGACTAAGTCTAGAATCGTTGAGTGAAGCTAGTTCACTCAACACACTCAACACCTGGAGTGATTTTGTGAAATTGTCTAAGTTCATAACTGATGATGTCAGCAAAGTCAACAAAAATTAAAATGATCAGGTTAGTGTTGTAACTCATCACTAAAGTCGTCGTTAGTCTCATTCTGTAAAACTAAGGATATAATCAGCCATTAAAGCAATGCCACGTGTCAATCGTCTCGATGGATGACGGGATTATAAATAGAAGATTAAATCGAGATCAAAGAGAAGTTTTTCCAGGCAATCAATTCATTTCGAAATAGAGAAGCGGGACTTCGTCTTATTCCCCATCCCATTGTTGTAGAAACAAGGTCATCTCGATGATTCTGAAGGTTTTCTGAGTTAGTTGCGACGATCAACATGTGCTGTAGTAAGATCAGAGGATATATCTGAGGAAGAAGAGTTAGCCAAGGCCAGCCCTAGCTGAAGTTGCTACAAGATCCAAACCGAGCCAACTTTGAAGATCAATCTCTAGATCTGTGAAGAAGAGTTCTGTGATCTACAAAATAGGTTAGCTTATAGAAGATCCTTCTTCTCTCTCTTTCATCAACAGAATCAGAATCAAGGTTCTGAGATTACTTCCAGCACAAACAACAGATTCTTGAAGAACATCAACCTTGTTGCTGTGAAGAAGATAGGTCTGAGATTCACTCAGCTTAGGAAGTAGTTGACTCACAGATTGATTTCTATTGAGTTAAATCAATTTTTTTATTCATATTCTGAAGGATCTGTTCAAGATTTGTGTTGTAAGTCTAGTTTATAAAGGCTGAGAGTTAGATCTTGTTGTTGGATCTACTTGCCAACCTTAGAGGGGGGGGGGGGATAAATAAGGTTTAACACATTAATAGAAATTTAAAAATATTTTACCTAAGAAATTAAGTTCTGGTACGTATTGTGGGGCGTTAGGTATCTAACACGCGACGGTAAGTCTATGGACTCGTTTTCCTGCGCAAGTTCGTTCGCAAGCCCCATAGCGCAAGCACTCACTTTAACAAACTAGAACAATCACGTAGTTAATCAAAACAGAAACTGAAATTCCATTGCATGAATTCAAAACAACAATAGTTCTAGATGAGTACAAAAAGTGTGATCTCCGTGACGCTGGAGATCTAAGGCGATGAGTAGAAACGATCTTTTGGTTTCTATACTGATCCGCTCCACGGACCGGTTGGCTCTCTCCTTTTCCCTCTAGGAAAAGTATTCGAGCCGACTCTTCACCTTCTTATAAGGAAGGGTCTTAGAGCCCTGCTAGATCCTCCTGATCTAGATGTCCTTATTTCCAGGACGATTTCCCACGGATTTATACCCGAATTCCGACGACCCTTACAGATCGATTTTCCTCTCCACAAGATTTAGAAACAAAGAAAGATTACAAGAGTAAAATATGTAAATAATCTAAAAGTTGAAGTTCTCCCTCTTGTCGACTTCTCCATTGAGAGATCCGCAGTCGGTGCTTAAGATCTTCGTTTGCTAGCAATCGATCAGCACTTTTTATTCGATGTAGATCTTGGATCGCCTGAGTTCTTCAGTCACGAACGGAAGGGAGACATCTTTCTTCTTATTCGACCGAGATTTTTAGAACGGAGCACAAGAAGGCAACCAAACCCTAGAATTCACGAACTCCCATCGCTCTTCAGTCCTTCTGTCCGTGGGCACAGAAACCAAGACAACCTTTTATACGTCTTCATGAAAAAAGGCTACCGCCGGCGATAAGACTACCGCACGACGGTAGGTTTGCGCGCTTGTTGTGCCAGCTATCGTCCAAATATGGAATAATAATTAAAACGAATATTTGTCATTTCATCATTGCTAGTGCCGCACGGTTACAGCTACCGCCGCACAGTAATATAGGACACAATGATTCAGAAATAGCGTGTCCATACTTGTCGAGAGACTAGCACAGGCAGTAACTGCTATCGCCTGCGGTAATGCTTGACGTTCATCGAGAGACTAGCGCGGCGCGGTAACGCCTAGCACCTGGTGGTAGGCCGTTTGATGTTCGTCGAGATACTAGCATGGCGCGGTAAAAACTACCGCCTGTAGAAAATTTCCCGAGAGCCAGGCCAAATTAATTCCTTGCCTTAGCGCATGCGGTAGGACTAGCACAGAGCGGTAGTTTTCCCGAGAGCTCTGTCCAATTAATTCAAGGCTACCGCGCGGCGGTAACTTCTACCGCTCGACGTTAGTGCCCATAGGAATCTTCTTCTTCTTCGCTTGCACCTGTCAACCTGTACACTCTATCAACACAAGACATGATCAAATACAGCCTGGGAGTTGATATTCTCAAACACAAGGCATGTAAACCATCGGTTCCAACAAACTCTCCCTTTTGATAATATCAAATCCCGTTCATGAGAAATAACAATGTGATAGAGTGGTGAATATAAAGAATAAGAGTTATATGCTATCATCAGGTTGCAGGTTCTCTATGTATCTCCCCTACACACATGCTCCCCCTATCTACATGTCTGACTTGTTCCCCCTATCTACATGCACACATTGTTAACATGCTCCCCCTACATGTGACCTCTCCTAACCCGTGAGTGATACTCATGAACAATTTTACTCATAAACAATTTATTCTTCCCCTTTGATAATAGCAAAAGGGCGGGCAAGGCCAACCAGACATGCCTGATGAAATAATAATAGATATGATGAGCATTTAGACAAATAACAGATAATGTACACACAAAGTAATGGTTATAGATAATAATCATAGAGGTGACTCAAAGCAGAATACATATAAGAAAATTGTAAGCACATGAGTCACAAAATGGAGCAAGGTACACAAACAAATAAAATCAATTTTCAGAGTTCATATGAATTGGACAGCACAGACTAAACTAAGCACACAATGAGTACATCTACAATGCTATAAGAGTAATGAAGTAATCAAGTGAAACAAACATTAAAAATGTCATAAGTGTAAATCGTGTGCTAGTACGTCTTGTGCTAAAAAGAGATAGTGTAGTTGCAGTCCAATTCTTATGTGCGAAAGTCTTAGACAAAGAAATGGCATGTGTACGTATAGCATCGAAAGCGAGATAACACCAAGGGAAAAATAGCATATTGTTCATGTGAATCTCGATCGTCTAGGAACCTAACACAAGAGAGATAAGGTGAATAATCACCTCACATGTCATTCAATGGAATACCTAAGCAAAAACTTGGGGCACTAAGCTAAAGATAGAGTCGATGCACAAGATCGAAGTGACTCTTTAACCAAGGTGCTCATCCTCATAATGCTCATCAAGACTTATCAGGAGGAATGAGTAGTGCTTGGGGGACCGCGACAAGAGATGTGATAGCTTCCATAGTTTCATTTTATTAGCGTAGATCTATCACTTTAATCATTTTTAAAAGGTTCACGCATCCCCGAGTCAATCGTAATCTATCCACCTAGATAGATACACTTTAACTTGTATAAATACGACCGTTGTACTAGAGTTTTGGCCCAAAGTTTCACACCTAGTATAATCAAAAGTGTATCGTGACATTGATTATTCAACGTATTTCTAGCGTGTTAGAATATAGTGTCACGATTTATAGCATGTACGCATAGCATTTTTCGTCTAGAGTGCACCAGCTAGGGATGTGTGTATCATGTTGACTCATTCCCCTATCTAAGTCCTCACACATACCTAGAGGCATAGACAACTGACACGACCCAGACTTGTCGCACTCAATAGCTACGCACTTATAGATTCAGCCCACTATGACCGAAGTACAATGTTTGAATAGATTAAGAGTCTGAACTCAAACATTGTACGAATGCGTTATGGTCTAAGTCACAGTCATGTGAGCCCTAAGAAATGAACGATCCACACTTTTTTTTATATATCATTTTTTTAAAACTATTACACAACACAAACAAAGCGAATAAAACACGATAAGCATGTTTTAGTTGTTTTTGAAGTTTTTATTTTTTATTAAAAATACCAAGCACTAAACACACAAAGAGATATATAAATTTTTTGTTCTTTTAAATTATTATATATATATATATATATATATATATATATATATATATATAACTTGTGTTTTTCTAAAAACATGAAGGCTCAAAAAGATATATGATGCAAACACAAGATACCATGATAAAATATTGTGCATGAATATAACGTACATGATAAGTGAAATAATGTTCATGTAGTGGATATGTGAATCCTGAGTATGCCCAATAGTCCAATACCTAAGCTATATGTCTACACCCTAGCCCCATACTAAGTGACGAAAGGGCATGAGGAGCTGCATGAAAGCCGTAGGGTGGGGTGTTAATCCCACGTGCACGCAGAAGAACCCGCTCAACCTAACACTATTTCCCCCCAACACCACACAAGGACCTACTGGAACCCTCCCCGGTTAAGGACAAGACGTGGTTTATAGGTTAGCGTTTCTAAAGCACACACACCTACGCCCCCGCTATTGTGAGACATACATATTGGTGAAATATCGTAGGCATACTAGGACAACGTTAAAAAAACGATTATAGAAGGTAAATTATGGACACTTGATAATGATATGACTTTTATTCCAATTTATTCAGTTAGATTGATTTATCATTACTCTAAATAAGAGAAAGTCATATAGCAGAAATATATCTGAAGTGTACATGACATGTTGGCTTAAAAAATGCAAAAGCAAAAGCAAAAAAAAACAAAACATAACAGAACAGAACAAAAGGAGAACATTATGCATTCTGTGAGCTATAAGTATTATACTAATAGTTTTGGCATCAATGATTTTGCAGGTGTTTGTAGATGACTCAAATATAATATCTAGACATATATCACACAATTGGCTATTAGAAATGAGATTATGCTTAAGTCCATCTACAAACAGAACATTAGAAATAGAAAATGTCTTGTTACCTATAGTGCCGATTCCCAGTATCCATCCTTTGTTGTTGTCCCCAAAGGTCACCATGCCACCCTTCTTCTTCTCTAGGCTAAGGAACTTGTTTTTATCTCCCGTAATGTGCTTGGAGCAACCAGAGTCCAAGTACCACATGGTCTTCGTGTCCTTAGCCCGCCAACACACTCAATAGGAGGATGAGGGTAAAGATCTGGTTACCCAAGTTGTCCCACCCATATGATAGGCAGAATACTTTGGTAGCCAGATTCGCGTATTTTTCTTGACGCCTTTCCTCAGGCACGAGCCAGATGTGTGACCAAACTTATGGCAGTTTGCACACAGAGTGTAGAGAGTGGATGCTACCTTTATCGTATTACTAGAGCTTGTGCTTGAGACTGGGGATGGCTTTTATGACTTCTTGACAGTATTTGGTGAAGTTTTATGATTAGGTCCTGACTTGGCTTTATGGCGATTTCCGCTCGGTGGTAATGTTAGACTTATGTACCCTAGTCCAAATTTCCCAGATCCATGACACTGCACTCCCAATAACATATCCAGTGATTTTTGGCCAATTCCGAATTTTTGGATAGCACAGTTGAGATCATGGATCCTCGCCTTTAAGGCGGTGTTCTTAGTAACTAGCATCACACACCGATTGGCAAACTATTTTTTGCCTTCCTCTATCTTGGCTAGAGACATTTGAAGTCTTTTCTCCAAGGCATTCTTTTCATTGATGACATTAGTTGTTCTCAATGTTGCCTTGGAGAGACTTGATTTTAGTTCTTCGATCATTGTCATCGAGTTAGAACACTCTAGACATTCGATCTTCTCTTTGCCAGTTCTAATTACTTCAATTTTTAATTTTTCTAAGTCCTTTTTGATTTTCTTATTCTCGGCTCTCAAGGACTTTTTCTCAGAAATAATGATTTATAATTTATCAACTAAATTTTCATAGATTTCAAGAAATTCAGTATAAGTGGGTGGAGTTACCTCAATGTCGCTCTGTACATTGGACTCATCGTCAGATTCTTATTGACTCTTTCCCATGAGGCATAGATTTGCCTCGTCTTCACTACCAGAGTCTGTGGTGCTTGGCTCGTCAGATCCTTCCTCATCCCAGGTGAGCACCTTCAGCAACTTCTTCTTCCCTTTGTGCCGACTTTCCTTTCCTTTTTCCTCCTTCTGGAGTCTTGAGCATTCTCTCTTTAGGTGCCCAGGCTTGTGGCAGTGATAACACTCCAACTGAGACTTCTCATCATCGCTTTCCGTCTCTTTTGATGGCTTGTTCCACCTTCTGCCTTCTCCAGCTCCTCTCTTCAGAAATTTCTTGAACTGTCCCTACTTCTTGGGATTCTTCATGAATTTTTTATACTCCCAAATGTAGAGGCTCTCCTCATCATCTTCCTTAGAATCTTCAGCAGCTTTTCTCTCCCTTCTGGCCTTCAGCGCCAATCCCTTCTTCTTTACTTCCCTGAGATATTTTTTCGCTTGGATCTTTAGTTCAAGCTCGTGTGTCTTCAGATTTCTGATGAGGCTTTCTATCTCCAGGGTGATGATATCATGAGATTCAGCTATTGCAGTCACCTTCGGGTTGAAGCGAGGAGGCCAAGATCGCAGGATCTTCCTCACTAGATCACTATTTGGAAAGTTTTTTCCGAGAGATCTTGAGGCATTGAAGATCTTAGTAAATCGCATGTACATGTTGTCCATATCCTCGTCAATCTCCATCCGGAACAGTTCATATTCAAATTTGAGTCATAATAGATTCAACTCATTTACCTGCGAAGTACCGTGAGCTCAAGAAGACGCCATATATAATAAGCAGTATCGCAGTTACATATTCTATTGAATTTAGTTTTGTCCAAGGCACAAAATAAAGAGTTAATGGACTTGGCATTATTTGTACATCTAAGCTTGTCTGCGTCATCTCACTTATCACGTGGTTTTTCTAACACTTTATCCCCAACTGTGACAGTGGATGCAGTGTACTTTATCTTTATCATGGCCCATACCCCAATGCTTTGAGTCATCAGAATGATTCTCATGCATGTTTTCCAGTGACTATAGTCACTCCCCATAAAGAGTGGAGGTCTACTCACACCATGTCCCTCATTGAATGCATGAACGGAGTTGGCCATCTAACTTCAGGTTTTTAAGCCTTTTAGAAGTAACTTGCCTCTGATACCACTTATTGAATCTAGTGGCCAACCTTAGAGGGGGGGGGGGTGAATAAAGTTTTACGCGTTAATAGAAATTTATCAATATTTTGCCCAGGAAATCGAGTTCTGCTACCTACTGCGGGGCATTAGGTATCTAACGCGCGACAGTAAGTCCATGGACTCGTTTTCCTGCGCAAGTTTGTTCGCAAGCCCCACAACACAAGCACTCACTTTAACAAACCAGAACAATCACATAGTTAATCAAAACAGAAACTGGAATTCCATTGCATGAATTCAAAACAACAATAGTTCTAGATGAGTACAAAAAGAGTGATCTCCGTGACGTCGAAGATCTAAGACGATGAGTAGAAACGATCTTTTGGTTTCTATACCGATCCGCTCCACTGATCGGTTGGCTCTCTCCTTTTCCCTCCAGGAAAAGTCTTCGAGCCGGATCTTCACCTCCTCACAAGGAAGGGTCTTAGATCCCCGCTAGATCCTCCCGATCTAGACGTCCTTATTCCCAGGACGATTTCCCATGGAGTCCTACCCGGATTCCGACGACCCTTACCGGTCGATTTTCCTTTCCACAAGATTTAGAAACAATGAAAGATTACAAGAGTAAAAGATGTAAATAATCTAAAAGTTGAAGTTCTCCCTCTTAACGACTTCTTCATGCATCCATGGTCGCATCCGGATGATCTATGCTCGATTGTGTGTGTGTGTGTGTGTGATTTTTATCATTTACATTGTCATTATTTGTCGTCTTATTATCGTATGGGTGTTGTCATCATATGTCGTTGTATCACACTTTTTATTTTATGTTAAGGCTTGTTGGTTTGACTGGCCAGCATGACCATTAATAAATATGTCCGGTAGAAGAAGGTGTTAGGATGTAGGCGCAACAATATTTTACGCAACTATACGTTAATTGCATGAAAAAAATATATATATCATCACTCAAATCTAAATTTAAAAATTCAGCATTGATTTGGGAGTTGTGAAAGTAGGGAAATTAATCTTCGTCTTAATTTCTCATCTTTTGAGTTTCCGAACACCCCCCCTCTTAACTCCACAACTTTGAAACCCCCTCCCTCTTAACTCCACAACTTTGAAACCCCCTTCCTTTTTATTAAAATTAAAACTCTTCTACCATTGATTACCCTCTACTTTGAACCCCCATCAAACCCTCTTTATAAACCATTGGGCCCCTTGAAACAGCAGGATGGAATAGAAACTGAGGTGAGACATACAAGTCTTCACCCCGGTCCCGTCCAGCAGGCCTCCTGACCGCAGCCATCGCCCATTGTCTCCACACCCGTCCTTCCTCCTCTCGGCGATGACAACTCCCGTCGGAACCTGGAAGAGAACGATCGACAGCCGATCGGTCGGCACCACATCTCCCATCCCCTCCTGTTTCTCCCGGTAATGCCAACAGGTCCAGTCCCCTCCGACGGTCGGTCGACACCAACCAACCATCCCAACCATTTTCACCTCCCCATTTTTCGGCGAATCTGTCTCCTGAAGCTTCCTACACACAGGCCTGCTCTCCTCCCACTCCAACCTCTGAGCCGCTTGTCTCTTCACCGACTCCACCACGCCATCGCCCCTCCCATACCATGTTTCTCACTGTCCATCGGCCACCACCACTCCCTTACCCTGCTTTCCGACACTGACTATCAGCCACCACCCGTCTCCACAACCCGAGCCCACCTCTCTAGAGCCAAACCGCCAGTCAACCGCAGTCCATCCCCTGCACCCGTGGACTTCATTTTGCCTTGGAAAACTCGGCAGGTATACCTCTCCGCTCCCCTACTATTAGTGATTTTCTCATGCAATTAATTTGGAGATCGTAATGTTAGCGCTTACCATCTTAAAAACTATTTTCTACTGTTTATCTACCAAAAGTTCGCGAAGATTTGCCGCTTGTTAGAGCTGTCTGCTTACAAAATAATTACGTCTTCGCTAGGAGCTTACGCTAGTTAATTCGGGGCAAATCAATCTAAGTAGAGAAAAACTAACAAGGTCCCCTCTCTCTCGGACGGGCCGCCGCTACAATGAAAGCTCGGTGCCGGGATTCATCAATTTGGTATCAGAGTGGCGATTCGATTCACTCCTATCGTGAATCGAACGATCCTGTTTAGAAAAAATTGTTTTTAAGAAAAAGATTTTTTTTACTTTAAAAAAGATATATATCTGTTAAAATTTTTTTTTTGAGTTCTTTATTTCAAAAAAAATTTATTTGAGTCCACTTTTTAATTTTATAAAAAAAATGGAGGGTAGGATGGACAAACTCGAATCAAGCGTCGATGAATTAAATCAACGCATGGGCAACCTTATGCAAATGATGGAAACACTTACCCTCCAAGTAGGGGATATTACCCAAGTAGTCAATGGGTTACGAACTTCTGTCAATAACCTAGAAGCCGCATGACACCTAGGATTAAATCAAGACCAACAACCCCAGCCTAGGGAAGATGAACCTTTGCCGCCGCCACTTGAACCCCAAAACCAACCACGATGGGATTCGGGCGTCAAGCTGGATGTAGAAGATTTTGAGGGTCGAGTAGAGCCCGAAGGATGCCTAGATTGGTGCGAGCGTATGGAATGGTTCATGGCTTGGAAACGGATGTCGTTGAATCACCAAGTCGAGTATGCCACCCTTCGGCTTAAGGGCCCCGCATTAGTCTTGTGGGTTCAATTAGAGTGTAAACGTTTCACGTTAGGTTTGGCCCCGATCACGACCTGGGTTGAATTTAAAAACCAGTTGCGAAAGCGATATGTACCCCCGGATTATCTCCAAAATTTATATCGCAAATTCCACAACTTACGACAGGATAAACTCTCGGTTGACGAATATACCAATGAGTTTCTTATTCTCCAGTCCAGGTTAGACATTCGAGAAGAGGACAATATGACTGTGTATCACTACCTAAATGGCTTACGTTATGCCATGCGGGAGCAAGAAAAGCTTCATTACTTTCGAGACCTAGGGGAGATCTCTAGTCCAGCCCAACGTGTAGAAGCATCACTACTACAGAAGAAAACGCCATGCCCTCGGTTTTTTGAGAGACTTCCTAACATGAACGCACACAAGCCTCTCAACCAGATTCACCCTCCCAGGTCCACTAGAGGCTCTACTCCGACCCCGCCTACACTAAAGGCAAAGAGGTTGTAGGTTCCCGACCCAACCCGGGAACTTTTCGGTGATTTAAATGCATGGAACCGGGACACAAGTCCTCAGAGTGCCATCGTAGAAAGTTTGTAGCTATGGTTTAGCCCGAGGAAGATCAGGAACTTGAGTACGTGATCTTCCTTACGGACTCCCAACTGGATGCCAGCATCATGTATGAAATCGAAGTAGAAGGAGAGCATGCAGAGCACTTAGTTTGTGTCATGCAGCATACTCTCCTCACCCCCAAAATTTCTACAGAAGAAGAGTGGTTGAGACATAACATCTTCCCTACGACTGCACGCATACATGGTCAATTTTGCTCCATCATTATTGATAGCGGAAGCATGGAAAATCTTGTGTCACAGCGTATGGTAGAGAAGCTTAAACTCAGAACCTAACCTCTAGGAAAACCCTACAGTTTATCTTGGGTCACTAGTTCTGTGATGATTCCAGTTACACATCGGTGTTTAGTAGTGTTTTCCATAGGGGCATCCTACCAGGATTCCGTTTGGTGTCACGTTGCGACCATGGAGGTTTTTCACATCTTATTAGGACGACCGTGGCAGTTTGATAAGCGCGTAGTTCATGGCAGAGCAAAAAATTCTTACACTTTTGAGCGTGATGGGAACAAGATCATCCTTCTTTCCCCAAAAGAATGGACCATTGCCTAAGCCCTTGGATCATTCCCCACCTAGTGGCGTCTCGACGTCTCCTATTACGGCAATTACCTTTCCTTCAGCCCACATGCTACTTTCTAAGGCCCAATTCAAGAAAGAGATGAAGGCAAGTGAAGTTGTCTACATTTTAGCCGGCCTTGATTCTAATCAAGTGCCCATGGAGATTCTTAGCTTAGTGCGCCCCCTTATTTCTGAGTTTTATTCTATTGTGTCCGATGAGCTACCAGATCATCTTCCTCCTATGCGAGATATACAACATTGTATCGACCTTATACCTGGCTCTAGCCTACCTCACTTACCACATTATTGTATGAGCCCTAAAGAATACGAGGAGCTCCACCATCAAGTCACCGAATTAATCAAAAAGGGTCATGTTAGGGAGAGCATGAGTCCTTGCGCAGTTCCTGCACTCCTCGTCCCTAAAAAAGATGGAACGTGGCGTATGTGTGTGGATAGTCGAGCCATCAACAAAATTACCATTAAGTACCGTTTTCCAATCCCTCGATTGGATGACATGCTCGACATGCTCAGTGGATCCAAGATTTTTTCCAAGATTGATCTCAAAAGCGGCTACCATCAAATCCGGATCCAACCCGAAGATGAATGGAAGACTGCTTCCAAGACTAGGGAAGGACTCTACGAGTGGCTTGTGATGCTCTTTGGCCTCACCAATGCCCCTAGTACCTTTATGTGACTCATGCATCAAGTTCTCCTCCCTTTGATGGGAATATATGTGGTTGTTTATTTCGATGACATCTTAATCTATAGCGACAACCCCAACCAACATCTTGTGCACTTGCGTCAGGTACTTCAGATCCTTTTGGAGAACAAGCTTTACATGAACCTTAAGAAGTGCGTCTTTTTGACCGATAGTCTGACCTTCTTAGGGTATATTGTGTCAGCCGACGGAATTAAGGTTGATCCGGAAAAAATCCAAGCGGTTAGAGCGTGGTCGAGTCCAAAGACTATCACTGAAACCCGCGATTTTCATGGATTAGCTTCGTTTTATTAGAAATTTTAGCAAGCTCATCTCGCCGGTGACCGAATATATTAAAAAAGGTCATTTTATTTTGACGGACGAGGCAGGGCGTGCCTTTTCTCTTATCAAGGACAAGTTGACTAGCGCCCCCGTACTAGTGCTTCCTGATTTCGAGAAAATATTTGAGGTAGATTGTGACGCCTCGATTATTGGAATAGGAGCTGTCTTGAGTCAAGAAGGACGACCCGTTGCATTTTTTAGTGAGAAGCTTAATGAGGACAAAACTCGCTACACCACCTACGATCTATAATTCTACGCCATCGTCCAAGCTCTTCGTCACTGGCGTCACTATTTGATTCAACGTGAGTTCATTCTTAATACTGATCATGATGCACTTTGACACCTGAACTCCCAGAAGGAGGTGTGTAGGCATGCCAAATGGGCAGCCTTCCTTCAGGAGTACACCTTTCATTTGAAGCATAAGTCGGGCATTTCAAATAGAGTAGCGGATGCATTTAGCCGTAGGTCACACGTCTTAGTCACCCTACAGCCGCATATCCTTGACTTAGATAAACAAAAGGGCCTCTATCCTTCCGACCCATATTTCGGTAAGATTTGGGACGAGTGTCAATTTAGTGGTACCGATCCCACCACAGAATATATTTTAAGTGAGAGTTTCCTTTTCAAAGGAGCTTGCCTTTGCATTTGTGAGGGGCCACTCAGGACGACCATACTAAGAGAACTTCATTCTTTAGGGTTAAGTGGTCAGGTTGGTCAAAATAAACTATTAGACCTCGCTAACTCCCAATTTTATTGGCCTAGAATGAGGGAGGATATTGCCAACCTTGTTAGTACTTGCACTACCTGTCAAATGTTTAAAGGACACACTCAAAATACAGGCCTCTACACCCCTCTCTCCATTCCCTAGCGGCCTTGGGATGAAATCTCTGTGGATTTTGTCGTAGGATTGCCCCGAACAAAACGAAAAGTAGATTCAATCTTTGTCATGGTTGATCGTTTCTCAAAAATGGCACATTTTATTCCTTATAGAAAAACGACCGATGCCACACATGTTGCCGACCTTTTTTCGGGAGATCGTACGTTTACACGGGATTCCCCGCTCTTTCACTTCCGACCGTGACACTCGATTTTTGAGTTATTTTTGGAAAACTTTATGGAGAAAACTTGAGACCAAGATCGAATTTAGTAGCGCCTATCACTCGCAGATGGATGGGCAAACTGAGGTAGTGAATTGAAGCTTAGGCAATTTCCTTAGATGTCTGGCGGGAGAGCATCCGAAGCAATGGGATTTAATTATACCGCAAGCGTAATTTGCTTATAACAGCTCAAAAAATTGTTCAACCACTAAATCTCCTTTTGAAGTAGTCTATGGCTACCCCATCCCGTTATTACTCGATCGAAATTCTCTGCCTTTTTTGAACGAACTTCTTTTGATGCGCTAACATATATTGATCATCTAAAATCTTTGCATAAGTTGATTGCTAATAGTTTGCGAGCATCTTCTGAGAAATACAAGGTTGCGACGGATAAACATCGCCACAAGATGTATTTCTCAGAAGGAGATTGAGTTCTTGCTTTTTATAGGAAAGAAAGGTTTCCTGTGGGCACCTATCACAAGCTGCAACAAAGGCATTTTGGGACATTTCAAATTAAAAAGTGTCTTGGAACAAATGCTTACCTTTTAGACTTACCCATTGAGTTTGGGACCTCCCCTATCTTTAACATTGCTGACCTTGTACCATTTTTGGGTGAACCTCCTGAAACCATCCCTGAACCACCGACTCCCGTACCATCTTCCCCTCCATAACCGGCTTTAGCCCCCTCTACACCCACCATTGAGGAGATTGAGCAGGTATTGGATGTTCGTGAGTTTCAGGCGCATGTAGATACATATCAGTGCTACCTCGTTTCATGGAAGGGGAGGAATATATCAAGCAGTTCATGGATAAGTGCCGTCGAGCTTTGTCATCTTCGTCCTGATCTTGCTATTACAGGTTCTTGCCAATTCTCGACGGGGTCGAGTCCTTTGAACCCCAGGGGAATTGATGCATCTGTGGTCACATCCGGATGAGCTATGCTCGATTGTGTGCGTGTGTGATTTTTATCATTTACATTGTCGTCATTTGTTGTCTTATTATCGTATGGGTGTTGTCATCATATGTCATTGTATCACACTTTTTATTTTATGTTAAGGCTTGTTGGTTTGACCGGCCAGCATGACCATTAATAAATATGTCCGGTAGAAGAAGGTGTTAGGATGTAGGCGTAACAATATTTTACGCAATTATACGTTAATTGTATGAAAAAATATATATATATCATAACTCAAATCTGAATTTAAAAATTCATCATTGATTTGGGAGTTGATAAAGTAAGGAAATTAATCTTCGTCTTAATTTCTCATCTTTTGAGTTTCCAAAACCCCTCCTCTTAACTCCACAACTTTGAAACCCCCCCTCTTAACTCCACAACTTTGAAACCCCCTTCCTTTTTATTAAAATTTAAATTCTCCTACCATTGATTACCCTCTACTTTGAACCCCCATCAAACCCTCTTTATAAACCATTGGGACCCTTGAAACAGCAGGCTGGAATAGAAACCGAGGTGAGACATACAAGTCTTCACCCCGGTCCCCTCTAGCAGGCCTCCCGACCGCAGCCATCACCCGTTGTATCCACAGCCATCCTTCCTCCTCTCGGCGAGGACGACTCCCGCTGGAACCTTGACGAGAGCGATCGACAGACGATTGGTCGGAACCTCACCTCCCCTCCCATTTCACCCGGTAACGCCAACAGATCTAGTTCCCTCCGACGGTCGGTCGACACCAACCAACCCTCCCGACCATTTTCACCTCCCCATTTTCCGGCGAACCTGTCGCCTGAAGCTTTCGACACACAAGCCTGCTCTCCTCCCACTCCAACCTCCGGGCCACTTGTCTCTTCCCCGACTCCACTACGCCATCGCCCCTCTCGTACCCCTTTTCTCACTATCCATCGGCCACCGCCCCTCCCTTACCCTGCTTTCTGACACTGACTATCAGCCACCACCCATCTCTACAACCGGAGCCCTCCTCACCAGAGCCAAACCGCCAGTAAACCGCAGTCCAGCCCCCTGCACCCGTGGACTTCATTTCGCCCTGGAAAACTCTGCAGGTATACCTCTCCGCTCCCATACTGTTAGTGATTTTCTCATGCAATTGCTTTGGAGATCGTATTATTAGCGCTTAACATCTTAAAAACTAATTTTCTACCGTTTATCTACCAAAAGTTCGTGAATATTTGCTGCTTGTTAGAGCTGTCCGTTTACGGAATAATTACGTCTTCTCTAGGAGCTTACGCTAGTTAATTCGGGGGAAATCAATCTAAGTAGAGAAAAACTAACAAGGCCCCCCCTCTCTCAGACGGGACGCCTCTACAACGAAAGCTCCGTGCTGGGATTAATCACTTCTCCATTGAGCGATCCGAGGCCGGTGCTTAAGATCTTCGTTTGCTAGCAATCGGTCAGCACTTTGTATTCGATGTAGATCTTGGATCACCGAAGTTCTTCATTCACGAACGGAAGGGAGACGACTTTCTTCTTCTTCGACGGAGACTTTTGGAACGGTGCACAAGAAGGCGGCCGAACCCTAGAATTCATGAACTCCCGTCGCTCTTTAGTCCTTCTGTCCGTGGGCCCAGAAACCAAGGCGGCCTTTTATAAGTCTTTATGAAAAAAGGCTACCGCCGACGGTAGGTTCGCGCGCTTGTTTTGCCAGCTGTCGTCCAAATCTGGAATAATAATTAAAACGAATAGTTGTCGTTTCATCGTTGCTAGCGCCGTGTGGTTACATCTACCGCCAAACGGTAATGTAGGACACGAAGATTCGAAAATAGCGTGTCAATACTCGTCGAGCGGCTAGCGTGGGCGGTAACTGATATCGCCTGCGGTAACGCTTGACGTTTGCCGAGAGACTAGCACGGAGCGGTAACGCCTAGCGCCTGGCAGTTGGCCGTTTGACATTCGTCGAGAGAATAGCGCGGCGTGGTAAAAACTACCGCCTGCGTAAAATTTCCCGAGAGCCAGGCCAAATTAATTCCTTGCCTTAGCGCGTGCGGTAGGACTAGCGTGGAGCGTTAGTTTTCCCGAGAGCTTTGTCCAATTAATTCAAGGCTACCGTTCGATAGTAAGTTCTACCGCTTGGCGTTAGTGCCCATAGGAATCTTCTTCTTCTTCGCTTGCACTTGTCAACCTGCACACTCTATCAACACAAGACATGATCAAATACAGCCTGGGAGTTGATATTCTCAAACAAAGGGCATGTGAACCATCGGTTCCAATGCTTGTGAGATCTGTATTGTAAACCTAAGTTATAAAGGCTGAGTGTAGGATCTGGTATAGATATGAGTGGTAGGATCCAGTCTTGGATCTATGTGTGGTAGGGCTGTTTTCTTAGCCTGTGTTGTTGGGCATTTATGCCTGTGGTAGGAGATTAGGTGATTACTGAGTGGGTGGGCTGAGTGCCTGTGTTGTAAGTCTTAGTGGAGACTGAGTGATCCCGTGGGATCATGTTGTAATCTTTGAGGAACCAAGTTATTGGAGAAGTGTGTTGTCTAACATTCTGTTAGAAAGGCGGGAGGGACAGTGGATGTACCCATATACTGGGGAACCACTATAAATATCTGGTGTGTTGTGTGTGAATTTCTTGAAAGATGAACTAATCAATCACAATAGGGTCAAAATCAGTTAAAAGGCTTAAAGAACTTAAAGAGATCCAAAAAGACCTTAATAACCTATTCACCCCCCTCTAGTGATTAGCCATCCTTATATTCAAAGACTTTCGAGTTCGATAGAGGCATAAAAAAGGAGAATGGAGCAAGAAGCTTCGTCAGACCTAGGGAAGAACAATGAATGTCGTGGCAACCCACGACCTCAGTAGTACATGAAATATACGCCCCTCAATACCTATAGGACAAATGTACTTTACACAATCCAAGGCAACGAGGCGCTCCGCAAGCCCAGACCCCTCGCTAAAAATACGGGGGACAAGACAAAGTACTGTGAGTTTCACCATAAACGAGGAGACGACAAAGAAGATTGCTCAAAGCTTAAGGAGAAAATCGAGTATCTCGTCGAACAAGGACTCCTGGGGAGATTCTTACGGGACTAAGCACCAAATCCGCTAATAGGAAATCGGCCAGCTACTTGCTAGAATGGACAAGAGGAAACCTCTAAGTTGACCAGTCCAAGAGAGGGCTTCATACCTATCAACGGGGCTCTGCTCATTGTAGTGTTTACCAATTTTAATTTCCTATGAATTATTCTGAAAGTGAGGTGTTAGATCAGGAATACTCTAGAGGGGGGGGGGGGGGTGAATAGAGTATCCTTAAAAACTATTTGAACTTTTGCAGTAAATAACAAATTTCAGAATGAAAACTAATTAAGCAGAAAAAGAGCAGACCTAAC
The DNA here is from genome assembly GCA_039513925.1 of Platanthera zijinensis. Lineage (NCBI taxonomy): Eukaryota > Viridiplantae > Streptophyta > Magnoliopsida > Asparagales > Orchidaceae > Platanthera > Platanthera zijinensis. The sequence goes on from CM077094.1 coordinate 129,614,799, forward strand.
TACTACAGCCACATCAAGGACAAAAAGAAAAAGGGAAACCAGATAACACAAGAACTTATAGTTGTTCCCCAACCTGGGTACATCCACTCTTCTACCACCCTGGTAGGAATCCACTCAGATTTTTGATCAGGTGCCTGATACCAAAGAGCTTTTGATCAGGTGCTCAAAAACCAACCCAAGTCTTTTGGAAGGAGACTTGTGAACCAGAATAATTTTGAAGGGAATTAAACCCTGTACAGAGATGGGGATGAGAGATGATTTTGTCTTCTCTTTCTCAAGTTTACAACTGAGAAGGCTCAAGTGGATATGTGATGTTGGAAAACAGCTCCCCCTGAGATATAGAATGATTCAGGAAAAATGAAGCTTTGCTTCAGGGTGATAGACCTTCAGTTCTTCAGCCTTGACCAGAAGATGTTCAGGAACTTCTTGACAGATAGATTCTTTGTAGTCCTTTGAAGTGTCCTGGAGGATTGAAGGAAGAAGACTATTGATATTGATTTGGTGTTCTTATTCTTCAGATTGCTAATCTTCCTCTAGTCTAGAGCTTGTATGTATTAGATTTCTCTTTCGGTGTATCTCAATGCTGTCAAGAAAGAGATGCAGAGAAAATCCTTATTGCGAATTGATGGTGCTCTTTTCTTCCTGACTTCTTTGTTGTGTGTCTGTGTGTCTATAGAAAAAGAGAGAAAATCTCTTTTATATTTTCCATATCAGTTTGCATTCGAAATTTGAATTTCTTCTGCATTAATTGTTGACAGACTAGAGAATGATTTGCATTGATTTATTTCCCCAACTATCCCACAGAAAAATGGCAATCAATAATCCCGAGGAAGACCATAATTAATGCTCCGTCTAACGGTAATATTAGGAGAATATTTTAGCATTAATTACTCAGAAATTATTGCATTATAATAGGGACAGAAGGATTAAAATAACCAAGTCTGGATTCGTCGACCTGAGTCCACAGTTCGTTGAGCTGAGATCCAAGATTGTCAACCTTTGAACTACTGACTGCTGCTTGACAGATCTTTCCAATTCTGTGCACCAAGATCATCGAACTGAGGACCAAGTTCGTCGACTTGAGTTTATTTCTGGACTTAGAAATATTGAGATGTTTTCTGGACTTAAGTGTTGAAGCAGATGATCTAGAAATCGTCGACCTGAGAACTGAGTTCATCGAGCTCAGCTCAGAGAATCTTTCTCTAATTTTGTCGAGCTGAGCACAACTTTCGCCAACCTGAGTTCGACAAACGTCAAACTCATTTTACTGAGTCTTTGAAATCTCTAAGTCTTGAGTCTCTGACAGTCTATTGATGGCTGGTCCAAGTGATGTTGACTCTAAGGACTTGGCCTAGACTCTAGGACACAACCATGACCCTGGCTATACATGTTGGGTCATAAGATCCTAACTTAGTGAACCTAGCCCAAATCCTACTAGCTAGGGAACCAACAATCTCCCCCTATTTGGGTGACGTCACTAATTACAAACTCAAACAAAATAAAAAGAAACAAAGCAGGAAAGCATATATCTGGCAGGAAAAATAACACATGCAGCAGATATATATATACAACAGGCTTTGTATCAGATAACAAGAATGCAGTTTTAAGCAAAATCAGGAATCATTAGAAATGGTTCAAATATCATTTCTTTGGCTTCTTCTCTTTTAGCTTCTCTTCTTTGATCTTCTCCTTTTTTTCTCTTCTCCCCAGACTTACTAAAAGTAATTTCCCTGTTGGGATTTGCAGCTTGCGCCTTTGTCATTGTCATATCAGCAACCCCTATGATATTTAAAGATGTAGCCCTGGGAACTACTACTTCTGGATGCAGTTTCATGTAGTCATCAACATTGAAAAATTTGTTAGCCTTTGCAAACCTGTTGAGCTCTTCCTTCCTATATGTAGACATTGTAGTATATTGTGATGTATCCATTCCTTCAGCTCTGGCTTTCTTGATCATAGAGAGGCCAACCAGTTCTTAGAATCTGGCCATCCTAGCTGTTTTTGCTATTTCAGGATCTTCATATGGTACAGGAGGGGAAGCAGGTCTCTTGGGGCTCTCAGCTTTTTGATATTCAAAGAATTGTTGATGTTGCTATTGTTGATGCAGTTGCTGTTGAGGTTGGTGCTGCTTGTCTGAGGAATAGTATCTCTGCTGGCTGCTTCCTGAAGAAGAGGATCTACCTTGATGTCTTTGATAGGTTTGAACCTTGGTAGGTCTTTGAGATGTTGTGCCTGAAGGACCATCAGCTGGAGTAAGAGGAGGAGGGTCCTTCCTGTATCTTTGAACTGGAGGAGGGGAGTATCTTCTGCTTTTCTTCCTAGCCTTCTATTCATTCTTGGATAGCCACATCTATGCTGGCATACCCTTGTATGGAGTAATATTTTGCAGAATATAGTAGGGTGTGTCATTTGCAGGATTGGGTTTATGGGCAGGAGGTGGAGGAGCTTTCCTCTTCTTGAATACTTTCTTTCCTTTGGGATCCTCATCTGAATCATCATTACCATCATCATCATCTGACTGTTGTGGATTGTCATATAATGCATCTATCTCTCTTATTGTTTCATCAGGTATTGCTGATTTTTCAGTCCTAGATGGAGCTGGAAGAGGAGCAGGAGAACTATACACATCAGTGCTTTCAACAACTGACTTATTTCTTCTTCTATGTAAGCCATGACTAGTGCATCTAGGTCAGGCATTGGAGAATCATCCATAACATAAACTAGTGCAATAGGGGATGAGATAGTGGGGGAAGCAACTCTGGGAGGAGACTTTGGAGCTGCAAAAGTGGCCTTGAGCCAAACTTTGGGGCTTATTGGTGTGGTATAAGGAATTATAGCCATGGATGGCTTCGTGCTGTCTACTGGAAGGTTATTAAAACAGACTGTATCTATTAGTTCTTATGTTACATCTGATACTGTTTCCATATCAGTTTCAACTAACTCTGCTGCTACTACTTCTGCTTCTGCTGCTATAACTGCTGCTGCTTCTGTTGCTACATCTGTTGCTGCTTCTTCTTCATTGAGTATCTCCCCCTGCCTGGTGTCAGTGGTAACTGAAGCTAGACCCCCAATTGAAGAGGGAGCAGTAGAGAGAGCATATATCTGGGCAACAAGTGTGGAGATGGAAGCAGTAAGAGGAGAGATGGCCTCAGCTATAATTGTTTTGAGGAGGGGTATGATAAGGGAAAGGAGTGGAGGGATAATGGAAAGGTCTAATAGTGGGGAGTTAGATGTTGTGGTAAGGGGTGTTTGAGTGGAGGTGGTAGTAGCTTGTGGAGTTGGAGGTGGAGGTGGAGGTGGAGTTGGAGATTGTATGTGAGTATCTTGGTGAGAGACATCTGGAGGAGAGGGAGTGTTAAGAGTGGATGATAGTAGATTGAAGGATGGGAGGGATGATAGGTTGGATAGGGGGATGTCAGCTAAATGCCTTGGAAGAGGAGATGGGGGTGGTGATGGTAGTGATGTATCATGTTGGGGGGGGGGGGAAGGAACATGAGAGGGAATATGGGTTGGAGATATAGGAATTGGGGATGATGGAGGTGTGGGAGTAGGGACTATAATATGAATGGAAGGTAGGGTTTGTTGATTTGCTGGCTGAGATGGAGTTTTGAGTGCTAGAGTTTGTGTAGTGGTGGATGGAACCTCTTCAGTAGGGTGGGAAGTGGCTGGAGCAGCCCTTGTACTCTCAGGAGCTTGGGTGGCAGAGGATGAAGCCTTAAAGGGCTTTGTGATTGTCCTCTCCCACCTGCCAAACAAGGTACAAGTGAGCCTTTTGCTGGCATTGATGAATATGGTCTGGGAGACCAGTGATTCAATAGCTTTTTCCTTTAAGAAGATCCCCAGGATCCTTCCAAAGTTAACTTCCTTTTTATTATTCTTTTTCTTGATAAGATCAAAAATGATCTGTGCCCAATTCACCTATTTTTTTATTCACCACTGCATACATAACCAGAAATTGATGCCTGGTTATATAGTCGTGCGCAGTGTGCTTGCCCAGCAAGACTTTCCCAATAATATCTGCGAGAAACTTGAACTCAGCAGATAGGTGTTTCTTTTGCAATTTATTTGGGTTTTCTCAAGAATAACCCATCATACTCAACATCATATCATATTCTTCATTATCGATTTCTAACTCTTCTTCTCCATTATTCAATCCAAAAATTTCAGTTAAGATGGCGGGAGAGAGAGAGACGGCAGTACCCGCTATTGATCCGATCATGGTGTTGTCCTCTACTATAGACGCAGTGTATACCCATTCTCTGATTTCTGTGCCAGGTAATTTGATTCTGGTGGTCAGCAGATTCTTCAATTACTGGTCTTCCAGCAGTTTCAAAATATTTAGGAAGATTGGGTCTCAGTGTTGGAAGGAATCGAAATCTACATCGAATCTAATGTCAAATTTCATCGCTGCAAGTGTTCCTATTGGAATCGCCATGAGTGCACCTGCAAGAAAGAAAATGAAGATCAAGTGTAAGGGAACTGAAAGGGCGGGACGGAGGTCGAAGAAAATCTAAATATAAGGTTTTCTAGAATATGAATCGACATACTCCGTTCCACTAAAAATAAATAAATCTTTGATCTGAGGTCGACGAAATAATTTAGAGTTAATCAATTCGTCGAGCTCAGTCTGAAGGGTTGAAGACATTTTGCCGAACTCCGTTCGACGAAAGTTTTCTGAAGTAGGTTCATTGATCTCAGGTTGACGAAACTAACTTTACTAACAGGGAGTTCGTCGATCTCAGGTTGACGAAATTTGAAGAGTTCTTCGAGTGTAGACAGAAACTAAACTAATTCTTCTCCATTGATCATTCCAAGCTGATTTACAAAGAACAAGTGATTTCTTTCATCCATGGGCTTGGTGAAAATATCAGCTTTTTGCAAATCAGTGTAGATATAGACAAGTTTAATTTTGTTTTTGTCTACACACTCTCTAATGAAATGATGCCTGATGTCTATATGTTTAGTCCTACTGTGATGGACTAGATTTTGTGCTATAGCTATATCACTTGTGTTATCATATAAGAGAGTTGAATTATTTAAGTTGAAGCCATAGTCAATGAGTTGGTTTTGGATCCACAGCATCTGGGAACAGCAACTGCCAGCTGCAATGTATTCTGCTTCAGCAGTTGATGTAGACACAGATGACTGCTTTTTGCAAAACCAGGACACTAATCTCATACCAAGAAACTGACAGGTTCTTGAGGTACTCTTTCTATCCACCCTGCATCCAGCAAAGTCAGCATCTGAGTATCCAGTTAACTCAAATTCCGACTCAGTGGGATACCAGAGTCCTAGACTAGGACAACTCACTTGGAACCTAGCACAAAGACATGTGGCAAACATGATATCAGGTCTGCTAGCTGTAAGATATAATAGGGATCTAACAATGCCCCTATATAATTTCTGATCCACAAGTTTTTTAAGTGCATCAGAGTCAATTACAACATTGGTAGCCATTGGTGTTTTCTTTGCTGAGGCATCAACCATCCCAAACTTTTTGATAAGCTCTTCAACATATTTAGCTTGGGAGATGAAGATGCTATCAGACAGCTGCTTCACTTTGAGACCAAGGAAGTAGGTGAGCTCACCCATGTTACTCATTTCAAATTTTGAATGTATGAGGTCAGAGAACTTCTTGCATAATTTGGAATCAGTAGATCCAAATATGATGTCATCCACATAAATTTGTACTTACAAAGTTTGGTCCTTATGATGTCTAGTGAATAATGTTTTATCTATTATGCCTCTAATGAACTTATGCTCTATCAGAAAGCTAGATATGGTCTCATACCAAGCTCTTGGAGCTTGATTTAAACCATAAAGAGCTTTATGCAATTTGAAGACAAAAGAGGGATGAGTTGGAGAAACAAAACCTGGAGGTTGTTCAACATAAACCTCTTCTTTAAGTTCTCCATTTAAGAATGCACTATTGATATCCATTTAATATACTTTGAACTTCTTGTAGGCAGCATATGCAAGAAAGGTTCATGATTGCCTCTAATCTTGCAACTGGTGCAAATGTTTGGTCATAGTCTATCCCTTCTTTTTGTCTATAACCTTGAGCAACAAGCCTAGCCTTATTTCTCACAATTATACCTTGGGCATCTAGTTTGTTTCTATATACCCATTTGGTTCCAATGACTGGGTGGTCTTGGGGTCTTGGAACCAAATCCCAAACTCTACATCTCTCAAATTGGCTTAATTCCTCTTGCATTGCAATGATCCAGTGGGGTTCCTGCTCAGCATCATGTATGGATAGAGGCTCAACCTGAGAGAGAAAACAGGCATGCATCAAATCTTGGTTGAGTTAATGCCTTGTCTGTACACCTACTGAGATGTCTCCAATCACTTGGAATCTGGGGTGATCCCTTAGTGTTACAAAGTCAGTGGGTGGAGTTGGTTCTGCAACAGTATTTGGAACTAATTCCTCTTGTGGAATTATGTGTGCTGTTGAGGGATTGTCAATTCCTTCAGTGCCTTCTTCTTCACTTTCTTCATTAACTTGTGGAGAAGGATGTGTTGGAACCTCTTGGGTGAGGCTTAGTCCATTTAAATTCTTACACAAGTGAGGTACTTGTAAAGGACTATTGGTAGAAATCTCCTTCTCCTTGCAAGACATGTTAGTTTCATCAAAGGTAACATGAACAAATTCTTCAATTTTTAATGATGATTTATTGAAAACCCTATAAGCTTTGCTTACTTGGGAATATCCTAAAAAAATCCCTCTTTAGCCTTTGCTTCAAACTTTCTAATGTATCTCTTGTTGTTGTTATGTACATAGCGTATACATCCAAATACTTTAAAATAAGTGATTTTAGGTTTCTTCCCTTAAAGTAATTCATAGGGAGTCCTATTCTTTAGTTTGTGTATCAGACTCCTGTTCAGGACAGGATTTGCTGTGCTTACAGCCTCTACCCAGAAGGTTAGGGGCATGTAAGCATCTGCAAGTAATGTGCTTGCAGCTTCAATTATGGTCCTATTTTTTCCTTTCAGCTACCTCATTTTGTTGGGGAGTTCTAGGAGCTGAGAAGCAGTGCCTGATACCTTCCTTCTCACAGAACTCATATATAAGAAGAGACTCAAACTCTGTACCATGATCACTTCTGATCAATGCAACATGAGTAGAGTACTCAATCTGTATGGTCCTGAGAAAATCTGTAAGAACTTTAAAGGTATCTGACTTAGATCTCAGAAAGAGCACTCAAGTGAACCTTGAGAAGTCATCTACAATAACTAAAGTGTAGGATTTCCCTCCTAGGTTCTGTACAATAATGGGTCCAAAGAGATCCATGTGTAGAAAGTACAATATCCTAGGTGAATCACTTTTATTAACTGATAAAAAACTAGATTTAGTTTGCTTGCCTAGTTGACAAGCCCAGTAGAAACCTTCCTTCTTGTAGGGACCAGAAGGCAGACCTCTCACAAGGTTGTCTTTTGATAGCCTAGCAATATTTTTCATGTTTACATGACCTAGCCTTTTATGCTAAAGTTCATTTTGATTACTAATTATATTAAGTAAGCAGATGTCTGAGTTAGCAGAAAGAAAATCAATTAAGTATATGTTACCTTGTTTATTTCCAATTAAAACAGTTTTGTTTTCTTTAGATGAAATAATACAAGAGCTAGAGTTAAAAATTACCTGATAACCTTCATCACAAAGTTGACTTATTGAGATGAGGTTATGCTTCAATCCACTTACATAGGCAACCTTCTTGAAAGTCACTGCTCCAATCTTGACTTTACCAAAGCCTTTGGTCTGGCCACAGTTTGAATCACCAAAGATAACCTTTGGTCTCAGCTTGGACTTATAATCACTTAAGTTGTCCTTGCTGCCTATCATATTCTTGGAGCAACCACTGTTCAGATACCATTGTTGATTAAATGCTGGACAGCTCTTTACCTGTAAGAATGATAGTTAGTTATTCTTGACCCAGGTAACCTTGGGTCCTTGTTGATTTACATAATTGTAATTGAAAATGTAAGAATATTCTGGTTGATTCTTGTAGCCTTTAGGATGATATCTTCTTGGTGGTATTATCCATTGATTAAAAAGATTAAATGATTTCTTAGGATTACTAGAGTTGCTATTATGGATATAATTTTGGTTAAGTCTTTCTGGGTTCGACGAATTGTTGTGAGTTCGTCGACCAGAGTTCGACGAATTGGGATGAGATCGTCGATCTCTGCTCAGAGAATGAACAAGTTCATTTTCTGTGCCCCAAGTTCGTCGATCTCTGCTCGATGAACCATACACAGTTTGTCGGTCATAGTAAGACGAATGATTATTATTGAAATTTGCGTTCAAAGATCGTCGTACTGAGGTCGACGATTTGTTCATATATCGTCGATCTGAGTTCGATAATAACTGTTGAACATTGTTACTTTTATTATTCTTCTGATTTTTAAGTTTGTTCTTAGTTTCAATCTTTTTAAGAACTTCATTAACCTTATTAACCTGTTCAGTGTTTTCTTTTCTTTATCAGAAACAGAATTTACAGGTTTAGAAAGATGGTTCTTTTGGATTAGGATTGGTTCACTGGATGAAGCTTCTAATCCTAATCTACAGTTATTAGTTCTAGTATTTAATGTGCTGGTTATATCTAACAGTCTTAAACTTCTGTCATTCAATGATTCTTCTAATATCTTAGCTTTGCTAAGTTAAGATTTCAGAAAGATAATTTGTTCATTTGCAGACTTTAGTTCATTAGATAGATTAGCATTTTCAGAAATGATTTTATCTTGATCTTTTAATTTTTCTCTGAGAAGTTTAATTTCCTTCTCAGAGCTTATCAAATCTAAGCATAAATTTTTAAATTCAAATTTAAATTCATCATATTCAAAATCATATAATGCTAATACCTGGTCTTCAGTTGATATGATTTCTTCATTATCAGATTCATCTGTATCTAATCTGCTACTGCTAGCATCAATTGCCATGAGGCAAACTTCCTTTGCCTTTGCCTCCTCTTCTTCTTCACTGGAGCTAGAGGATGTGGATTCATCTTCTTTTTCACTCCAGGATTCAGCTACAAATCCTTTATCCTTCTTCTTATATTTGCTGGAAGAAGTCATGCTGCTGTGTTATCTTCTTGTGTCCTTCTCTCTTCTTTTCTTCTTCTTCTGATTCTCTGGACACTCAGAGATGAAATGTCCAGGTTTCCTGCTGCCAAATCAAACCACTTCCTTAGTAGGGGTTTTATCATACCTTGTCTTGTCATCCTACCTGGTTGAATTTCTCCTGAAGTCTTTCCATGCCATCTTGTAGAATCTTTTGGCAAATAGACTCATCAACTCTTCATTAACTTTTGGAGTCTCTGTCTCTTCAGCATCCTTGAATGCAATGCTGTGCTCCTTCCTTGCTGGTGGAGGTATTATTTGCTCAGCTGCTTCTCTAGTCTTGATGAGTTGTTCATATAACTTTAACTTTCCCAAAAGAGATTCAGTGGAAATCTCATTTAGGCTTCTGGCCTCCTTGATGGGCCAGATCCTTGAATCCCATGAGCTTGGGAAGCACATAAGGATCTTGTCATTCACCTCTGTGAGGGTGAAGTCATTTTCCAAGGTTTTCAACTCATTTATGATTGAGCTCAACCTGTTGTACATGTCTTCCACTGACTCAGCTTCCTCCTTAAAATTCTCATGTTGGGATATGAGATTGGATCTCCTGTCCTTCCTTTCATCTACAGATCCAACCACCATTTGGTTTAGGGAATTCCGGATGGCTTTGGCTGAGGTGCATTCAGCCACTTTTTGAAAAATGTCATCTGACATTGTTTGGGCCAGAATATTCATGGTCTTAGCATCAGTAATTTTTGCCTTCCTCTGGGCCTCAGTCCACTCAGGTGGTGGGACTGCATGTGTGCTGGAGGATGCTGTAGTTGTAAGTGCTGTAGGGGGACCTGTCAAAATGGAATTATAAATATCTTCATCAATGGAGTTCATATATAATTTTATTCTTGCCTTCCAGATGGCAATCTTGTTTAGGTTGCATACTGGAGGTCTGGTGCTTGCAAAATCTTTGTTCTGGGTCATGCTGTGTGAGTATAAATCTAATGGGAATAGAATGACAGATCTAACTCAGGATCTTTGGTTCAAGGGTTAGCTTGTACAACCAAAAGAACTCCCCTCTGATACCAATTGAAAGTGAGGTGTTAGATCTAGAATACTCTAGAGGGGGGGGGGGGTGAATAGAGTATCCTTAAAAACTATTTGAACTTTTGTAGTAAATAAAAAATTGCAGAATGAAAACTAATTAAGAAGAAACAGAGCAGTCCTAACTAGCACAGCCACAACAAGAATAAAAAGAAAAAGGGCAACCAGACAACCCAAGAACTTATAGTGGTTCCCCAACCTGGGTACATCTACTCTTCTACCACCCTGGTAGGAATCCACTCAAATTTTTGATCAGGTGCTCAAAAACCAACCCAAGTCTTTTGGAAGGAGACTTGTGAACCAGAATAATTTTGAAGGGAATTAAAACCCTGTACAGAGATGGGGATGAGTGATGATTTTGTCTTCTCTTTCTCAAGTTTACAACCGAGAATACTCAAGTGGATATATGATGTTGGCAAACAGCTCCCCCTGAGATATAGAATGATTCAGGAAAAATGGAGCTTTTCTTCAGGGTGATAGACCTTCAGTTCTTCAGCCTTGACCAGAAGATGTTCAAGAACTTCTTGACAGATAGATTCTTTGTAGTCCTTAGAAGTGTCCTGGAGGATTGAAGGAAGAAGACTCTCTATATTGATTTGGTGTTCTTCTTCTTCAGATTGCTAATCTTCCTCTGGTCTAGAGCTTGCATGTATTAGATTTCTCTTTCTGTGTATATGAATGCTGTCAAGAAAGAGATGCAGAGAAAATCCTTGTTGCGAACTGATGGTGTTCTTTTCTTTCTGACTTCTTTGCTGTGTGTCTGTGTCTGTAGAAAAAGAGAGAAAATCACTTATATATTTTCCATATCACTTTGCATTCGAAATTTGAATTTCTTCTGCATTAATTGCTGACAGCCTAGAGAATGATCTGGATTAATTTATTTCCCAACTATCCCACGGAAAAACGGCAAGCAATAATCTTGAGAAAGACCATAATTAATGCTCCGTCTAACGGTAATATTCAGAGAATATTTTAGCATTAATTACTCAGGAATTATTGCATTATAATAGGGACAGAAGGATGAAAATAACCAAGTCTGGATTCGTGGACCTGAGTCCACAGTTCGTTGAGCTGAGATCTAAGATTGTCGACCTTTGAACTGCTGACTGCTGCTTGACAGATCTTTCCAATTCTGTGCACCAAGATTGTCGAGCTGAGAACCAAGTTCGTCTACTGGAGTTTATTTCTGGACTTAGAAATATTGAGATGTTTTCTGGACTTGAGTGTTGAAGCAAATGATCCAGAAATCGTCGACCTGAGAATTGAGTTCGTCGAGTTGAACTTAGAGAATCTTTCTCTGATTTCGTCGAGCTGAGCACGACTTTCGTCGACCTGAGTTCGACGAACGTCGAACTCATTTTACTGAGTCTTTGAAATCTCTAAGTCTTGAGTCTCTAGCAGTCTGTTGATGGCTGGTCCAAGTGATGTTTACTCTAAGGACTTGTCCTAGACTCTAGGACACAACCATGACCCTGACTATACATTTTGGGTCATAGATCCTAACTTAGTGAACCTAGCCCAAATCCTACTAGGGATCCAACATATTCACCTGAATTTCCACAAGACCAGTCTCACAACTATAACTCTAATGCTTTTAAAGTTTGCTCATTTCAGGCCTGTAGAAGACGAGCATCATCCGTACGGTTTGAAATGCATACTCACTTTGATAAAATGGAAAGTCGTCAAATTACATTAACAATAACTGCCTCCGGGCAGCGCGCTCTTTACAACAACTGCCTCCAGCATGCGTGCTCTTTACAGCAACTGCCTCCGGGCAGCACGCTCTTTACAGCAACTGCCTCCGGGCAGCGCGCTCCTTATAACAACTACCTTCGGGCAGTGTGCTCGATACAATAACTGCCTCTAGGCAACGCGCTCCTTACAGCAATTGCCTTCGGGCAGCACGCTCCTTACAACAACTGCCACCCGGCAACACGTTCTTTGCAGCAACTTCCTCCGGGCAACGCGCTCCTTACAACAACTATCTCCAGGCAGCGCGCTCGTTATAGCAACTGCCTCGAGACAGCATGCTCCTTACCGCAACTGCCTCCGGGCAACGAACTCCTTTCAGCATTGCCTCCAAGCAACACGCTCTTTACAACATCTGCCTTCGGGCAGCGTGCTCCCTACAACACTTCAATCCGAGCAGCATGCTCAACTCTACGGCAAGCCTATGCTCTGCCACCGTCTGGGAATGCCCCCCTCGCGATTGCGAAGTCGGATTGAATCCTTACATTCTTCGACACCCGGATCAACTACTTATATTCTCCGGTAATCTTCTGATGGCCAGGCTTTGCCCCACAATCGAATCCATACATTCTCTGATCCTCTGATTAAATCCTTACACTCTCCGACTATCAGATTGAGTCATTACACTCTCCGACTTGGCCACAAGCCTACATTCTGCCGGTTAATGAAATCTATGCAACAAAGGCAGATATACGACTTATCTACGTCGACCTCAAAGCCCCCTCTCTCATACACGGGGAGATCTCAACTACCAAATTCGGTTATTCTGCAATAACACGTCCACACCATCTGGTGGGGGATCTTCATCTCCAATCTTGTAGGTATCTCATACCTCCTCTCCAAATATTAACCTACTCCACAAATGATAAGAAGTTACACTACATCAACCTCCCCTGCGAGTAGCGTCCCGCTATCTGATAGGTCGGCAATTTGCTCAAATCTTCGCAAGCATTAACAGCGGCGAATGCCCACAACTAGAGCTGTCACGGTTCCGATTCTACTAAAACTATGAACCAAATCGCTAAGGTAACAGTTCTTCAAGTTTGAACCAAAACCTTATTTGGTTTGACCGGTTCCAGTTCTGGTTTCGGTTCTATCATAATTTTGGGAACCGTTGTGTCAACGGTTTCGGTTCCGGTTTAACAAGTACCATAACCAAACCGGCCACTAATGGTTCGGTCCGGTTCTATGCGGTTTGGTCCGGTTCCATCGGTTCCAACTAAAATCAAAACCAAATTTGGCATAATGAAATAAAAACAATCTGCAAAAAAACTCAAAACACCATCAAAATAAAAATAATTAAGTTGCATACTCCTCGACGGTCTCTTCCACGATCGGTGGGCTAGTATATGTCGCCTTCCTACGCGTGTAGACTCGCCACGACGTCTAGTCGGCTTGTGCGCGTCTCGTCGACATGCTTCTATGTGATTCGGTCCGGTTCAAATGAGTTCCAACTAAAACAAAATCAAACTTGACGAAATGAAATAAAAACGGTCTTCAAATAGTAAAACTCAAAACAACAACAAAATAAAAATAATTAAGTTGCGTACTTCTCGTCGGTCTCTTCCACGAACTGTGGGCTAGTATCTGACGTCTTCCAACGCATAAATACTTGCCACAACATCTAGTCGGCTTGCGCGCTTCTCGTCAGTTTGCACATCCGTAAAAATTGACTACAATTTGTTATGTCTTTCAGTTTTTCATGATTACTATTTAATAGTAATTGTATACCTTCTATATTTTTAAAATAAAATATTTCTGAAAAATATGTGAGTAAATTTGAAAATACATTATATAAATATATAAAAATCAAAACTGTACTGCAAAAACCGACTTCAAACCGCATCAATGTCAAACCGACTCCAAAATCGACCCATTTTATACGATTACGGTTTGAGTTCAAACTGCACCAATTTCACCTCTGATAGTACGTATAAATATTATAAATAGATTATAAAATTATAACAATATTATAATAAAATTAATAATAATAAACATGTTGCGGTTCGGTTCTACTTCGGTCTGGTTCGGATCGGGTCCAAAATTTTTGAAACCGCTTGAGACTTGTATGTTGCGGTTCCGGTTCCGGTTCTGGTCCGGATAATAAAATGTAAGAACCACACCCGAACCAAAGTTGTTCACAGTTCAAAAATTCAAACCAGAACCCGAATAATTTGCAAACGGTTCGGTTCGGTTCTTTGCGGTTCTGGTTCGGTTCCGGTTTAGTTTACGGTTTTCGGTTTTAAGTGACAGCTCTGCTCACAACATACCCCGTGCGACGTCCAGCACATCGCGAACGTTGCACCTCACACACATAGTGCACATTGTGCCTTGCACGCACACCACGCACGTTGCGCTCCGCGCGCACACGACACACACATTGCTCTGCGTACTCGTTGCACGCACACCACAATTGTGCGCTCCACGTCCCATACATATTACGCTCAGCGTGCTCTGCTCCAATTGTGCATGCCACTCCTAGCATACAAAGCGCCCTTCACACATTCTACCCTTTGCACCTCTCACACGTTTTTTCATGCGCACGCCACCGCAAACCGTACATGCCAAGACAGGCTTCCGAGTAGAAGTTCTCGCCCTTCATTCCCTTCGGCTCGAAGTTTCGAGGACTTGGGGGGCAATTGATAGATCCATGTAAAATATGAAGGAATTCTGGGCTGTAAATAGCCAGAATTCCCATCCCCCACTACCTTAGTGGGGAAGCGAAGAAATCTCATGCTTCCCACTTCATGAGTGGGGAGTTAGGAGAAACCATCGCCGCCACCGTCACGCAAACTGTCATCGTCGCCATCGTTGCGCCAACCGCGATAGCCAACATCGTTATGCCAATCGCCATCGTCGCGCTAACCGTCATCGCCGCACAGCACGGCCCTTCGGCCATATGGCCACGCGACTCCACGCGTGTGGCCGCATGCCGTCGTGGCCCGCCTACCGGCCGACCATGCTCGGCCGCAAGGGCTATGACAAGAACTCCGCTGGCGGTCACAAACCAAAAAATGAAGCTGTCCTATGGTCAGATTGACGAGGATGATGAAGATGAGACTGAAGGTGTTCCTTTACTTCTTCCACGACTCTCACAATTCCAAAAATTCAGTGTCAGAAATGGCGATCTCTTCTAAATTGCTAATGAAGAATTGAAGATATTGATTAATTACCCGGAAGATTAATCTCTTCTAAATGACTTTCTTTTCCTGTGGCTCGTGAATGATCGTTCCTCTCCCAAAGCAAAAAATCGGAAAACTTGTCACGGCTTCCCGAACAGAGGAAAAGATGCGCGTGGCGTGAGCCTCCTCGTCGGCAACCATCCGGCGCCGCATGGCCAGGCGGCCGCGGGGCCAAGCAGACGGCGGGCCACACGGCCGACTGCCCAGAGGACAACCACCACAACACGTTCACACGAGCGGCCCTCCGTCCGTCTGCGTAGACATGCTCGGCCGGCCCACTTTGCCGGCCGCCCGGCCCTCGCAGGCCGGGTCCCGGTGAAGGTCAACCCCCTTCACCGTATCCGGCCGATCGACCACCGTCCAATCACCGCCATTTGATCTTCGTCATTCGATCAACATGTAACAACCCGTGTAACCAACCGTAGTGGGGGTGCGCATAGCCAAAGATGAAGACCGGTCTGCGTTTAATAAAATAATAAAATAATATACGCGCCCCGATCTATATTAATCAGGTCTGCAAATATTAAATTGGGTGGTTTGGTCAGCGGATATCCACTTAACCACCATAACCACCCATAAAGCTTATAAATAGGACCCCACATCCTCCTTTAATTCTCATTCTCTCCTTAATAGAAAAATTCTCCTATGGATTTTATCTCTCCTTTTTTCATCGTCTTCATACTCTTCTCCCCCTTCGAAGATCTTCAAGCACTCCATGAAGATCTCCTTCGTCTTCGAATCTCCATTCGAAGACCTTCATCTCTCTTCTCCGCTCGAAATTTCTCTCTCCTCCACTTTTCTTCCTTGTGCGCTCCTGTGCGCGCTGCCTCCTTGTGCGCTCTCGAGCATATCTATTTCCTGCGCGTCTTTGAGCGTGCCGCCTCCTTGCATGCATCTCTTCCCCGCGCGCCTTCGGGCGCGCTGCCTCCTTGCGCGCATCTCTTCCTTGCACGCATCCGCGCACGTCGCCTCCTTGCGCGAATCTCTTCCCCGCGCGCCTTCGCGCGCACGACCTCCTTTCACGCATCTCATCCCCGTGCGCCTTCGCGCGCACGACCTCCTTTCACGCATCTCTTCCCCGCGCGCCTTCGCGCGCACGACCTCCTTTCACGCATCTCTTCCCCGCAGGCCTTCACGCACGTTGCCTCATTGCACGCATCTCTTCCCTGCGCGCCTTCGCGCACACCGCCTCCTTGTGCGCTCTTGCACACATCTCTTCCATGCGTGCCTTCTTGCGCGCTCTTGCGCGCGTCTCTTCCTCGCGTGCTCCGCCTCCTTGCGCACCCTCGGGCGCGTCTCTTCCTTTTACGCCCCAGCACGCTCCACCTCCTAGTGCGCACTCGCGTGATCCTCCTCCTTGCACGCTCTCATGCTCGTTTCCTTGCACACGCCTTTTCCTTGCGCACTCTTACGCGAGTCTCTTCCTTGCACGCTCCACCTTCTCGCGCACTCTCGCACATGTCGCTTCCTTATGTGCGCCTCATCCCTCCGCACTCCGTGCGCTCCCCTCCAATAAGCTCCTCGTGCACTCTCTGTCGACCAGTTGCTCGCACACTCACCTCCTGCAAGCGCTCTGCACTCTTTCCTCCAATAAGCGCCCCGCGCACTCTCTACCAGCAAGCGCTTCGTGTGCTCTCCGCCAACAATCACCCCTCGCACTCACCTCCTGCAAGCGCTCTGCGCGCTCTCCTCCAATAAGGCCCCGCACGCCTCTGCTGACATGCGCCCCACGCACTCACCTCCTGCATGTGCTCTGTGCGCTCTCCTCCAACAAGCATCCCGCGCGCTCTCTTCCAACAAGCGCTCCACCGCCAACAAGCGCCTCGCACGCTCTCTACGAACAAGTACTCCTCGCGCTATTCTCCGACAAGAGTCTCGCGCGCTCTCCTCCAATGAGCTCCCCACGCGCTCTCCTCCAGCAAGCGCCCCACACGCTCTCTATCATCCAGTTCTCAGCGCAATCTACCGTTAAGTCTGCTCCAGGCGCAGCTCCGGGTATTCCTCTTAAAACCGCTACAAGTATTCAATGCCTTCAGCTCAACAACGAGCTCACAAAGCATCAGCAAGTCAACAATTCTTGTCTCTTTTAAGTACAACAAGAGATAGTACACAGAGTGATGTAGAAGCCAAGAGCCTCCCCTCTCTGTCGGCCCTACTCGGCCTAGCCAAGGGACCACGTCTTGGCGACCACTGCCGGGCTGCATCCCAAGCACCCCACCAATGACCGCACCTATTCTCAGCGTGACGGGATGTTGAGGCAGAGTCTCGAACCCAGCCCCCTTGATAAATCCCTTTCCTAACGGGGACTATCACCAACTGAGCTCAAGGGGGCTAGGTTCGAGACACTGCCTCAACATCCCGCCGCGCTGAGAATAGGCGCAATTATGGGTGGGGTGCTTGGGCTGCAGCCCGATAGTGGTCGCCAAGATGTGGTCCCTTGGCTAGGCCGAGTAGGGCCGATAGAGAGGGGAGGCTCTAGGCTACTACATCAAGCTCAGTTGGTGATAGTCCCTGTTAGGAAAGGGATTTATCAAGAGGGCTGGGTTCGACACTCCACCTCAACATCCCGCCGCGCTGAGAATAGGCGCGGTCATGGGCGAGGTGCTTGGGCTGTAGCTCGACAATGTTCGCCAAGACGTGGTCCCTTTGTGATAGTCCCTGTTAGGAAAGGGATTTATCAAGGGGGCTGGGTTCGAGACTCCGCCTCAACATCCCGTCGCACTAAGAATAGGCGCGGTCATGGGTGGGGTGCTTGGGTTGCAGCCCGGCAGTGGTCTCTAAGACGCGGTCCCTTGGCTAGGCCGAGTAGGGCCGACAGAGTGGGGAGGCTCTGGCTACTACATCATAGAGGATAGGACATGCCCAGTGCATCACACGAGCTTCCACGTCCAGACATCAGAACAAGTGCAACAAGCTATTCCCGCCTCCAAGAACTATCAGAGGACTCCAATATACAACGAGCGTATAACTCCCCACAACACACGAAGAAATTGTTAGCTCTGCGAGCGGTGGTCTGTCACCATCCCTGGTCTTCTCTCTCCCCCAATAGTTGTAATGAGAGGCGATATGTCGCCCTCGAGTTCTTGGAAAAGCCCTGTAACAATACTCAGATCTAGTGGAGATTTGGTCGGCATAGATCTGACCACGTAGTTTTTCACCCAGTTGATGGGTTTTCCACGTAAAAAATTGTCTCGTCAACTTTTCTTTCTCTGTGACTGTGTGAGCGCTAGACCGCTCAGTGGGCTAAAACGGTCCAAGTTAATCTCGTCCGACCGGGGCATCAAGTTTTGCCTCAACAATTATATAACTATGAAAACTCTTCCTGAAAACTTCATCTGAAATTAGTGTGTGCAGGTCTTACCTAATTTCTTTTTCTCTGTTTGTTATCTCTATAAAATTTTAATGAAACGCAGAACCACTCTCAACTAATTAGGAACAAGTAAATCACTATAAAATAGAAGATGCAAGAACAACATTTGTATTATTTACTTCTTTACATGACGAGACATATATTGCGAGATATGATTTTACAATACACCCGATGGAGATCAAAAAAATAGACAAGTACAAAAAAACTAGCGGAGATTTGTAGCCAAACCGCACCTCTAACCATGAGGTCGTACGAAAAGCTTTATTGGACTGTTGAAGAACTGCCTCCTGTCTGCACGTCTGGTTGCCTGACCTCGGAGATCACCTAACCACAACAGCCTTGCGAATAGACTGCTCTAATCGATCTTAAATAATCCTCAAGAAATTGGTGAATTGACTTATTGAACTGGAAAAACTATCAAGGAAAAAGACCGCTTGTCGCACAACCTGGGACCTGCTGCTTAACCGCAAACTATTATCTGTTGATCCATAATGAGCATCCACTGACTATCCGCCCGTACTAGTTGCCTAGGCGCTCAATGCTAGCAATATAGACTGCAACACAGGTTACTTCTTCTTGTCGTGCGGTTAAAGAAAATATAACCGCAAGCTTAACCCAAGCTATAGTTCTCATACTTCTAGTTAAGAATGATGGGGCTAGGACCCCTATTTATAGGTGGATAGGGGATGTGGCCACCGCCCTAGGTGATAGGGTAACTGCCGGCAGAAGGGGCAGTTAGAAAACTCTAACTGCATAGCAATGCAGTTTGTCGAAAATCAGGTCGCGCGGTTGGATAGTAGCACTAACACCCAATATTGCGGTCTGCCAGAATCAGATCATGTAGACAGCAGTTAACCAATCAGATCATTGGTGGTTAGCAAGCTAGTAAAATTATGATTCTCTGCACAAAGATCTTTTATATATCATACTACTAACTAGTGATTTTTCTACAATTTTTAGATGAATAATTTCAGTACTTCCTTCACTACGTAGAATTAATATGATTATACTAAATAAATTATTTAGAGGTTAAATACTTTCTATAAAATTCTGAGAATTTGAATTTGAGGTTATTTTGCTGTTATTTAATGATCATGATTTTTGAGTAGCCATTACTTAGGAAGATCATGTAGTTCATGTTTAAAATGACCCGTGGCACGTCCTTTGGGAAAAATTAAATAAATATCAGATTAATTAGGAAAATTATAAGTTTCTGGATTTAGACAAAGTATGATATGGTAGACCTCCAGTAAATATTATAGGAGATTTGGAAGATAATTTGGTGTACCTCCCCTCGGGTACCTCATATAGTTTAGGATGGTCTGCATATAGTAAAGCCACGGAATTTGGATAGTTGATGGTTGGTAGGGCAAACTAGGATCGAGTTCATCATTGGGAGACTTGTTGGAATAAGGGAGTACGGGAACGACGAAAGATCGTCCATCCCGGGAAGAAGAGGAAGAGTCTTAATACTCTAGGGTTAGAACTAAAGTAACTAAAAGGGGATCGGGCTAAGGGAGATCAACCAATAATAATAAGTGTCTTGCGAAAGGGAACTTCGGGCCGTAATGCCGCCGTCTTGGTTCCTAGTGCCCCTTGAGAGCCCTTCACGGGGTATACCGGGGGCAGTCCTGGGCTAACGTAAACCATAGGGATAATAAATTAAAAGAGCAATTAGTATAACTAGGGTTGCACACACTCACTCCCCGATAGCTAGGAAAGTAGGATAATAGGACTTGTTGCCATTCAGACAGTAGCTCTGAAGGTAAATGCACGGACAGGACTGTCCGGGGGCCGAGGGCTCGAGGGTTGGAGTACAGAATAAAGGTGGTGGGTCTTCGGTACCTGATCATCGTTCACACCGACATCGGTACGCTGACTCGGCGGTGTGGGACACTTAGCCAAAGAAAGTCTGGAGGGTACATCCAGCAGCAGTACGCGGATACTCTAGGTTGTGTTCTTCTAGGGGCGTACGGGAGGGCTAGGCCTGGTAGTGTGGATGCCCGCCTAGGAGTGGGGGGGCCGACCCACTGTCTCCATTTGCCACTACGGAGGTTCCTGGGAGTGAAGCTAGCTGCCCGAACAGGGGGAACTAAAGGTCTGTGCGCATAGAGTCGTGTGCGTGAGTTGCACTTGCATGAATCATGGCATAGCATATCACTACACTCATATTTGCATACAACCGACACCCCAACGTATAAATTGGTATGGGACTTTTTATACGATGGGAGCTTTGCAGAAGATCCCTTAACTTATAAGTTTGTATGGGCATTCATATAAGTTAAGGTTACATACTTACTTACTTGTTGCTTACTTACTATTCTCTAGCTGCCTTTTATACAATTTGCTATTTATTAATTGTTCTACCTATTACAACATTTATACTGTTCACCTGTTATAACTTGCTAGTTAGGTCTACCGTCACCTGGTTGAAGTGAGAGTCAGAAACCACCTAAAAAAACTCGCAACCGCTCAAACGACCCATTTGATAGTAGATTCGTGAAGATGTCAGTGAGATTGTCCTTGGTCTACACATACTCCACCATCAAAGATCCCTCCAACACCTTCTATCAAACGAAGTGATGCTTGATATTAATGTGCTTGTCCGCGCGTAACATACTGGATTTGTAACCAGCTTCAAAGCACTCTCATTGTCACCGCAAAGTAGAGTAGGACCTCGCACCTCCTCCATCATCCATCAACCTGTGCAACCAGATGACCTCCTGGTCCACCAAGGACAACGCCTTCTATTCTTCTTTAGTGGTGGAGATAGACTTTGAATCCCGCTTCTTACTGCACCAAGAGATATCCACTGAACTAGTTATGAAGACTTACCCAGATGCCGACATCTGATTATATGTATCTCTACCATAGTCAACATCTGTTAACCTGTGCAAGTTGAAGCTCATGTCCTTCTCATAAAAAAGCCCACTGTCCGAGGTGGACTTCAAGTATTTCAATATACTCTTTGATTCTACTAGATGAGGCTTCCTGAGCTTCTACATTTACCTACTTACTCGGGCAACAACATATGAAACATCTAGCCTAGTAATCATTAAGTATATCAAACTCCAGACAAGAGCTCGAAAAACAAAGGGATCACGAAGAACCCTTCATTCATCTTGTTGAAGCTTTAACCTGACTTCAAGCGGAGTGCAGCTACTTTTCCCCTCCCTCATGCTGAATCACTTTACAATCAGCTCTACATATCCTTTTTGGGAGACAAGCACACCACTCTTCTAACTCTCCACTTCTAGTCCAAGAAAATGGTGAAGCTCACCAAGATCCTTCGTTTCGAACCGAATGGGTAGCTCAGCCCTTAACTTTGCTACCTCTTCATCAGAGTTTCCCATCACGATCATATCATCGACATATAACAACACTAAGACTCGGAGCTCCCCTCTTCTTGATGAACATACTTGAGTCTGAGTTGAATGCAAAATATTCGCAAAACTAAAGATACTATGTAATCTTCCCA
The DNA here is from genome assembly GCA_039513925.1 of Platanthera zijinensis. Lineage (NCBI taxonomy): Eukaryota > Viridiplantae > Streptophyta > Magnoliopsida > Asparagales > Orchidaceae > Platanthera > Platanthera zijinensis. Next base: position 129,636,730 of record CM077094.1, read on the forward strand.
TACTAGTCCCAAGGCGCCTGCATCAAGTCATAGAGAGCCTTCTTGAACTTGTAGACATGTCCTGGATGATATTCAGAAACATACCCTAGTGTTTGTACCATGACGATATCTTATTCAATCTCTCAATAAAGAAACACATTCTTCACGTTGAGCTGACAAATCTTCCATCATTGGCAAACCGCCAAAACAATCATCATCCAAACTGAAGTCATCTTGCCACAGGACTAAATGTCTCTTCATAGTATTTTTTAAGCTAATGCGAAACTCTCAAGCAATAAGGCAAGTCTTGTATCGCTCGATACTATCGTCTGCTTTCTTCTTCAACTTATAAATCCACTTGCAAGTAATATGAGTTATGTCTTCTATATTGTTTATAAGATCCCAAGTTTTGTTCTTCTTAAGGACGGTCATCTCCTCATCCATGACATATTTCCACTCCTTTACTCCAATGACGTTCTCATAGCACGATGGCTCCTGCTCGTCCAGAGGTCCAACAAAGAAACATGAGACCAAGCTCACCAGGCCATCTCTATATTGAGCCGGTGGTATGATGGTCATCTTTGACCTTCACAAGGCCTGACCATGTTTCACTACTTCAACTGCTTCTTCTGCATCGACTCTTCTACTAAACAAACTAGAAGCATCACTCCCCCTACTTCCAGAACTAGAAGAACCTGCCCCTAAGCATGATGTAACCGGATCTCTTGGAGACATAAGCAACTCCACTAGAAAATCTTCAACAGCTTCCTGTATTCTTCCTTCTTCCCCACTCTCTTGTAGTTCCACAAAAGAACTACCCTAGTACGATGTTAACTCGTCAAATACCACATCCCTCGAGACAACAAATTTCCTTATCTTAGGATCTATGCACTTCCATCCTTTTATCTGCTCATCATAGGCAATAAAGACAAGCTTCCTTGCCTTAACATCTAACTTTGTCCTAAGAGCATCTAGAACGTGCACATAGCATATATAACCAAACACTCGAAGGTGTGCCATATTGGGCTTCTCCTTGAACATTAGTTCATGCAGAGACTTCATGTTGACATGATTCAAGGGCATCATGTTGATGATATATGTCACACATGTAACACCCTAGTTTTATTTAAATCTGATTTTGCGGTGCGTTTAGAGGGTGTGGTTTGCGGATAAGATTTTTGGGATAGGGTTTAATATAAAACCTTAACTAAATCCCTCCCTATCACAAACCCTCCTCTCCTGATCTCTTTTTCTCTCTCGGTGCTGTCGGAAGGAGGAAAGGAACACCACTACCAATCACTCCCCATCATCACTACTTCTGGAGCCTTGCCCCAATCTCCCTCTCGCATTCTACTCTTGGTCATGTGTCGACTTGTGCGCCGCCTGGAAGGAAGAACCAGCTTTGATCCCAATCTCGTTTTCAGGCGGGAGCCGTAAATCGCCTTCTCTTTCTCCTGTTTCTCCCTCTCTTTTTCCCCTCTTTGTCGGGTGCTGACTGGGAAAGGAAGAGGTCACCCATTCTTCGACTACCGAGATCTGCACCATCAGTTACCTGCCCGTCTAGTCAAGTAGGAGGTCAAGTTTGCAGTGTGCACAACTAGGAAGCAGAAAGTAGTCGACCCTCTCTTCCTCCTCTTGGCCGACCAAGGTTGTTGGTCTTGCACTTATTGGAGGTGGCCGACCAGAAGTGTTGGTGGAGAGTAACTAGGCTTTCTTCCTTCATTGTTCGTAACCAAGCCATGGATCCAAAATGCGTGTTTAACTAGACTTATTGGAGTTTATCTTTTGATTCCCAGTTATTTCTGTTAGTTGACATTCCTAATTGGGTGGTTGTTTATAACTCATTAATGCTTCTGCTAGAATGCAACTCTATGTTAGGATGCATTTTAAAATTATAAAGGAATTATGGTTTCATTTCACAAACCATTCGTATGCCCGTTTAATATGGCGTATGTCCCCAGTTGGACCTTCTGTTGTATTATTCGTGACGGATGAAGGTGTTACAATTTGGAATCAAATTTTGGTGTCATTTTTTTCTTCGAATTCGTGGTCGAATTCTTTGAAGGGGTGGTGAGCACTCATGTGCGTTGTTGTTATAACATGAAAGAACTCATGAATATCCACTTAGGAATAAAAACACACATGAAACATATTAAAAACATTATTTATGGAACCTGAGCGTTCCTTTGTTTAATGTTTGTTATGATATTAGTCACTAAATTGCGTGTTGCACAATTATAGGTGACAAGGAGTGGTGTAGAGCAGTCTCAAAATCAGTAGTCTACGGAAAGTAGTGCACCTTATAATGCACATGCAACCCATTCAACGGAAATGATAAGATTGGTACGTAGCTGAAGCCATGTTTGCCATGATCAATGCCCAATCAGGAAGGCAAGTGCAGCCTCCTACCCCTGTAGTGGCCCCTGTGCCAGTTGCGACAGTGGAACCATTAGCAGCAAGAAGGTCTTCAAACCAACATTTGAAGCACTTCCTAAGCTTCAACCCTCCATTATTTACGGGAGCTGGATTCCCGTCTGATACTGAAGATTGACTCTCTCGGATAAAGAGAATCTTAAATGCTTCAAAAACAGGAGAAGCTCAGAATGTCACCGTGGCCACTTTCCTGTTGGATGGAGAGACACGACTGTTGTGGGATGAGTTTGAGGCTCATCAGTTAGTAGAGAGGTGAATGATAGATGTCTCAATGGAAGAGTTCTCAAGGGTGTTTCTGGCACAATATCTCCCTTCAATGAAACAGATTACGTTGGAAACCCAGTTTTTGAGGTTGACTCAAGGTGACCATTCGGTCGATGAGACCTACATGAGTTCACTGTACTTTGAAGGTATGCTAGACCATATTTGGAGAATGAGAAGATAAAGACCAATCAGTTCTATGAAGGACTGCAGGATGATTTGTGGTTGCTTCTAGCAAGACCAATGACATAAGGGTTTCTTACCTTGGTCAATACTACGCGATCCATTGAGCGGTATTTGAAGAGGGTCCAAAGTAAGAAGGACCTCTCGATGAGAAAGCAAGAGTTCAAAGTGTCGAGCTCTTCGAAGTCTGGGTTCTACAGCAGGTGGAGCAAGAAGGCTAGGTCGTCTGGACTAGCTCCTTCTACTATTTCTCGAGCTATTACGGGGCATGATCTACATACATGCTACAATTATGGCAAAGTGGGACATTATGCTCGAGTCTGTTGGAGTCGTCCTGTGAATTCGGATAAAAAGGCGGGTGCATCGTATGCTGAAAAAGGAAAAGCAGCAGAGTCATCTGCATCTCACTATACGCCAACACAACCCAAAGTGTACAATCTTGTCCAGTAGGAGGCCATTAAAATAAGTGACATGGTGGCAGGTATAAGATTTATACAGCTTGTGTAGTTTACATACTATATACCTTGAGAATATTTGTTTGATTTTGTTGTGTATTAGACTTTGTCCTAATTCTTAACTATCCGGCGAGAGCACTATTTGACACGGAAGCGTCTCATCCTTTTTTATCTGAGGACTTCATTCTGCATATCAGAGCACCTTATTCCATGTCAAAAGATATATTGGATGTGTTGTTATCCAATGAGTGCATGATGCGCGCGAATAAGTGTTGATGTGTGAAGGTGCGGATAGGAAATCAAGTGCTCGACTTGGAAGCATCGATACTACCGATTTCAGAATATGATGTGATCTTTGGTATGAACTGGCTCTTAAAGCTACGTGCATGCATTGATTGTAATCTTAAGGAGGTCAAGCTAGGGCAGAATAATGAACATGAAATTACCTTCTCTAGTATGAAGGGATCGAGCAAGATATTGATGTCTGCTCTCTAGGTAGTCAAGGCAGTTCAGAAAGGTGCAAAGTTATTCTTTATGCTAGTTGAGGCTTCAAATCCCAAGCCCAGTTTGACTAGCATTCCTGTAGTATCGGAGTTTGCTGACGTATTCCCTGAAGATCTCCCTGGAGCTCCATCTCATCGAGAGATTGATTTTGTAACACCCATATCCGTCGCATAGCATATAACAGAAGGTCCGGCCCGGGCCCGACGCCATATACTATGGACAGACTAAGGAGTCACTAAATTGAAACCATAATCCAATATTTCGCATCCTAACACTGAGTGCATTGTAGCGGAAGTAATTTAAAGGTTTAAAATAGAACCCAACAACAACATGAATGTCCACTACCATAACTAGGAATGTAATTCAAATACACAAATAAGGTCTTGGCCTTAAGGCCTTACAATGTTCAAGTTGAATTAAAGTGTGTTGCATACTTCGTCATGCTGTCCGACCACACATGAACGATAAAATAACATAAGTATTTGCTTTGGCCTTCGAGGGCCAGCATAGCATTCCTTGTCTCCAGCCTGCTACTTTCTGCTTGGCTTTGCAGCACCTGCACGCATCATTCCATCACAAAGGTGGCAAACAAAAGCAATGGTCAGCATTAGCTGATTAAATTATAGTGACCCCACCCCTCACTTGGGGTGGCGGTGCTCCTTCCCTATAGGCATTAATATAAACGTAACATGGAAATAGGAACGTGCAATTTAAGCATCATTCAACACAGATGTTGGCACAAACGCCCAATGCCCCGTGCTCTCAGGCACTCTCTTGGTGCACAAGACCTCGAGGGTCACACCACCATTCACAGACGCTCAACAACGTTTGAGCTCTTAGTCTCACAAGGGCCTAAGCCAGAGACAACGCCCCAGTGCTACGACAAGTCATGTGCTTTACACATTGACCACTCCAAGTCGACCAACATAGGGGAGGGTGCAATTCAGCCATATCCCATGCTCAAATCGTCCAGCTCACGGGCCAGATGCGGGTCAGCATCCCCTTTCCCTTTTTCGCATGATCCATAACTCTGTAAGGATCCTAAGCTAACATCATGGATACCAAAGCCGAGCAACTCAAGCTCACGCTCCACAAATTGACCACTAGGTCTTCGAGAGACAGGCCATCACGACCCCAAGGTCTAATGAGACAGGCCTCACAAAATAGCCCACAAGTCTCCCAGAGACAGGCTTCAACATCCAAATACAGCTTACAGGAAGCTATCGCTGGCGGTAGCACTACCGCCGCGCGGTAGGGGTAAGACTATCGTTTCTTCCCCTTTTTCGGGTGTTTTTCTGGAGACGCCCTACGGTACTCTCAACGCAATCACCTGCACACCCCGCGACTCCGAAATCTACGCGATTACTACAGAGTCTTCTTTGGTATAGAAAACATACAAACATCACCAATCCAGACCAACTCGTCAAGATGGGCTTCACACAACATGCATATTCTGTACATCGATTCCGGATCTAAATGCAACACTATGGGGATACACGGATCTACCCATCGGGAGAACAACTTCCACGTGTTCGTGGAGCATCTACCCTAAAATGCCAAAACAAAGGACTTCACATGTCCACGGAAGAGGATCGTTACCCTTGATGTACACTTTGGCGCCATAGGAGAAACTTAGACGATTGAAAACAACCGCTCCGACTTTGCCTCCGTAAATCCGAATTCACCTTGCAAATACGGGACCCGAAACATGAACGACGAAGAGATCTCCCTTCTTCCGGCACTGCTATTCCTCCTCCAAAAAACCAGGCCAAACTCTCCAACTTCAGAATAGTGAAAATGAAATGGCCAAACCAGGCATATAAACTGAGCTACCGCCGGGCGGTAACTAGATACCGCCGCGCGGTACCGCCTCGTTTCACGCGTAAATGCCCAGGCCCTCCAATCACAGGCCGACATGTGGTCATGCCGTTACGGTTTCACTATTGCTGCGTGATAGGATTCTAATGTCGTGCGATAGCTGATGTCGTTTACGACACTTTACCTGCTGCTATCGCCGCGCGCTAACTGCTACCGTCGCGTGGTAGAATCGTGAGAGCCTCGTCAATTAATTTGACCCAACTATCTCCATAGGTATCCCTATCGCCGGGTGATAGCTTCTAAAGAGCTCTACCAGATTAATTCCCACCTACCGCCGTGCAGTAATAACTTTTCGTCGCATGGTAAGTCCAGCATTGAGTTGACTCGACGCTCTCAACGCTGTCGACGCTAACCCTTGAGCTACCACCGTGCGATAACTAGCTATCGCCGGATGATAACCTCTAGAGAACCATTTCCCGCCTTAAGAAATTTCGAGCGTTACAGATTTCACTCTTGAGATAGTGTCAAGTGCAAGCCTTTGTCATACTCTCTGTACTGTTTAGCGCCAAAGGAGATGGCAGAACTGAAAGTGCAGCTTGAATAACTTCTAGATCAAGGTTATGTGCGTCCAAGTTTGTCATCTTAGAGTACACCAGTCCTTTTTATGAAGAAAAAGGATGAAAACTTGCGGTTGTCCATAGATTACTGAGAGTTGAACAATCTAGCGGATAATAATAAGTGTCTGATTCTGAGAATCGATGATCTGTTTGATCAGCTAGTGGGTTCTACTGTGTACTCTAAGATGGATTTAAAGTCCGACTATTATTAGTTGAGAATCAGGGAGAGTGACATTCCCAAAATGACGTTTAGTACGCATTATAGACATTACAAGTTCACGATTATGTCGTTTGGCCTAACGGATGCACCTTCGGTATTTATGGACTTGATGAACTGAACGTTCAGGGAGTATTTGGACCAGCTCGTGATAGTCTTCATTGATGATACACTAGTGTACTCTCAGTTGGAGGAAGATCATGTGAATCCCTTACGCATAATTTTGGAGACCCTGAGGAGGAGTCAATTATATGTCAAGTTCTCGAAATATGAGTTTTGGTTGTCATCAGTAGCATTACTCGGTTATGTGGTTAGTGGAGAGGGAATTGTGGTGGATCCGGCAAAGATAGTTGCGATACGGGAGTGGCCTGTATTGTCTACGGTGGCGGAAGTCCGAAGTTTACTGGGGCTTGTCAGCTACTACAGGCGCTTTGTAGAAAACTTCTAGCAGATATCATTAATTACCCCTTACTACCTTGATGAGGAAAGATCAGAAGTTTGTTTGATTGCCGGTGTGCGCACAAGCTTTTGAGGAATTAAAGAGTCGTCTAACCACATCACCCATTTTGTGCTCGCCATATGGTACAAAAGTCTACAAAATGTACAGTGTCGCATTAGGGAGTGGCTTAGGCTACATGAATTCAGCATAGGGAGGTGATAGTTTATGGTTCTCGCCAACTGAAAGTGCATGAGAGGAATTATCCCGTCTACGACTTGGAGCTAGCAGCTGTGGTATTCACTCTTAAGCTTTGGAGGCACTACTTATATGGTGTGAAGATCTATATCTTTATAGACCATAAGAGCCTAAAGTATCTGATCAATTAGAAAGACTTAAACATGCGACATCTGAGATGGATGGAGTTCCTTGTGGATTACACCTTCAAGATACATTACATTCCCTGTAAAGGAAATGTCGTTGCGGATGCGTTGAGTCGGCGAGCTTCTATGCAGGCCAACTGGATTTCGATGCGCGATGAGCATATAATCAGTAACTTGGAAGCCTTGGGAATCTCTTGTGTCAAGAAAAGCACAACAACGAATGCATGCATGAACTGGATGGAGGTGCAATGAGACCTTGCAGATAGAATTCGTCAGGCGTTGGAGCTTGATGAGAGCATGAAGTGCTTTGTGGCGGAGACCGTGGATGGGTCTAATATATAATTCTTGTATGAAGATGATCGTTTGAGGAAATATGATCGATTGTACGTCCCGAAGTTCGGCACTTTACGGGAGGAGTTGATGTACGAGGCACATTTTACCAAGTATTAGATCCACCTGGGGAGCACAAAGATGTACAAGGATATGAAGATAATATTTTGGTGGCCAGGTTTGAAGAAAGACATAGCTCACTACGTGGAAAAGTGTTATACTTGCGCACTAGGGAAGGTCGAATGTCAGAAATCAGGAGGATTTCTAAAGTCTTTGCCAATTCCAGAATGGAAGTTCGATGACATATTGATGGATTTCGTGCATGGATTGCTGAGGTCGCAACAAGGAACGATGTCATCTGGGTAATCGTAGGCCATTTGACGAAGGTATCACACTTCATTCCGAACTAGAAAGATGATTCTATGGAAAAGCTAGCAAAGCTCTATGTTGATAACATAGTACGATTGTACGATGTGTCCCATAACATCGTAAATGACTGAGATGGGCATTTCACTTTAAATGATTGGAGTCTAATTCACCAACTGTTGGGTATAAAATTGATGTTTAGCACAACCTTTCATCCCCAAACGGATGGTCAGAACGAAAGGACCAATGGGACGATGAAAGATATGCTATGTATGTGTGGCCTGGATTTCAAAGAGGTGGGAGGACCATCTCTATACGATTGAATTCACCTACAACAACAACTACCAAGTGAGCATTCAGATGATGCCTTTTGAGTCCCTTTATGGTAGAAAGTGTCGAACTCCTTTAGCTTGGGCAGAAATAGGAGAAACAAAGCTGTATAAATGTAAAGAAGTCAAAGATGCAAATTCTGTTATACGTACTATTCGAGAGAGACCGTTGATTGCTCAGAATAGGAAAACTAAGTATTACAATGCAAAGCACCAGAACGTTGAGTTTGCGGTTGGCGATTGAGTATATTGGAAGATCAAGCCGTTCAAAGATGTTTCCAGGATTCGGTGTTTGAGAAAGCTAAGTCCGAGATACCTTGGACCATTTGAGGTTATTGAACGAGTGGGAGAAGCTACCTATCGGCTGGATCTTACAGCAGAGCTTAGTGGTTTGCACGATGTGTTTCACATATCGGTATTGCGGAAGGCTATACAAGAGCCTACTCAAGTCATTGTTGTGGATCAGGTGCCGGTCAATAGTGGGTTGAATACAAAAGTTAAGCCCATTCGAATCGAAGACACGAAGATCAAGCACTTACAAAACAAGGTGATCAGGATGGTCAAAGTCCGTTGGGACAACTATGGTTGTGAGGAACTTACATGGGAGTGCGAGCAAACCATGTTTGAGGAGTTCCCTGAACTATTCCGTTGAGGTACAATTTTTTATATTTTTCGTACTTCTTTGCTGTTTTCCTATAAGTATAAATTTCGGGACAAAATTTCATTAAGGAGGAGAGATTTATAACGCCATATTTTTATTTAAATTTGATTTTGGGGTGCGTTTAGAGGGTGTGGTCTGCGGATAGGATTTTTGGGCTAGGATTTATATAAGGTTTCCTTTTCTCATCCTTATCTAGAGACATAGTTGAACCCATTGGACTCCTCATAGAGGTTGCGTTCTCCATTCCGAATTTCTTAAGTAATTCTTTGGTGAACTTCGTCTGAGAGATGAAATTTCTATCATAAAATTGTTTCACCTAAAGTTCTAAGAAATACTTCAGCTCTCCCATACTGCTCATTTCAAACTTCCCTTGCATGAGTTTAGAAAACTTTTTGCAAAGGTTGTCTTCCGTATAGCCAAAAATAATGTCGTCTATATAGATTTACACTAGCAAAATCTTTCCTTTTACTTCCCTAAGAAATAATGTCTTGTCTATCTTTCCTCTTGTGAACTTGTTCTCAAAAAGAAAACTAGACATCGTCTCATACCAAGCTCGGAGAGCTTGTTTTAAGCCGTATAAAACTTTGTTAAGTGGGAAAGGAATAGGTCGCCCCTTCTTCGACTACCGAGAACCGCACTGCCGGTTCCCTGCCCATCCAATCAAGTAGGCAGTCGAGTTTGTAGTGTGCACATCTAAGAAGTAGAAAGAGGCCGACCCTCTCTTCCTCCTCTTGGTCGACCAAGTTTGTTTGTCTTGCGCTTGTTGGAGGTGGTCAACCAGAAGTGTTGTTGGAGAGCAATTAGGGTTTTTTCCTTCATCGTTCATGACAAAGCTATGACTTTGAAACGCACGTCAAAGGTAACGACTTTTCTTCTTGGACAAATGAAGTCATCAATTTTTAGCATTTTTGCATGAAAGCTCCCCCCCCCCCCACACCGATAGGAGGGATAAGGGTGTTTTCCGACGGGTTGATGTGTACATCCCCGTTATTTGTTGCATTTAGTATCCAAAAGCGTATGTATGGATTAGGCATGATGTATGAAGCCTATCTAGACAAGTTGGTCTGGATTGGTGATGTTTTGTGGTTTTTGAATCTGAGGGTCTGCACGGAGCTGCATTAGTACTAGAGATGTTCTCCAAGAAACACCCTATTATTTGTTTTGGATCTGAGTGTCACTGGCATTAGCTCCCAGGGAGCTTTTGTTGCATTTTTGTGCGAATCCAGTCTCTCGGAGACTGCTGGATAGCGTATTGGGTTATACGCCTTGGGTGGCCAACTTTGGTGGCCATGAGTGCCAACTTTGGAACATAACATTAGCTATGTCGTGTACGGGAATGGGGAGGCTGACCCGCAATGTTGTCATTAATTGGCACGACGATTTGAACGATGGGAAAGAGCTGAACTATACCCTCCCTATGTTGTTCGGTTAAATAGACCTAAAGCACGTGAAAATTTTCGTTAGCATAAGGGTGAGTCGTGGCTTTATGCCTGACTAGTAATGCTAAAGTAAAACCCTTTGGTCTGAGACTGAGAATAGTTGTGGGACTTATAGAGTCCACAATTGGGGTGCTTTATGCGTCAAAGTATGCCTGTGATGGAAAAAGGTGGGACCTGGGGAAAACCCGATACACCGTTAATGTGCCTTGAGCGCACGAGATGTTTGGTCGGTCGTGCCAACGTCTGTGAAGTATGGTGCTTAAGTTGCGCATTCCTCTTAATATGTAAACATGCTATTTGTTTGCAGGGAAGAAGCATTGCCACCCCAAGAAATGGGTGGGGTCGTTATAATTTGGTCATCCCTTGCCAACCGTTGTCTTATTTGTAACAATTTAGTGGAATGTTTGTGTGCAGGTGCTGTGGAACCAAGCGGGAAGTAGCGGGATGAAGGCCCTTTTGTTGAGCTGACCCTTGAAGGCCCAAGTGTTTTATTTAGTTGTTCCATGTATTGCTTGCCTGTGTGCCGAAGTATGGAAACCACATTTAATTTAGTAAAACATTATTTTTGTAAGGTGTTATGACCAAAATTCTTTGGAGTTTATCTTTTCATTCCCGGTTATTACTGTTAGTGGACATTCCTAATTGGGTGATTATTTATAACTCGTTAATGCTTCCGCTAGAATACAACTCTGTGTTAAGGGGCATTTTAAAATTATAAAGGAATTATGGTTTCATTTCATAAACAATTCGTCTGTCCGTTTAATATGTTGTAGGGCCCTGATCAGACCTTTTGTCATATTATTCGTGACAGATGGAGTGTTATAATTTGGTAACAGATTCTTGTGTCATTTCTTTCTTCGAATTCGTGATCGAATTCTTTTAAGGGGTGGTGAGCACTCTTGTGTGTTGCCGTTATAACATGAAAGAACTCATGAATGTCCACTTAGGAATAAAAAACACACATGAAACATGTTAAAACCATTATTTATGGAACCTGAGAGTTCCTTTGTTTGATATTTGCTATGATATTAGTCACTAAATTGCGTGTAGCACAATTATACGTGACAAGGAGTGGTGCAGAGAAGTCTTAAAATCATCACTCAGTAGAAAGTAGTGCACCTAATAATGCATATGCAACCCCTTCGACGGAAATGATAAGGTTGGTAGCGGAAGCCATGTTTGACATGATCAATGCCCAATCAGGAAGGCAAGTGAAGCCTCCTGCCCTTGCAACGGTCCCTATGCCAGTTGTGGTAGTGGAACCATTAGCGGCAAGAAGGTCTTCATACCAACATTTGAAGCACTTCCTGAGCTTCAACCCTCCATTATTTATGGGAGCTGGATTCCCGTCTGACGTTGATGATTGACTCTCTCGGATAAATAGAACCTTAAATGCTATGAAAATAGGTGAAGCTCAGATGGTCATCGTGGCCACTTTCCTGTTGGATGGAGAGGCAAGGCTGTGGTGGGATTAGTTTGAGGCTCATCAGTTAACAAGGAGGCGAATGACAGACGTCTCAATGGAAGAGTTCTCAAGAGAGTTTCTGGTACGACATGTCCCTTCAGTAAAACAGATTGCACAAGAGAGATCTCTACTGATCTCATGTTTTCTGCAGAAGTTGAAGAACTCAGAGGAAGATAACTCTCCCTCATTATCTGTCCTCAACCTCTTTATCTGCAGATTTAGCTTGCCTTTAATGAGCTCCTTGAACTCCAAGAACTTCTTGAATACTTTTGACTTCTTATTCACAAAGTACAACCAAGTATACCTGGTGAAATGATCAACAAGGACGAGTATATACATATTACCTGAACAAGAATAAGTTAGGCACGGTCACATCAAGTCATTGTGAATGCACTCCAAAGGAGCCTTGCACCTAGACAGTGACTTGTCAAATGAAAGGCGATGTGCTATTCCATATTGATATCCTTCGCATACACGACAAATGTGCTGGTCTTATAAAGAACAGTCCCCCAGCTCGCGCAGATCCTCAAAACCCAGCAACATAATAAAGCCATGCTCCCTCCCTGTAAGGCGACAATAGCGGTCAGGAGGATCCTGCCAAGTCTCAGGCAACTTCCACGAGTTTTTGACAAACCCATACAACGTCCCTCTATAGTGATAGTCGGTCTTGTCATCAAATGACAACCACCACTTATTGATCCGAACTTCGACCTGGTTTCCTGAGCCAAGGCAAACTTCGCACGACTTGCGGAAGAGTCGAACCAACATCCGGGAGTTGTGCTCTGGAAATAAGCAAAGCAGCCTCATAATTCTTGTCAGCCCCACTAGAGAAAATTGCATCACCGGAATGCCATAGAGCAAAAGTACAATGACTGCCTCTTCCGTAGGAGGAACCTGAAAGCCCGCCTTCAAGCACCCCCTCCATAATCAAAAAGTGGCCCGTAGGATGGTGCTGAAAGCACTCCGGTGGGGAAGGGATCAAGATATCCACGTCCTCCAAGAGGCCAATGATATTCCTCCAAACACCCATGCGGGCAAGGGTCAAAGACGACGGAAGGCGCATCGATCACTGCAGAGCACCGCCATTAGACGTCTGCAAAGAAGGCAAGCGTTAGCATCAAAACATGAAGAGAAAATAATCTCGCACGAACAACGACGCGCAAGCCCCGTGCAAAAGTGACCCCAGACGCAGGCAAGAAGCCAACCCCACACGTACGCACACGGGATGCCCGCAAACCAGCACGGGCGACCACATCCGCACAAGAGGAGGCCCCGGCCGCGCGTGCGACTTCCTGCCCGCATGCAGCTTCGTGCCCGCATGCGTAGGTCACCCGGCTACGCGCTAATGGAAGGTGTCCAAGATAGCGACATATTTTTTGCCAAAATTTCCCGGCTCAAAATGAGTAGCGAATCAATGTCCATCTTTATCAAAATATCTCGCTAGGACTGCAGATAATTTTCTGATGATAGAAGCACACAAAGGAAGGCGGAAAATTTCTGCGCTCAACGCTTCGCGGATCATGACACGCAAAAATTTGAGGGAATTTGATGGGATCCCCCCCTGAAATTTCTAAGTCAAACCGCCAAGACTCGGACCAAGCACGCGTAAGCCCGATCAGTCTGATTACACGCATCAAAGCCGTAAGCCCCGGAAGCCCCCCAGGGAGGAAGTCGAACCCACACATGCGTACGGCAGGGCAACGCCTAGCCAACAAGTAGGCGCGCTGCCAACGCATGCGCGGGCGCGCCCCACACAGCCTGCGCGGGCAGGGCCCGTGCGGCCAGCGCACACGCGGTTGCTCCCCTCACAGTCTGCGCACGCACGAGGCCCACGTGTGCGCGTGGCCCGCCCACACAACCTCACCCCGTGAGGCCACGCACAACTAGCCTACGCGGACGCACCCCGCGCGGTTGCAGGGTCACGCCCCCATGCAACTGCACCCCGCCCGGCTGCGCACGGTCGCAGGGTCGCGCCCCCGCGCGGCCAGCAACCACTACCGCAAAGCCGCGCCCCCGCGCAGACACATTGCACGGCCACGCGTTGTACAGCCACACCGTGGCCGCGCGTCGGCGGTCGACGGCAACCCCGCCGTCTTCGGCCACCACTGGCTCTGAGCACCTTACCCGGGCCGCCCGATCGTGGACTTAGGCCGATTCTCTGCTCATTAATTATCTCTGCTTCTCTCCTTGAACTAAGGTTTCAACAAGTTACGCCAACCGCCCCCGCGAGAGCGCTCCCATCAAGGCTTCGCTTCAACGAGAGCACTCACTCCAAAAGCTTCGTGCACTTAGAGATTTTTTTCAGTCGGAACGCTCCTACCAAGTTTCTGTGAACTACGCGATATCTTAAGGCCGGAGCGCTTTCATCGAGGTTCTGAGAACTTTGTCGTTTTTTCCTCATTTTTTGTACTTCACACTTATAACAGAGTAGCAGCCTGTCGCCCTCCGAGATCAAATCAACATCTGTAATATCCAAGGAACTAGTGGATTTTGGCTTGGCACAGATCCAACCAAGTGATTTTTCACCCTTTCCTGGTTTTCCTCGTAAAAAAAAAAGTCTCTGTCATTTGATACGGTTTACTTTGTCTGTTTGCACGCCCGGTCCGACTCCAAGCTAAGGCGGTCCGATTTTTCCGAACCGGAAAAAGACCGAGTGATCCGCAACAGACTTATTCATCACTGACCTCACGGGGCTGATGTAATACTCAGAGTTGACTGGTCCTATAATAATTGATTATGCCACTAGGGAAATGACTTTCCCATATCAAATTGAACCAAGTGTCATTAAGGGACACCACACGCTTAATCGGGTATCACACGATTCAGGCTCTGTTTAACACGGTGGCAGCGGTCATGGATATGAGGGTTAAATTGTCATTCTTTAACGCCCACCTAAGGAACTTCATCCACTATTATGTTCAAACGAATGATGTTTGTTAGGTGATCCTTAACGAATGATGATTTAACCCATGCGTTTACGACCGCCATCACCCCGCCAAACGGAGCCTCAATTGAGGGCCTGTTTGGGAAGGCTTTTCAGAAAGGAGAAGGAGTGGTGGCAAAAGGATGGTAGGAAAAGGAGCTTTTGGAAAATGTCTATTAGAAAAGGAGAACTGTTTGGGTGAACTTCTTTTGCAGAGCTTTTCAAAAAGGAGAAGCACTTTATTAACCGTTTGACAAATCTCCGTTGCGGTAACTTTTTTTAGTAAAAATACGCGTCATGGGGAAAATGCGCAATTATTTCGTCGGGCCAGGTTTTTTTCGCCTATGAGCGAATTTTTCGTCGGGACGCGGTTTTTTTGCCTGGGCGCGATTTTTTCGCCAAGGCGCGAATTTTTCGTCCGGGCGCGAATTATTCGCGCGAATTTTTCGCAAGGGCGCGAATTTTTCGCCTGGACGCGATATTTTTGCCTGGGGGATAATTTTTCGGCCGGACCCTATATTTTCGCCCGACCCCTAATCATTCGTCCGAGTGCGAATTTTTAGGACGGGGGCGAATTTTTCGAACGGGCGCGAATTTTCCGGACATGCACAAATTTTTTGGACCACCGCAAATTTTTCAGACGAACGCGAATATTTTAACTGGGCGGGAAAATTTTGCCCAGGCGCGAATTTTTTGACTGGGCGGAAAAATTTCGCCCGGACGAGAATTTTTCGCACGGACGCGATATTTTCGCTCGAAAGTGAAAAAAATTACATTTGAGCGAAAAATTCTCCCCTGTGCGCGCTCAGGCGACAAAATCGCGTCGGGCTAAAAAAACATGTCAAGGCAAAAAAAATATCGTTAACGTGCAAAAAATTTGCGCAAGATCGAAAAATTCCCAACCGGGAGAAAAAAACACGGCCCTGGCCAAAAATTCGCTTCCCGCGAAAAAATCGCTCTTAGTCGAAAAAGTTGCGCCCGGGCGAAAAACCGCTCTCCGACGAAAAAAACAAGCTTCGATGACAAAATTCACTCACGGGCGAAAAAATCGCGTCCGGGCGAAAAAATCGCGCCCGGGCGAAAAAATCGCGGTCGGGCGAAAAAAACGCTCCCCGACGAAAAAATTGATGTCGGGCGAAAAATTCGCGTCCGGGTGAAAAAATCGCGCCCGGGCGAAAAAATCGCGCCCGAGCGAAAAAAAACGCCCCCGTGCGAAAAACGCGCGCGGGGGAAAAATCGCCCGTGGTCGAAAAAATTGCGACCCTGTAAAAAAATCGCGCCCGACCGAAAAAATCATGTCGGTGCAAAAAAATCGCGTCCGGGCAAAAAAAAACGTGCTCGTGTGAAAAAATCATACCCAGGCAAAAAAATCGGCACGGGCGAAAAAAAATCATGCACCGGCAAAAAAATCGCACATGGATGAAAAAAACGTACCCGGGTGAAAAAATCTCGTCCGTACGAAAAATCGGCCCGGGCGAAAAAAACACGCTCGGGCGAAAAAAAATCATGCACGGGCCAAAAACCGCATTCGGCGAAAAAAACTCACCCAGGCGAAAAACCCCGCAGCCGGGCGAAAAATGCCAGCCAGAGATATATTACTTCATATTTCTTTGATATGATTACTGCAGTTGTATGCAGAAAGAATTCCAATGGGGTTACATGCTGTTTGACAAGATCAAAGAGAGTCTGAAGGCACCTAACTTTGGAAGAATTATTTCTCTATACCTGAATCAGGCTCACCCAGAGATCTTCAACATAACCAAAGATGTGGCAATTCACCACCTCAAGAAGGTATCTATATCCTCCATCCACAGATGGGAGATAAGAATTCCTAGGCCAGGTCAGGCTCCACCTATTCCAAGAATTATATTTGATGATGAGGACAGGATCCAATCTCCCCTTCACATTAATATAGCTGGCACGTCTGGTGCAGCTACTAAGGAGGAGCCTGCTCCTTTAGTTCAAGAAGATGTACAACATGCTGAAGTTCTAGATACAGAAGTTCAATCAGATGTTCCTGCAGCCGAAGTTCACGAGAAAGTTGCTGATGATAAGGTGGTAGTGATAAAAGAAGGTAAAGCTCAGTCTGATGATGAGCAGAGCACCCCTACACATGACGATGGATCAGGTATGAGTGTTCACTCCTCCCCTGATCAAGACCCCCACTAAATACTATATAGGACATTAATAAGATGATAGAAGAACTCATCTCAGATGACCCCCTATTCATCTCTCTTGAGAAGACTACTGCAAAGTCCCCTGAGGCTATCCTTGAAAAGACCCCTGAAGAAAATCCTCTAGAAGAGATACCAGAAGAATCCCAGCCCCAGGCACATATTGAGGGGGAGACTAAAGTGCCTGCAGAACCTCCTATGAGGAGTTTGGATTTCTCTCTCCCCACTGTCCTAGGTGAGGAAGGGGATGAGATATTATCTTTCACAAGAGCAAACAGTATAGTTTTAATTAAAGAAATCTCACCATGGTCAGTCCCTGCTCTTCCTCCTCCACCTCCTCCTACTGATATTATTCCTGCTGATACCCTATTGGGTAAAATTGAATCAATGCTGACACAATAACGAGAGTACTTTGATAAGTCTCTCAAGGAAGTTACTGAAAAAGTCATTGCTCTAGAGAAAGAGATGAGCAAAGGCTTTGCTGAAATACAATATAATATAGATGAATTCAAGATACTGCTGCAAATTGATGGAAAGGCAATAGACCATACTATCACTAGTATTAGTCAAGTAATGGATCAATCAGTCACATTGGCCAACAATCAGATTCATCTGGAGAAGAAAACTCAAGAACACAATTTCAAACATGTGAGGAAGTTGGGACATTCAAAGAAGATACCATAGCAACCCTTACTATAGAAGTCAAAAAGGGGGAGGACAAAGTAAAAGAAGTTCTTGACAAGAAAATTCTTGAGATGAAAAACCAGTGGGATGCACAATTGAAAGGGATTAATACAGATGTATAAGCACATATTCTTGAGGTAAAGCTTCACACTTATGACACTGATGTATGGATGGATAATCAGATATTTCCAGACTTTCCAGTCAATCCAAATGAGGCTCCACCTCCTCAACTTAATCCAATTGTCAGCAGCCTACATTCTCTCCAAGACCAGAATTTTATGGAGCTCCTCCTGAAGACTACACCCATATATGAACTTCTGATCAACAAGATCATCCTCAAGAGATTCCTCCTAAAGTGCAAATACCAAAAAGAAGGAAGTATGGTGAGGGTGCCTCTGCCAGCCGATCCATTCCAACTCATGAAGCTGAGAAAAGAAAAGCGCAAGAATTTGCTGAAGTGTGGAGCCCAACCTCCAAGTCACTTATACTTAAGACTCTAAAGCTGGTTGTAGATTTTAATGAACACAGAAATGATCATTACAGTTCCCAGGAGTGGGAGTTGTATGAAAAATCTTTGACTAAGAGTAGGATATATGATAAAGAATATGGCAGAAACAATCCCAAAGCCCCTCCTAAACCTACAAAGTACTATACCAAGCCTTATAGTTATCAAAAGAGACAGCAAGAGAAGAAAGAAAGACAGCAACAACAGAAATTCAAATGATTCTATGTTCATCAGCCCTATTGAATTTTGTGGGCTAAGCCATTTCTGTGGACAAATCTTATATATATATATATATATATTTTGAAATTTATTGAACTTGTTATTTATTATCTATCTTTACATACATATCCTGGTTTACTTGTTATTTATTTATTTATCTTGATGTAATTAACCTTAGTGTAGAGGGTTCTGACTTCTACAAATAGGGAGAGAATGTTGGGTATTATATCCATAATAACCCAGATTTGTATGAAGTCACCCTTGAACTAAGATGAATTAAGGTTGTATTTGATGCCATCTTTTAGTTGAGTGCTTGCAGGTCAATATTGCTAAGTGTAGACCAATGTTAGTTTATAATGAGTCACCAAACACAGGATCATGCAATGTAATTCCTCATTGTGTGATCCATTGTGTTGACTCATGTGTAAACTCTCTATTGGGATGCACTTCATTTTCAAGTACTAAGGAAATGGAAGAAAGGAAGGGATGCTGGTTTAAACTTAGAAGAAAATAAAAAGTTTATTGAAAATTCCCTAAGTCATTTTCTCAAGAAATGACATGTATTTCTCGAGAAGTCGAAGTAAATTTCTCGAGAAAGCATTGTTGTTCTCGAGAAACTACAAGAATTCTCAGGAAATTACCTGAAATATATGCTAAGTCATTTTCGTGAGAAAAGCCTAGTACATTTCTCGAGAAGGCAAGTTGTTCTCGAGAAAAGCAAAAGTTCTCGAGAAAGCCAAGCCTTCTTCTCAAGAAATCTGTATTCAGATCCAGAAATTTTTGTCAAGTACATCTCTCGAGAAGCCATATGATTTCTCGAGAAAGAAATTCTTTTCTCGAGAAAGCTTGTTCTTCTCGAGAAACAAGTTCTTCTCTTCATGAATTTTGCGCTAAGTCAATTTTTCAAGAGGTCGTATTGTTTATCGAGAAATCAAATTATTTTCTCGAGAAATATTGTCCTCGAGAAATAAGTGGTTTGCTTCACAAAAAATTTTCTTCAAGTTCTTTCTCGAGAAGCCAAGTCTTTTTCTCGAGAAAGCTAGTCATTTCTCGAGAAATATACTTCTTCTCGAGAAATGGACTTACAGATTTTTTCGTTTCAAATTTTCTGATCGTAATTCAAATTAACCTAAGTATAGTAGGTTTGATCTTTCCTTAATTTCGTGGATCCTGTCTTAATGACGACTGACCGTTGGTCGATGACTTATAAAAAGGCATTTCAAGGATTTGCCAAACATAATAAGAAGAAGAATCATTCAATCAGAAATATAATTTTCACGGAATTAGAATCGCTGAAGCACTTTCCATTTTCGGGAGAAAAGCCGATCATTTTCATCGTCAACCCTTTCTGTCGCTCTCTCCAGATCCAGCGATTCAAAGCAAGTCAAGATTCGACCGATCCTAGATCATCAGTTTCTTCAACTTTAATTCGATCGGGTCGGATCCTAGCTTTCAGATCAGTCTTTTCGGGTTTCTTCCTCAACCTTCTTCCTCAAGTTGTTACAGTTTCAAGAAGGAAGATTCAAGAAGATTTCAAATCTGAAGTGTAAAACATTTTCTTTACTGTTGTAATTTATTTTTACAATTGTAGGAGCTTTGTCTCCGAGTTTGTAGGAGTTTTATCTCCGAGGTTGTAGATCCGTTAATAGATCGAATTTCTGGATCCGGTTTGTGGATCGAGTTTGTAGATCCGGCTTGTGAATCGAGTTTGTAGATCTGTCGTGGATCGAGGTGTAGGAGCGTTGCTCCGAGGTGTAAGATTGGTATAATCTGAGAAAGGTGAAGTAGCTGAATCGTACCCTTTGTGGTAGATAGGCGAGGGGGGGACAGTGGACATACCCAATACGGGGAACCACTATAAAAATATTTGTGTTTGTGTACTTGTCCGTGGGTATTACGGTTCTTGTACATGGACCATACCGGGTTGGTGCCCAGTCGGCGGTTGGACCGGTCCGATCGGCCGGTACGGTTTTCAAAAGCTTGAATATAACGATTAATAACTGAAATGTTAACTCAAGGCCTTATTCAAACTAGCAATTCTACCTACATTTAGCTCTCCCATTTTACTTATTAAAAAACTTGATGGTACATGACAATTCTATGTAGACTACCAAACCTTGAATTCTTAACCATTATGGACCCGTCCGATTTTGGGAATCGGCCACGGTTCTCGGGTTTCCGCTCGATTGGCCCGATTCCTCGGTATTCGGGCGGTCCGTGGGTATTATGGTTCTTGTTCATGGACCAGACCGAGTTGGTGCCTGGACGACAGTTGGACATCCGACCGGCCGGTCTGATTTTCAAAAGCTTGAATATAACAATTAATAACTGAAATGTAAACTCAAGGCCTTATTCAAACTAGCAATTCTACGTTTAGCTCTCTAGTTTTACTTATTAAAAAACTTGATGGGTACATGACAATTCTGTGTAGACTACCGAGCCTTGAATTCCTTAACAATTATGTACCCGCTCGATTTCGGGGAATTGACCACGGTTCTCGGGTTTTCGCTCGATCGGCCCGATTCCCCGATTTTCGGGCGGTTCGTGAGTATTATGGTTCTTGTACATGGACCGGACTGGGTTGGTGCCCGGTCGACGGTCGGACCGGTCCGACCGGCTGGTCCGATTTTCAAAAGCTTGAATATAACGATTAATAACTGAAATGTTAACTCAGGGCCTTATTCAAACTAGCAATTCTACGTTTAGCTTTCCCGTTTTACTTATTAAAAAACTTGATCGTACATGATAATTCTGTGTAGACTACCGAGCCTTGAATTTCTTTACAATTATGGACGGCTTTCCAATGTTTGCTATCGATGAGTTACTAGACGAACTACACGGGGTCAAAATTTTCTCCAAATTGGACTCATATTCATGTTATCATCAGGTCCATATGAATCGTAAGGACATCCATTAAACAACATTTCAAATATATAATGGGTTGTACAAATTCATTGCGGGTTCGAATCCCATCAGTTGCATTTTAACCAGAATTTTAACTCTTTATTAGACCCGCCCAGTTTCGGGGAATCGACCATGGTTCTCGGGTTTCTGCTCTACCGACCCGGTTCCTTAGTTTTTGGGCGGTCCGTGGGTATTACGGTTCTTGTACATGGACTGGACTGGGTTGGTGCCCGGTCGGCGGTTGGACCGGTCCATGTACAAGAACCATAATAACTAAAATATTAACTCATGGTCTTATTCAAACTAGCAATTCTACATTTAGCTCCTCCGTTTTACTTATTAAAAAACTTGATGGTACATGACAATTCTATGTAGACTACCGAGCCTTGAATTCCTTAACAATTATGGACGGTTTTCCAATGTTTGCTATCGATGAGTTACTAGACGAACTACACGGGGTCAAAATTTTCTCCAAATTATACCCATATTCATGTTATCATCAGGTTCGTATGAATCCTAAGGACATCCATAAAAAACATTTCAAACACAATGGGTTGTACAAATTCATTTTCCTGTCTTTTGGCCTCACAAATGCACCAACATCCATCCATGGTACAACCTATGAAAGTCTTTCAAGTAAAAACAACAACACTCAAGCCTTTATCCCACTATAGTGGGGGTCAGCTATATGGATCCTTTGTCTCCATTATGCCTTATCTTTTGTAATAATCTCACTAATGCCTAAGTACATTATGTATTTCCTTAAAATTTCATTCCAAGTCTTTATTATTCCACCCCTCCCTCGTTTAACATGTCTAGTGACTAGACTCTCACAACGCCTAACATGTGCCTCTAATGGTCTCCTCTGTACGTGTCCAAACCATCTTAGTCAAGCTTCTCGCATCTTCCCTGCAATTGGTGTGACTCCTGTCTTATCCCTGATACATTTATTCAGAATTTTGTCAAGTCTCGTGTGTCCATACATCCACCTAAGCATTCTCATCTCCACAACTCCCATTTTTTGCTCATGTACACAATTCACTACCCAATGCTCAGAACCATAGAGCATTGCTGGTCTAGTAGCAGAATCATAAAACTTTCCCTTATGGTTTAATGGTACTTTACGATCACATAAGATCTCTGATGCTCCTCTCCACTTTAACCAACCCGCTTGGATTCTATATGTCACATCTTTATCAATACCTCCGTCATTTTGAACTATCGATCCAAGATATTTAAAACACTAATTACGAGAAATATCTTGATCAACCAACTTAATAATACAGCCATCTGCCCTTCTTGTATTGTTAAATTTAAGCTCCATATACTCCGTCTTTGTCCTGCTCAACCTAAAGCCCTTCTTTTCTAAAGTGTCTCGCTAAAATTCAAGTTTTATGTTTACACCCTTACACGTCTCATTGACCAAGATGATATCATCCGCAAATAATAAACAACACGCTATTGCTTGTTGGATATGTATGGTGAGCTCATCTAAGATAGGGGTAAAGATATAAGGGCTTAAAGCTGAAACTTGATGTAAGCAAACAATGATAGGGAATTCATGTGTTAATCCTCTAGATGTCCTCATCCTTGTCACTGAATTTGTATACATATCTTTAATTATGTCAATGTATGATACATTTACACCTTTCTTTTCTAAAACTCTTCATAAGATCTCTCTTGAAACTCTATCATAAGCTTTCTCAAGATCGATGTACAGCATATGCAAATCTTTTTTCTTTCTCGATAGTTGTCAATGAGTCGCCTCAAGAGATGTATAGCTTCCATGGTCGACCGGCCTGACATGAATCCAAATTGAATTTTCGAGATATTATTCTCTCATCTTAGTCATTTTTATTACTTATTCTCATAGTTTTATGGTATGACTCATCAATTTAATTCATCTGTAATTAACATAATTTTGTATATCTCCTTTATTTTTATACAAAGGTACTAAGATACTTTCTCTCTATTAGTCTGAAATTCTCTTTGACTTCAGTATCTTATTGAAAAAATATGTAAGCCACAAAATTTCTTCATTCCCCAGACATTTTCATACTTCAATGGGTATATCGTATGACCCAACCGCCTTTCCATTTTTATATTCTTTAGAGCGTCATTTACCTCCAATACTTAAATTTTATGATAAAATGATAAGTTCCGATACTCTTTTGATTTACTTAACTTTTCCAAGTTCAATTCATTGTCTTTTGTTTCATTATAGAGTTGTTAAAAGTATCTTTTTCATCGCTCTTTAATATTCACATCATCTGTCAAAATTGTATTTGTTTCATCCTTTATGCATTTTACTTGGCTTAAATCTCTTGCCTTTCTTTCTCTAGCTCAAGCAATTTTATATATATCACGCTCTCTAACTGTAGTATTTAATCGCTTATAAAATTCTTCATAAGCTTGACTTCGTACTTTGCTTATTGCATGTTTAGTTTCTTTTTTGGAAACTTTATACCTGACTATGTTTTCACCAGTCCTACAAGTGTAGAGTGATTTATAGCTGACCTTCTTTACCTTCACATTGTCTTACACTTCATCTTTCCACCACAAAAATTCTTTATTTGAGAGGGCACGACCTTTTGATACTCCAAGTACGTTCTTTTAACTAATCCTTAAATGTGAAGATATAACTTTCCATGAGACATTATGATCAACATATAAATCATCAACTAATTGTTTTATAACTGTTGTCTTGAAAGCAACATGTTTTTCCATCTGCAAGTTCCATCACTGAATTTTGGCAACATTTTTGTTCTTGTCTTAAATTTATTATATTTAATTTGTATGTCTAACACCACTAACCTATGTTGTGTTGTCAAACTTTCACTTTGTATGACTTTGCAATTCTTACAAATTATTTTATTCATTTTGCGAGTCCTAAAATAATCAATTTGTAACTTACTTAGTTTGCATTTAAACGTAATTAAATGTTCTTCCCTCTTTATGAAAAGTTTACTTGTCATAATTAGCTCACGTGCTACAATAAGGTCTAAAATGGTCTATCTTTCTTCATTTCTTTCTCCATATTCAAATCCTCCATGAACAGCTGTATAATCTACATTTTCCTTCCTTATATGTTCATTTAAGTCTCCTTTTATGAAAATCTTCTCTCTTTGTAAGATTTAACTTACTAAATCATCTAAGTCCTCCCAAAATTACACTTTAATAGCTTCACATAATCTCACTTGTGACGCATAAGCACTGATCACATTAATAATTTCATTTTATATGACCAAATTAAGAGTTAAGATTTTATCATATTTTCTACTTACCCCAACAACTTCATCTCTCCAAGTAGTATCCACAATAATACCTACTCCACTACTTGTTTAATTTTTTCTTGTGTATCATAATTTTAAACCTGAATTATCTAAAAAATTATCTTTTTCACTCACTCATCTAGTCTCTTGCAGGCATAAAATATTTATGCATTCTCCTAATCATCTTATTCACTACTTCCATCATTTTTTTCATTAGCATACCTATATTCCAACTACCAAACCTAAATCGATCATAATTCCTACGAAATATTTCCCTAGGATGTCTAATATGTGAGGAATTTTTCCATTTAACACTACACACAAGTCCTCTTAGAGTTGCAGTTGTCCTTGCCAAGATGCCGTATTCAGACCATACGACGAGGACTCTTGCATATTTAACACTATACCCAAGTCTAGGAGATGTAGCGTTCCTTGCCAAGATGTCGCATTCGAACATTGCGATGCATTCCTTAGGGGGAACAACCAATCTTCTGCATAATTTCTCAAATGATCCATATTCATAAGGGCGAATAAATTTTATGCTGACTGTTGAACCAAGAAACCACGGTTCAACGAGGAATTAAGACTTGGGGGTAGCTCACCCTTACTTTTCTCAAGCTAATGCCTCAACTGTTGACTTAGGGTTCAAAAACCTTCCCACCATAACAACCCCAAATAGACCCCGAGTCACATCGAGGAGGTCCTGCCATACACCTAGAAGATCTAAGATTGCTTCCCCTCCCAATCCAATACTGGATCGGGCATCTTTGGACAGCCACGAGAGATCCCGACCACCCACACGGAAACCATGGTGAATGATGAGCTGAATATTTTGCCAAGCAATGCCGTCCAAAGGAGAGGAAATCCAAAAAGAGGGGTACTCTCCAAAGGCGCCATTGGGGGTCTATTTATAGTTTTTTTGGGGTGGTCTGCCAATAACGAGATCTCGCCTTTTATTAACTGTTAGATACATCCCAAAGTGGTCTGCCAACAATGTAACTCCACTGTTTGGAGGGGCTAATGGCATACCAAAATCAAATTATACAAAAATAGAAGAATGGAAAAGAATACTCATTGATGGCAAGTCGACGCACTTCAGCCCACTCTCCTCAGCCGCGAGTGCCCGACAGTTCTGGGCACTCGCCACTCGCCTGACCGGCGAGTACCCGATGAGGATGGGCACTCACCATCTTTTATACGGCCCATAGGCGAGACTTCAAATCACCAACCCTTCTCGCTCTCCACCATGCTGGATAAGTAGCGATTGCTAGATGAAACTGTGTACTTGCTTTTTATCCTCGGGCCAGCTGGGCCCACTCGACAAATACAGGGTTATACACAATCCCCGCTCTTTGCGAGATCTATCCCAAGCTAAAAAAGATTGTTCAACCCCATCATTATTTGGCAAGTGGAGACCGAGGAGAATATTATGGTGGGCCCTGCCCAAGCTTATAAATACCGTGGGGGAGTGGTCACCCCAAGGAGCTCCTTCCACTCCACCCTTCCTCATTCCTTCAGAAGCCTCATGCTCTCCATCTTCATGCCGCTCTTGCAAGCTGCTCTCGCATGTCTTTTTTCTGATAGGGAGAGGAACAAGGTGGCCACTACGAACCTGATGGCCATTGCCATAGAGCACTCCTCCCAAACTGTGTTGAAGAAGCCTAAGGACCGAGTGCTTAAGAAGTCAAGGGCTGATACCCCCAGAGGGATGTCGGGCTCACCGAAATCCCCTCCACTTGTTCCCGGTCGCGAGTCTATCTCCTACCCTCTAGTATGCTCTAAAATCCTGTCGTTGTTAATTTGGTACTCACCTAGATAAAACGAGCAATTGATGGGCACTTTCGCAGTATAATCCCTCTGTCGGGATCATGGAGCATCCGCTGACGTAGAGTAGGGGACACCTGCGAGTCGGGGCGAACTAGACACTCACGCGCAGATTCCTGGTTAGTACCTTTTTTTGATTCCTCTTATGCTCGCTGGCGAGCATAGTTTTAAATTTCCCTTATGTCCGCACAATGCCTCTCTTTATTGATGTAACATCGACCCCTTCGCCGACCAGGCGTCCAAGTCGCGACCACAGTCAATATCTCGTCTACTCCACAAAGTCCCATGTGGGTAAGAGCGCAGGGACCTTGGCACTATAAGTCCAAGATTCTTGCAATCCTATTGTCCCGTGAGATAGATCGGGGAATTCATTGATGCTAGCTCTCAACGATCCCTTCTGTGGTTAACCCCGTCTTCCATCACATCACCCTAGTAAGGAGGGCGAGACCTCTCTAGGTAAGCAATTGACACATTCCGAAACTTTCATCTCTCTTTACTGTACTGATTTCTTGCTTTCTCTCACCAAATGAGACTGACGTCTCCATAGGGGATGATCATGATGTTGTCGTGATATACTCAACATCATCCTCTCATGACCTGATTCGAGGCTATCTCGGCGAGTCGGCGTCTGTTGTGAAACTAATCGAGCGGGTTGCGGTCCTTTTGTGGAAACATGAGTTCATACTTTGCAAGATGCATGGCGATCAGACTCAGCCAACGGATGACGACCTACCTCACCTTCTCGCTTTACAATAATGATTAGAGACGATAGAGTGTGAGTGCGCCTCTTTTACGAGTGCAATGCAAAAGCTCCTTGGAGTGAACACGACTTCCCTGAAGATGCACCTGAAGAAGATGGAGGAATGCTGCAAAACGCTCCAACACGAGATCGATGTCATTCGAGAGTAAGTCACCTAGAGGGGAGGCCCGCAAGTGAGGGCGCGAGGACATGGCTCGTGGAATTGGGTTCCGCATTAATTCTCCGTGAACGACGCTACTTTGAACTGAACTTGTTTAATATTCTTTTCTATGTTGCGCAAACTATCTAGATGGTGCTCGATCACTTATTCGTAAATGTTTAAATAATTTAATCGTTATGTGTACGTATATTATTGCATGTATATAATTTTGGTCCCACCGTGAGTGCACGATTTGTGATGTCGAGCGGCCTTTTTTGTCTTACGAATGGGCGCATTCAAGTCGCTATCTATGAGTGGATTGAGGTGAAGTATGCCGCAGGAGGCCTTGCGAGCGTGGGAGCGACGAGTGGGTTCACATTGATTGACCGAACCCACCCCTCCCCCAAACTCTATGAATACCCCCTGACCGGTCTCCACCCACCGTCATGACTCCTCCTCCTCCCTTTTTTCTCTAAGGCCCACCGAGCACTCGCATAAAGTTCCCGCAGGATGGTCGGCGACTGCGAGGAGGGATGCTTGAACTGTGTGGCTCATTTCTTGGACTACGTCTTTCCTGATGGGTAGGTCTCAGAGGACAAGATTCTTGCGATCATCGTGGAGTTTGTGTCGGCGAGGTTTGAGGCTCGCCACCCAAAGAGGGTGATTCCATTAACTCCATAAAGGAGGATGAACTTGTCATTCCTCTCGCACATTTTGAGATGGGACTTGACCTTCCGCTATGGCCGGAGGTGAAGCAATTCTTCAAATACTTCGGTCTGGTTCCCTCGCAGATCACCCCCAACGGGATCTCGATGTTAGAGGCTTATGTGTGCTACCTGCAAAAAGAGAGGATAGAGTTTAACTTGACGGTCTTCCGCAAGTTATTCATCAAACGAGCCACCAGCGATGGTTTGGCCTTCCTCACCAGCTCACAGATCAAGGTCCCGTACGCGCCAGTACAAAAGGACGAGATCACTTGTCGAGCCGTACACATCGATGGCGAGGACGCCAAATTACACAAATTCTTCATGGGGAAGAAATTTGAAGTCACCCATCTACGGCACAACGTTGACTCGCTGCTACCTATACTTTCGGGCGCTGGTAAGTTCGCATGCCCTTCTCGTGACTTTATTATGCCTCTGGTGTCATCTTGAAGCGTTACTTTCTTAGTGCTCTCGCAGGTGAGCGCGATATCCCTGCACGCCCACCATACGCAGGAAAAGGTAGGGTTTACCCAACCCTCGCCCTTGCTCAATCTGTTGCCGCCACGTGTGCTGAGGACCTGCGAGCCCCTGCTTCCGGTAGCGGCAAGAAGAAGAGGGGAGAACCCAGGAGAGGGCCCGACGCGAGCAGGAGAGGGCTCGACGTGGGATCATCGCCTGGAGGGTCCTCGCAGCGTTAAAAAACAATTGTTTCCAAGATACCTGTCCCCTCTAGTGATCCCGCCCTCCCAAAGAAAACTATTCCAGTGAGCTAGTCGACCCGTCCGGCAGGGGAGTAACAGGGAGGTAGTGAGCTGGGGGGGGCAGAGAATTGGGAACACCTACCTCACACCACAACTTCGGGCTGGGGCAAAAGCTCAGGGATGGTTATGGACAACCTCTGCACGCCTAGGACGAGCGCTCGCATAAGGTATCCCTCTCCGCTCTCCTGTCCTACTGGACCGAGTCTGACCATGCTGGCGAGGATGCGTACTCCCTCAGCTATGGATTATATGGTTGCCAAGATGCCGAGGAGTACGATAGGCGTACGATGAAGGAGCTCGCCTATGAGAGCTCGTGAGCCCATTTGCGCGCCACTAAGCATGCACATATGGTCGTACGGAGGGGGATTAGCTTCCGCAAGAAGTTCAGGAGAGTTGAGGCTGCCCGGGAGCTTGCTGAGGAAAAGGTCCTCGACCATGATATGTGTCTCGAACTAACAGAGCGCCTCCTCGCTAAGCATTCGGGCGGCGTGGTGAGTGTTCTTTCTTTCCTATTTTTTTCTTATCTCCTTTACCTTCCGCCTTGTGTTTCTTATAGTTTTCTATAGGGTGCCAAGACTGCCGATCGTCTGAGGTCGCACATTGACAACTTGGAGGGGGAGCTCGCAGTCACCAAGCTGGAGCTCGCAGAAGCCCACACAGAAAAGAGTCCCGTCGCACCCAACGCCTCCTCCTCCAGCGCATGCACCCTTCTCCACTTCTTGCCGAAGGAGGTGAAAAACATTCACATGTTACTAATCGTGCAGACCACGGAGTCTAATATAAACGTGCTGCGCAAACTGGATGTTTTGTGAGATGATTGGATGGAGCTGGTTGCCAGAGTCCTCATCCTGGACTTCTTCCCGAAAGACACGAGCCTGGAATCTTTGGGGCGATGTTACTCCCCCGATGATGGCGAGAAGGAACGATCATCCTAGGACCCTCCCGCGAGCTGAGAGTCATATATATACATATATATTTTTCTTTTTTTCTTATTTTCCCCCTTTTTGATACGGTAAAGGCGCACGCATAACATACATTTTGTGATTAGTAAAAATCAAGTTTTCTCCCATTATGCTCCTTTTGTATGTTGTGTGGTTCGCTCTCATATTACTTGTTAACTCATGGTTGAGTGCTTCCCTTAGGCTTTTTCGACTCGCCAAGGTGTACGCGACGTCCTCTTCCTTAACTCGTGGAAAATGGATCTCGCCACTATCGCGAGATCCGAGTTCTCGCGATGTCGGGGCTTTTACTTCTAGTTCGCATGGGAGAGATAACACTCGCAGTGAGAAGTAACGAAGCCCAATCTCCTTTTTCCTGGTTACCTCTCTTTATCCTTGTCCCCTAAGGGCCCAAGCATTCTACTGGCCTGTTGGAATTTACCTGACGCAAATGCGACTCTGTTTCCTTTGGTGCCCAATTTTTTACCCTAGAGACCTGCCTGCCCTGCCGACTAATGAAAGCCCGGTAAGCTGGGTCCCATCGAGGGTATTTTGGTTTGAACTTGATACTATCACAACCTCCTACCCGAGCGACCTGCCTACCCTGCCGGCTAGCGAGAGCCCGGTCAGCGGGGTCCCATCGAGGGTATTCCAGTTTGAGCTTGGTACTATCACAACCTCCTACCCGAGTGACCTGTCTGCCCTGTTGGCTTGTGAGAGCCCGGTTAGCAGGGTTCCATCGAGGGTATTCCTGTTTGAGCTTGGTACTATCAAAACCTCCTACCTTAGCGACCTGCCTTCCCTACCGGCTAGTAAGAGCCCGGTTAGCGTGGTCCCATCGAGGGTATTTTGGTTTGAACTTGATACTTTCACAACCTCCTACCCAAGTGACCTGCCTGCCCTACAGGCTAGTGAGAGATCGTTCAGCGAGGTCCTATCGTGGGTATTCTCATTTGAACTTGATACTATCATAATCTCCTACCCAAGAGACCTTTCTGCACGGCCAGCTAGTGAGAGATGGGTCAGCGAGGTTCCATCAAGGGTATTTTGGTTTGAACTTGGTACTATCATAATCTCCTACCTGAGCGACCTGTCTGCCCTGCCGGCTAGTGAGAGCTCGGCCAGCGGGGTCCCATCGAGGGTATTCTGGTTTGAACTTGGTACTCTCACAACCTCCTACCCGAGCGACTTACATGCCCCGCCGGCTAGTGAGAGCCCGGTCAGTGGGTCGGGTCCCAAGGAGGGTATTCTGGTTTGAACTTGGTACTATCACAACCTCCTACCCAAGCGACCTGCTTGTCCTGCCGGCTAGTGAGAGCCCGGTCAGCGGGGTCCCATCGAGGGTATTCTGGTTTGAACTTGATGAGTGGTGACGATAGAGAAAAAAGGTATTCGGTGAGAAGTGGATCCTTGCTTTCATTCATTTTAGGGATAAAAACGCTTCAAGCCGTCTCCGCTCCAAGTTTTGTTAAGGGGGATCCT
This sequence comes from Platanthera zijinensis, assembly GCA_039513925.1. Classification (NCBI taxonomy): domain Eukaryota; kingdom Viridiplantae; phylum Streptophyta; class Magnoliopsida; order Asparagales; family Orchidaceae; genus Platanthera; species Platanthera zijinensis. The sequence continues at coordinate 129,667,895 of CM077094.1, forward strand.
TTCAACATTTTTGAGTCAATAACCACTTGAGGCAAGCGGCTCAAGGATTACAAAGGGACCTTCCCAGTTAAGTTGGAGTCTTCAAATGACTCACCCTCTTCCTGCGACATCGACTTTTTTGAGGACTAGATATCCTTTTACAAAATGTTTGATCCTGATGTTCTTATCAAAGTACCTTGCCATCCGATGTTTGACCTCCTCCTGGTGGAGGGATGCCAGGTCACAGATCTCTTCCACTAGATCAAGTGATAGTCGTTGCTCTTCTTCATTCTCTACTCTCCATTCCTCATTGTCATCTCCCGTAGCCACAACACGCGGGGATTTCACCTCAAATTATACGGGAAGCACGGACTCTAACCCATGTGATAGATTGAAAAATGTTTCTATGGTAGTCGTGTTCAAGGAGGTTCTCAAGGTCCACAAGACCGAGGGGATCTGATCCATACAACTATCTTTCAAATTCTCCACCTTCTTCTTCAACAGGTTGACAATGATCTTGTTCGCAGCTTCCAATTGCCCGTTGCTCCTGGGGTGATGGATGGATGCGAACCTGAGATCGATGCCCAATTGTCTGCAGAAGCTAACGAACTCCTCGCTTGTGAATTGAGGTCTGTTATCAGTGACTATGGACATGGGAAGCCCATACCTGCAAATTATTGAAAGTCTTTGTTTCAAGAGTAGCTATACACCTAGGGGTGAATAGGTTTCTTAGTCTTTAAGCCTATCTTTTTGTTTTGGTGTGTTGTGTGTTCAGTTATTTTAGTTAGCTTTCAAGAAAGAGACACAACACACAAGTATTTTTAGTGGTTCCCCAAGATATGGGCACATCCACTGTCCCTCCCACATTTCTAACAATGTGTTAGACAAGACAATCTTCTCTAATCTCAGCCCAAAGAGCTTACAACACAGATCCCTCAGGATCTCTCAGACTTCCTCCAAGTCCTACCTCAGGCCACAACCCTACAACTCAGAGTAAATATTACTCCTATAGCTCAGTGATCCACATATCACCTACCTCAGACTTAATCAAAAGTCCTACATCTCAGGCTAGGAGGATAGACCTACACTCAGAGAGAATAACTCTCCTACAGCTTAGATTAAGAATGATCCTACATCAGAGAAAAAATCTCCTACCCCAAGCACACAAGCCCTACCTCAGATCCACTATAGGATCCTACCACTCAGCCTTTATATTTTAGGCTTATAACTCAGATCAAGACTGATCCTACAGAATGAGTAAGTTTGTTGTTATTGATTGACTCCAGATAAAGTGTCTTCTGAGCCTGCCTTCTGAACTGAGTAAATACAACCATATCTTTTTCACAACACCAAGAATTGATCTTCAGGGTTGTTCTGCTTGTGCTGAAAAGTAACTGCATAACACTGTTTCTTCAAGCCTAGATTTTAGTAAAGGTTAAAGCTTAGGCCTTGAAGATGAACAACAACTTTAAGCTTGCTCTGCTTCTCCTTCTTTAGAAAAGAATTTCTGATCTGATGTTGAAGACTAGTTGAATCTTCAGTGAGTAATTTCTTCAACATCCCACTCTTGTCTATTGTTCACAGACTTATAGTAAGAGCTTATTCTTTGCAATCTTCCACTTCGTCGACAGGAAGAAGATGATCGGAAAAAAGCTCTGTCTCTAAAAGTCTCTTTCTTCTTTCTCGGAACTCTATTTTTATATGTCGCCGTCCAACGACTCTTTGTGTAGTATGGACCACCGGAGTTGGTAACTGCAACACTTCTTTTGCATTTAATGTTGTAATAATGGCAAGTGGCGCCTTTTGTCATCTAGCGTGCAAAGCCCGCCACATTTGAATTCTTGATGACGTCAGCATGACTCAGAGCTTCTAAACTTAGTAATTTCCATACAATCTGCTCAGGCGTTGAGTGAAGTCTTGTCACTCAATGCATAAATAATTAGCAGAATTCTGCTTCTTTAGCCGTCGAGTGAACCTTCATCACTCAACACTTCTGAACTTAGTTGAAATATCTCTACATGAAGGCATTAAAGTGAATCTTCCGCACTCAACACTTTCTGTCTTAGCCTGACTTCTTGATCAGGCATTGAGCTGCCCGTCTTCACTCAACGCTTCTGTACTTAGACAGAAATCTTGATTAGTAGTCATTGAGTGAACTGGCTTTACTCAACGCTTCTGTCCTTAGACAGATTCCTTAGATTGTAACTCACAGGCTTTGACTGCATGGAGTTCTGTAAATGCTTTTTATTCTTGGCGTTGAGTGAACTGTCTTCACTCGACGCTTATGGACTTAGTTATATTTCTTGTCTGCACCACTGAGGCTTTGATTGCTTGAGCTTCTGTCAACGCCTTTATCTTCTTAGCATTGAGTGAACGGTCTTCGCTCGACGCTTTTATACTTAGTCAGATTTCTTGCCTGCACCACTGAGGTTTTGACTGCTTGAGCTTCTGTCAATGCCTTTAGCCTCTTGGCATTGAGTGAACTATCTTCACTTGATGCTTCTGAAATTAGCCAGATTTCTGCTTTGTCAACATCCTGTCTTGAGTCCATCTATCATTATGACTCAGACTACTTGTCAAATCAGTGCAACAAAAAACAACCTGCATATATTGAACTTAGAGCATGCATCAGATACAATCATGTGTATACCATTGTCTTGTGGGCCTTCTTCAAACTTAGGGCATTGTGATTAATGGAGGTTCTCAAGGTCTACAAGACCGAGGGAAGCTGCTCCACACAACTACATTTCAAATTATCCACCTTCTTCTTCAACAGGTTGACAACGATCTTGTTCGCGGCTTCCAGTTGATTGTTGCTCCTGGGGTGATGGATGGATGCACACCGGAGATCGATGCTCAATTGTCCGTAGAATCTAACAAACTCCTTACTTGCGAATTGAGGTCCATTATCAGTGACTATGGCCAGGGGTAGCCTATGCCTGCAAATTATTTCTCCCCATATGAAGTCGCTGATTACTTGCGACATTACCTTTGTCAATGCCTTGGTCTCTATCCACTTTGATAAATAGTCCACCATGACTAACAGAATTCTGGTCGCTTGCCTGCGGGATAGGGCCAACAAGGTCCAATCCCCATATTGCAAAGGGTCATGGAATCGGGATCGTCTTGAGCTTTTTTGCCAGAAGGAGTTGGAGTGGCACATAGAATTGACACTTTTGGCACTTTCTTGCAAATTCAGCTGTATCTTTGCTAATGGTCGGCCAAAAGTATCCTTGCTACAATACTCTCTTTTCCAAAGTTCGACATCCCAAGTGGCCTCCACATTCTCTAGAGTGGATCTCTTCTAAGACCCGAGGAACCTCATCCTCAGCCATGCACTTGGACAAGAACCCAGAAAGAGTCTTTGATATTGTACTCACTCTCTCAACAAATAGTAAGCTGACTTGTACCTGAACCTTCTTTTATCTGGGATGTTCTCCAGGAACTTTCTCGATACTAGGAAGAGAATGAATGGGTCCCTCCACGAGGGTCTCTGATTGATCTCCATAAGCTCCCCCTCATTGATGGAAGGTCGGAATAGCTCCGTCATAGTTCCTCCTGCTCCTGGGCCAAACTTGGCAAGGTGATCTGCAAACATATTTTCCTCCCCAGGACACGTGTAGGATCGAGAAAGTGTGGAACAACCTAACGAGGCCCCTTACCTTGGCGAGATATTTCTAGAGGGTTGGTTCCCTTGTCTCAAACTCTCCCCTGACTTGTGCGAGCACCACCATAGAGTCTGTGGAAACCCTCACATCTCTGATCTCGAGCTCCCTTGGCAAACAAAGTCATCCTATCACCGCCTCGTACTCGGCCTAGTTATTGGTGGCGGAGAATCAGATATCGGTAGCCTGCTCGATCCTTGTCCCCTGAGGACTTCTCAAGATCACTCCTACTCCCAAAGAAATGTTTTCCCGATGCCCCATCTACGAGCATGTCCCAGGATGTCAGATCGAGCTGCTCTTGCTTTTCCACTCCCGTGACATACTCTGCCAAGAAATCCATCACAGCTTGAGCCTTCATTAACAATCGTGGGACAAACGAGATGTTGAACTCACCCAGTTCTACTAACCATTTTGCCAATCTTCCTGAATGCTTGACCCCTTCCATGATGTTGCGAAGGGGATGATCATCCACCACCTTGATGGAATGCGCCTGCAAGTAGGATCGAACTCACTCATCTCTCTTCTTCCTCTTCTTTGATATTGAAAAGTCCAGTAGAAAACTGTGGTGCAGATCCTCAAAATTGTAGATGATTCTTGAGGGAAGTTGGTGAAACCAATCCCTCGCCTTGTCTTTGAGGGAGATGGCGAACAACTTTCATTTGAATACGTTCATCATCTGTCTGATGGAGACCGTGTCCTCGAACCACTACATATATTGTACTGGGTCCTCCTTGCCGGAGTACAAGGACATAACCGAATCTCTGGAGCCATCTGGTACTGAAGCTGAGAGAATCAGCTCACAGAAGGGACTCTGTAAGCTTTCTTGGCGTATTGCGAGATCTCGCCTAACCGTCTCGCCAAATGGCATGATGGTTGACGAGATGGGAAACAACTCGCGACCCAAGAAATCTCTCTCGCCTCCTTCTACCAATATCTCCTTCTCGATCTGCTGACCTGGCTCCCCCTCGCCCAGAGAAGGATGGGTGAGCACCGGGACAACTAGGGTTAAGCACTCGCCAACCCGCATTACGAGACCAGAGTGAATGGTCTCGAGCACAACCTTCATGAACTCGCCAAACTTTTTTTGAGTCACGAGGTTGTCTACGGGTGGGGAGCCGCCTGGGTCAGTTCCTTGCCCCTCGTCTCCGGTCATGACACTCGCTTAAGATTTTCCTGAGGAGTTACGGTACACGCTCATTGCACCAAAAGTGTTGAACCCGGATACCACGGTCCAACAAGGAGTTCGGACCTGGGGGTAGCTTAGTACTGCACATAAAGACCCCAGTCCTGGTCCGGGACCGGTCCTGGGCAGGACCGGTCCTTTGGGACATCGGTCCCGAACCGGTCCTGCCCAAACCGGTCCCGGTCCGGGACCGGTTTTTCCTTTGAAAACCGGGACCGCCTGGGACCGGAAGGACCGGTCCTAACCGGTCCTAACCGGTCCCAGACCGGGACCGATTAATTAAATTAATTATTTTTATTATATATTATTATATTTCATTTTTAATAATTTAATTAAATAATATGTAATAATTTGAAATGCAAAATTGCAAAGTAAATAAAATTTTTTATTAAATTTGAAATAAAACTACAAAATCAAATTACAAATTACAAATTATAATACAAAATCAAAATACAAACATTATTATTAAATTTGAAATTATAATACAAAATACAAATTCAAAATTTGGAGTTGAGCCTTGGACTCGTCTTCAACTCCGGAGTCGCTTTTGATTTTGAACTCGTCTTCAACTTCAACGTCATTATTCTGCGGCGCTCCACAGATTTAAGTTATTAAGCTCGTCTTCAACTTCAGACTCACTGTCTTCAATTGACGAGACATGTTGTCTCCTCCTCAAAGCGTCTAAATGGTCCTTGTAGCAAATGCAAATCTCCAAAGATTCTTCGGTCAAACGACTCCTTCGCTCGTTCAGAATCCTGCCACTCAAAGAAAACGCAGACTCCGAAGCTACCGTACTAGCTTGGATGGTTAGTAAATCACGGGCCATTAAAGCCAAAATAGGATAATTATTAGATTTAATTTTCCACCCTTTTAAAATATCAAAATTTTCTATTTCGTACGCGGTCATAAAATCTTAAAACTGTATTTTGCTATATAAACCTAATTCGTTTAAAGTAATCGAAGTTCGTTGTTTTTTCTTCGAAGCTAATTCTAAAAATCTATTTTTTAAAATATCTTTTGTTCGAGGGGCGGTGGATTCCTCGCGAGCTCGCAATCCATAGAGTTGATAGTAATAATTATATAGGCGAGTAAAATCAGAATTAAAATTTGAAGCACTAATGTTGTGAAAATCACTAGAAAATTCGTTTAACTCTAAATTTCGATTAATTTCTTCTATAAAATTTTCAACCCCGTCTACAGCCATTAAAGGGTTTAAAGCCGCAACACAAGAAAACATAGGTGACATATGCGCATAATATTTTAAAAACTTGCCTCCATTAATAATATTAACGGACGTCACATTGGGTTAATTTTGTAAGTTTTAAACGTTTTAGTAATTAATAAAAAAATTTCAATAACAAGCGAGCTAATAGGATAATAAACTCCAGATAAAATAGTTGTTGCCCGATAAAAACTTTCTAATAAATTTACGTAATCTTCGATTATAGCCCAATCTGACTCATTTAAATCATGTGATTCTTCTACACTATTATAAAATTCTATCAATAACGATTTTTGTGACAAAACCCGCTTTAACATTTTGTACGTGGAATTCCATCGTACCGGCATATCATAAGATGAACCCAAAAATTTTTTACCCTGTGCTATAACAAATTTTTTGAAATCTTTTTTTCGTCGTTTTGAACTATAAATAACTCGTAAAATAATACGTATTTTAATAACATAATTTTTCATAAAAGTTAAACTATCTTGCACAATTAAATTAAGAACGTGATATACGCAACGTGTATGAAAAAAATACCATATAGCATAGGTTCCAGATCATTAATCAAATATTTAATAGCCATATTATTATTCGAGGCGTTATCAAACGAAATACTTAAAATTTTATCTTTTATTTTAAAATCTCTAATACACTTAATAATCACCTGATAAATAGCTTTACCAGTGTGCGGATATTCAAAACCTTCAAAACAAATTATACGTTTATTTAATTCCCAACTATCGGGATCGACCCAACGACAAGTTATGAAAATATAAGAAAGTCCGTCAACTAAACCGCAAGTCCAAACGTCGCTCGTTAAACTAACTCGACCGTCGAATGTTTCAAAATAATTTTATAAATATAATTTTGATTGCAGGTAAGCTTGTAAAGCATCACGTCGAGTTGTAGTACGACTTACCTGTTGATATTTTGGTTGGAGTGCTTCGTGTATGTAAGACGTCATTTTGTCGTTGTCATAGTGGTTGAACGGAAGTCCGCTTTTGATCACATTCTCCATTTGTCGCTCCCGTTGCCGAGCTTGGTCATACATCCAAATGTGCCAAGTCCTCGAAATTTGAGCTTGGTTGGCCTCCGACGGGGTTTGTTTGGAAAGACACGATTTGTTGTGTCGGGCGAGCGTTGTGTTGCTACTGTTAGTGGCCATAAGCTTCGCGCAAAGTTTGAACTTCGCCTTAATTTCACTGCTGATCCGCACTTTATCGAAGTTATCCCATACCGCCACTTTATGCCGGTGCTCAACGATCTCATGATCGACGGACGCTGAGGAGGACGCCGGCATGGAGGAGGAGGACGCCATTTTACACGAATATGAGTGAGAGAGAGAGTGAGAGAGAGAGTGTGAGAGAGAGAGTGAGAGAGGGAAATGAGGGAGAGGGGGGGGGGGCTTATAAGATTTAAATTAATTTTTTTTATTAATAAAACTATAAAAGAGCCAAACGGCTTTTAATGAGCCTGCCATGTCATTAATAAAACTATAAAAGAGCCAAACGGCTTTTAATGAGCCTGTCATGTGGCAGGCTCATTAAAAGAGTCGTTAACGGCTTTTTTAAAAGAGCCTTAACAGCTCTTTTAAAAGAGCCGTTAGGCTCTTTTCCGGTCCCGACCCGTCCCGAAATCGGTCCCGGACCCGGACCGGTTTTTACCCTTAAAGGGGGCTGCCAGGGACCACTGGACCGGTCCGGGACCGGACCGGTCCTAACTGGGACCGGTCCCTGTCCGGTCCGGTCCCAACCCGGTTGGGACCGGTTTTTATGTGCAGTACTAGGGTAGCTCGCCCTTACTTCTCTCAAGCTAATCCCTCAACTGTTGACTTAGGGTTCAAAAACCTTTCCACCAGAATAACCCCAAATAGACCCCGAGTCGCAGCGAGGAGGTCCATCCACACACCCGAAATACCAAAGATTGTTTCCCCTCCCAATCCAATGCCGGACCGGGCACCTTTGGAGGGCCGGGAGAGCTCCCGACCATCCACCTGAAAACCACGGTGAATGATGAGCTGAAGCTCTTACCGATCAAAGCTGGTCAAAGAAGAGGAAAACCAAAAAAAGGGGTCCTATCCAAAGGTGTCATTGGGGGACTATTTATAGTTTTTTTGGGGTGATCTACCAATAGCATGATCCCGTCTTTTAGTAACTGTTAGATGCAGCCCAACGTTGTCTACCAACAACGTAACTCCGCTGTTTGAAGGGGCTAGTGACAGACCAAAATCAAATTATAGAAAAATGGAAGAATAGAAAAGAATACCCATTGATGGCGAGTCGGCGCACTTCGGCCCACTCGCCTTAGCGGTGAATGCCCTACGGTACTGTGCACTCGCAACTCGCCCAGTCGGCGAGTACCCGATGAGGATGAGCACTCGCCATCTTTTCTCCGGCCCATAGGAGGGACTTCAGCTCGCCAACCCTTCTCTCTCTCCACCATGCTAGATAAGCAACGATTGCCAGATGAAACTGTGTACTTGCTCCTTATCCTCGGGCCAGCTGAGCTCACTCGACAAATACAGAATTATACAAAGACAATCCACCTAACACAATCCTCATCAATTTTCATTCGGGTTTGGGACGGGCATAGGTTGGTTTATGACAAGTATTACAAAAAAAAACATTTAACATTGAAACCAATAAAATGTATTTTGTTATGGCCACCATTGAATTTTTGGGGCATCTACTGGCTCTTGAGGGAGTCCGACCAAACCCAACCAAAATAGAAGTTACAACTGATTGGCCAACTCCTAAGAATAAAAAACAACTGTGTTCATTTCTCGGACAAGCAGGTTATTACATGTGTTTCATCCAGCAATGTGCAACCATCATGGCCCCTTTAACCGATTTTTTTAGTCAACGATGGATTTATCAGGTCCGAATCAGTTAAACATGCCTTTACAAAAATAAAATAACTGTTAATCACCTCTGATGGGGACACCCATAATTTATAGAAATTTTGTGTTGCAAATAGCCGGAATTCTCATGCCCACCTGTATAACCCGTAATTCATCGAGATCAAAAATGTCTAAAGAGATGCTTATTCGCAGACCTAGCGACGAGCAGGGGAGAGCTTAAATGATCTTAGGCGAGTGGAAGGGAGCTTGGGCGAGTGGAGACGAGCTTGGGAGAGCTGAGACAACCTTATGCGAGTATGGGCAAATACCTCACGATTATGGGCGAGTAGCCCATATGACTCACTAACAGAGGCTGGATACTCGTCAATACCCTCCTAGGACTTCTCTAAAAATAGACCCTCAGGGGTACTAGAAATAACACTTTTGGAAGAGGTTGAGTTCACCCCAAGTTGGATACTCGCCAAGTCCATGTCTTTCTCGTACCTTGCCCAGCTTGTTGGGTACATTGGAAACTGTGTATCTGATTTGGATAAGCCTCACTTAACTCAATGATATACATCATTATGTATTTGATGGGATGCTGAGTTTCAATGTGCAGGTTAAAGAAATGCTGAAAAAATATTCTAAGTACAAGTGTTGACACTTGTGAAGGAAATGTGTTGACACCAGGAGCCAGATTGTGTCGACACACAAGACTTGTGTCGACACACAAAAATTTAGTCTACAACAATTATGTCGACACACAGGACTTGTGTCGACACACTGAAATTCAGTTTACAGCAATTGTGTCAACACACAGGACTTGTGTCGACACACTCAAGAATTCTGTCGACACCAACTATATCGAGACTGGAAGCAGATTGTGTCGACACACAGGACTTGTGTCGACACATTCTACAGAAGCTGTGTCGAGAAGATAAAGAAGAGCTGTATCGACATTCTATGAGCTGTGTCGACATCATCAAGAATTGTGTCGACACATATTATATTTGTGTAGACACATATGAAGTTTGTCTCGACACTTTCTGCTGAGATAAAAGTGACGAAGTATCAGATGTCAAGAGTGAAGACTTGACAACTGTCATAACTAACAAAGCTGTCACATCTATCAGAGCTGTCATAAGGCAGTTATAAACCGGATCAGCCGGTAACCTTGGATGGGATCTATATAAAGACATGTTCTATCAAAAAAAAGGAGAGGTGGGACAGGGTAGCTGGTTCATCCGGAAATCAACAAGTTATTGTTAAAGAGAAGGCAGATCCTGAACAAGTCTGCAAAAAGAATTCAGAATCACATCTGAAAGATGAGAAGAGCTGGATTGTGGATCGACTCCAACTTTTCAAGAAGGTCAACCTTACTTTGTTCAGATTCAAGAAACTTTGAAGAAGCTAAGACAGGTTGGATCTCAAGTAGTCAGTTCATTCCAGATCTGATCAAGAAGTCTTCATCCATTTCTCTTTCTTTTCGGGTGAAGAAATAATCATTCTCTCAATCAATTCTGTAAGATCTTTTGTAGATCTGAGGTAGGATCTTTGTGATCTGAGTTGTAGGCCTGGTTATAAGGGCTGAGGTAGGGCTTGCTGGCCTGAGTGTAGGAGTGTGGACTCACTATGAGGTAGGATTATCTGAAAGAATCCGAGTTGTAGGACTTGCTGAAGTCTGAGCTATAGGAACCATTCTGGGTTCTGAGTTGTAAGATCTGAGGATCTGAGAAGAGAGAAAGGAGTTAGGCCGAATCTAGTATACTGCTAGATAGGCGAAGGGGAAAGTGGATGTACCCATATCTTGGGGAACCACTATAAATATGTGTGTATTCTGTAATTGTCTGTGTTTGTTTTGATTTGTGATATGATAGCTGTAGCATAGTTTGTCTAACTGTGATATATTTTATCTGCCTAATTAAAATTGGAATTGAATCTATTCACCTCCCTCTAGGTGTTTAGGGTATCTTGAAACCAATTATTTCAAGTGGTATCAGAGGGAGGTTGCTCGAGAATAGACTCAACAGTCTCAGTTGATCTCCAAGGCTGTTATTAGTTAGCCAAAATGGGTTCAGGTGAAAATCACAAGGAACTTGGATCCATGAAGATTCCCATATGTAGAAAGGAAATCTTTGGCATATGGAAAGAGAGAGTCAGATTATTCATGGAAGCTTCTGACCCAAGAATATACATCACAGTTCAAGAAGGGCCATTCATTCCTATGAACATTTCAGTTCTTGATGCCAACCTCAAGACTCCAAAAAATTATTCTGAAATGACTAAGGATGAGATCATCTTAGCCACTATAGATAAGAGAGCACAGAACATAATAGTTAGTGTTATAGATGACTCAACTTTCCAAAACTTGGTTCATTGCAAAACCTCCAAGGAGATGTGGGACACTTTGATTGTCTACATGGAGGGGATAGAAGCAGTAAGAGAGGATAGAAAGTCTATGCTAAATTAAGAATATGAAAGTTTTAGACAAACAAAAACAGATAGCATAACTGAGTGCTATAAGAAGTTTTTCAGAATAGTTAATGAGCTGATGACCTATGGAAGAGTCTTCAGCACATATGAGCTCAATGATAAGTTTCTCAGATCACTAACCAAGGACTGGGATACAAAGATATGTGCCATCAGGGAAGTGGCCAAACTTGCAGATACATCTCCTCCAACTCTATTTGGAAAATTACTATCGTATGAGATGCAGCTTATGGACAAAAAGGAGGAGGAGAAAAGCAATAGGTCTGAGTACAAAGAGAAATCTATGGCCTTCAAGGTTGAAGCCACAAAGAAGGACAGGAGGAAGTCTCCATCTCCTCCTAGGAAATCTGCTGAAGTTAACTCAGATAATTTTGACAACAACACATCAGACAACCCCAATTCTGATGAAGACTTTGCTGCCTTCACAAGGCAATTCCAAAGATTCATGAGAAAAAAATAGTGGAGAACAAAGCCATCCTCCTCTCATTCCAAGGATGACTACTACGAGAAGAAGGAATCTTCTAAGAAAGACAAGTATGGCACTAAACCAAGCAAACTAACTTCTTCTAAGAATGTTTGCTATTATTACAACAGGACTGGACATGTCACAGCTGACTGCCCTGATAAAAGAAAGGAATCTAATGACAAGAAGAAGCATCAAAATAAGGGAAAGAAGGAGAGATCCTTTGTTTCCAAGAAGCAGAAGAGTTGGACTAACTCCTCATCATCAGAATCTGAAGAAGAGGCTGAAGCTGAAGCCTATATTGGACTGTTCACAACTGAAGAGGATTCTGTAGAGACTGAATTCTTGCAAATACTGGACTCTATATATGGGATTGAAGATCATCATTGTAGAGGGCCGATGGCTCTGTCTGAGGAAGATCAGTGCCAGGATCAGCCTGGTACTAGTAAGGTATACAATCTATTTTCAGTTTTTGATTATTATACTGGACCAGAATCAGAAGCATCAACATCAAGAGTTGAGGATGATTCTGAATCTGAAGGGGATGTGGATAAACTAATTGATAAGTTTGGTGATCTGTTGCAAGCTTTTAAGAAAAGCAGAATCCTTGCCAAAAAGCAGGCTAAGGAAATTGCCTCTTTCAAGTTAGTTGCTTTAGAATCAGCAAAAGTGTTGAATCAGAAATTGAAGGAAGTAGGCAAACTGAAAAAAATCACGATCATTCATATGGAAACAATTACCTTCAAAATGATCACATCAAGAGTTTTGAAGTCAGACTACAACGAGAGAGGGATCTTGTGGCTAAATTCTCAAATCCAAAGTCAGTCTTACCCTTAATTGATAACTTCATTTCCCAAAAGGGTAAGAAAGGATTAGGCTTCAAGAGAAGAATAAGGGCAGCTAATTCCAAAAGGAAAGGCAAAGCCCCAGTTCAGCCATTAGCTTCCAAACCCCTTATTCCTTTCAGGAAAGTGATGCAACCTACTAACAGGTATGACCATGACATCACACATGGTCACTGTAAGCATGGTGATCAGGATGGCAAGGGTACAAATGCCAATAGGGCAGCCCATGAGCAAACACACCATGTTCTTCAGGAATCATCAGTGTTTGATGCACCAGCCCCAACACTGAATAAAAATACTGTTGTACCTACAGAATTGAGGACTACTGACAGCAATGCTGTTAAGCCTGTACTTAAAAGAAGATACACCAGATATGAGTGTTGGTATTGTGGCAAAGTGGGCCACTATGCCATTGATTGTTGGCATAATACTAATGTCTAGAAAAATGCTAGTTTACCTGTCAGAAAGGCTGTAGACAAGCATGCCAAATTTCAATCTGACCTGAACCTAGGACCCAATAACTATTGGGGCTTTAAGGTTAGGTAATTTTATTTGATACAGGTGAGTCCAAGTGACCATACCCTAATATGGTACTTGGACAATGGATGTTACAGACACATGACTGGAACTAGAAGTATGTTAAAGGACTTTACTCTCACATTGGATGGACCCAAAGTTATCTTTGGTGGATCAGAAAAGGGAGTAATCAAAGGTTTTGGTAAAATTTCTAATAACTCAATCACAATCACTCAAGTTGCTTATGTGAAAGGTTTAAAAAATAACCTAATAAGCATAAGTCAACTAAGTGATCTTGGTTATGACACTTCTTTTATTAAGAATGGGTGTCAGATTAGAAGGTCAAGTGACCAAGAGGTTATCTTGAAAGGCTATAGAAAAGGAAATGTCTATTGTCTAAATTTTGTGTGTGAGAATAAAGGTTCTCATGTTTTCCTAATTGCAGATGAGAAAGCTTCTCATTATGTCAAATGACACAAGAGGCTAGCTCACCTTAACTACAAGACTATAGGTCAACTCTTTAGTAAAGAGTAAGTGAGGAATGGTCCTCAGGTTAAGTGCATGGGGGGTTGTATGTTCAGCTTATCAAAAGGGCAAACAGACCTAGACCTCCTTCCAAAGTCTTGATACCAAAGATTCAGTGAGGTGTTTATACCCCCTATATATGGATCTATTTGTTCCTATGTCAGTTTATAGTCTAGGTAAGAAAGTCTATACCTTTGTGGTTGTTGATGACTTTTCCAGATTTGCTTGGGTATTCTTTTTGAGTAAGAAATTTGAAACCCCAACTATCTTCCAAATATTTGTTAAGCAAATACAAAATGAACTCAATAGTTCTATGGTTAAGATTAGAAGTGACCATCAGACTGAGTTTTAGTCTGATTGCATGACAAAATTCTGTGAAGAACTTGGGATTCATCAAGAATTCTCATCACCAAGAACTCCCCAGCAAAATGGAATTGCTAAAATGAAAAATAGAACACTTATTGAGGCTGGTAGAACACTACTATGTGACACATCTCTCCCAGAATATTTCTGGGTTGAGGCAGTAAACACTGCTTGTCATGTTCTCAATAGAGCTTCCATCAACAAAAGACACAAGAAGACTCCCTATGAGATTCTGAAGGGCAGAAAACCAAACTTATCCTATTTTAGGATCTTTGGTAGCAAGTGTTATGTACTTAATAATGACAAGTCTTATTTAACTAAGTTTGTTGCCAAGTCCCAAGAAGGAATATTTGTTGGGTACAACAATAATATTATGGCATAAAGGATCTACAACTTGACTACTCAAGCTGTAGAAGAATCTGTCCATGTAGTCTTTAATGAATCTAAGCTTTTTAACTGTGAGCTGTCTAGCACTTCTTATAGCTCTACAGGTTTGAAGGAAAAGATGGATAGGTTAACCATCAGTGAAGACCAACCTGCAAGACAGGATGAGGAAAATGATGGATGCTGTCTAGGGGCAGTACAAGACCCACAAGCTGATGATGAAGATAATGAAGTACAGCTTGGTGGGGAGAATGAAGAAAATCAAGATGTGGACAGATTGCCTCCAGTAATTAGACATCTAAGGGATCATCGAGCACACCAAATCATTGGTGATGCAAAACATGGTGTTCTGACCAGAAGCAAGAGCATAAACACAGTTCTATGTTCAAGCTTCCTGTCCCAGATGGAACCCAAGAAATTTGAAGAGGCCATACAAGACTCAAATTGGATTGATGTCATGCAGGAAGAGCTGAATCAATTAAAAAGATGTAAAGTCTTGAAGTTTCATAAACCAAAGAATCGCAATGTCATAGGGACTAAGTGGATCTACAGGAACAAGTTATATGGAAATGGCATTATAGTTAAGAACAAAGCCAGACTGGTAGCAAAAGGCTACGGGCAGGAAGAAGGAATAGACTTTGACCAGCCATTTGCCCTAGTGGCAAGGATGGAAGAAATAAGGTTGTTCCTTGCCTATGCAGCTTACCAAGGGTTCAAGGTATTCTAGATGGATGTAAAGTCAGCATTTCTGAATGGTGACTTAAAAGAGGAAGTTTATGTTGAACAACCTTCAGGTTTTGTAGATCCTCTTTATTATAACTATGTTTATAGGCTTAAGAAAGCTCTATATAGATTGAAACAAGCCCCTAGGGTTTGGTATGAAACACTGTCTACTTTTCTCACTAAGAACAAATTCTCAAGGGGTAAAATAGACAAAACTCTATTCCTAAAGGAATCAAAAGGCAAGATCATCCTAGTCCAGATATATGTTGATGATATTATCTTTGGATCAACTGAAAACAACCTTTGTAGAAAGTTTGCTATACTTTTGCAAGAGAAGTTTGAGATGAGCAGCATGGGTGAGCTGAAATTCTTTTTGGGACTCCAAGTAAGACAGACTGATGATGGCTTATCCATATCCCAATCTAAGTTAACAAATGAGTTAATTAAGAAATATGACATGGAGTCAACCTCCACCATGAGAACTCCAATGGGGTCAAGTATTCCTATAGGAAAAGATGAGGCAGGAAAACTTATAGGTGAGTCT
Organism: Platanthera zijinensis; assembly: GCA_039513925.1. NCBI lineage: Eukaryota > Viridiplantae > Streptophyta > Magnoliopsida > Asparagales > Orchidaceae > Platanthera > Platanthera zijinensis. Next base: position 129,683,639 of record CM077094.1, read on the forward strand.
TTGTATAGAGGGATAATTGGCTCCCTTCTTTACTTGACTGCTAGTAGACCATACATCATGTATGCTACATGTGTTTGTGCTAGGTATCAAGCTTGCCTAAAAGAATCTCATTATTCTGCTGTCAAGAGAATTTTGAGATAGCTTAAGGGCACACCAAATCTTGGCCTTTGCTACCCTAAGAATAGAGATTTTCTGCTAATAGGTTATTCAGATGCAGACTTTGCAGGATGTAAAGAAGATAGGAAAATCACTACTAGCACATGTCAGTTCCTAGGTGGAAGATTGGTGTCGTGGAGCAACAAAAAGCAGACAAGTGTGACTATATCCACTGCTGAGTCAGAATATATAGCTGCAGGCAGTTGCTGTGCTCAGTTGTTATGGATACAACATCAACTTGAAGACTATGACATCAAGGTAAGTATAACTCCATTATATTGTGATTCTACTAGTGTCATATCTATTGTTAGAAATCTTGTTTCACGTAGCAGAACTAAGAACATAGAAATCAAGTTTCATTTCATTAGAGATCATTTTGAAAAAAAAGACATAAGTTTAGAATTTGTCAACACTGATAATCAAATTGCTGACATATTCACCAAACCTCTGGATGAAACTAAATTCAATTGCTTTAAAATTGAATTAGGTATGTTGAACCTGGAATAATCTGATAGATCAAGAAAATCAAAAGGTATATAGAATTTCTAGGTTTCTAGAAAATATGTAGATTTTGGCTAAGTTATAAAACTTGTGTCGACACTAGCAACTAGTTGTGTCGACAAAAGAAAACTCGGTGTCGACACAGCTATAAAACTTTGTGTCGAGACTAAAAGGTCTGTGTCGACACAGCGCTGTCGAGACTTTAGATTCTCTGTCGTGACCTAAGTAGTCTGTGTCGACATAATCAACTAAGTGTCAACACATAAGATTCTATGTTTAGGCACGTCTTTTGATCTTCCTTTTCCTAGAATCCTATAAATAGGAGAGAGAAAAATCCCTTCAACTGTGCGATCCAGAACGAACCACAATGGCACGAAAGATGGAAGAGAACATCAACGAGGGTTATGAGCTAGTTCGACAAGCTTTTGATGATGCGAATCAGGAAATCAAGGAGGTAATTAATCTAATCACAATGGCTGGATTAGAATATCTGGTGTCTGAACCAACTAGAATATGGAAGAAAGAAGTTCTTGAGTTCTACTCGTATGCTTCTCTAGATTCAACTGGCACCAAAATTAAATCCACTATTCAAGGACGAAAGGTCAAAGTCACAATCAAACGTCTGAGTAAGATCCTACATCTTCCCAAAATCAAACAAGAAGATGAACTAGATTCTTTGATGACAGCTAGTGCACTAAATTGGTGTGGCTTATCTCCATCCACCAAGATTGGAGCAGTAATGGTACGGAAGGGAATGAACTCCCAAGGGAAATTCCTTTAAGAAATTCTGGGAAAGGTAATATTATGTAAATCTGGAGGACATGATAAGATCTCACCCTACATGTTCAGTCTCATGACCAGAATTATCTTCAAAGTAAAGACTGACTGGGCTGCAGTTATGTTTTAGAAAATTAAGGAAGGGATTAAGAAGCCCAATCTGGGTAGAATACTTAGCCTCTATCTGGCTACTTGTATTCCAGAAACACTGACCCATAAGAATGGTACTAAGATAAATCATATGAGGAGAATGGACTTAAGAATACTGTCCAGGTGGGACAGAGTGTTGTCCAAGGATGTCTCTACACCTCAGAAACACAAAGAGACGGTTCAGAAGAAGAAATCTCTAGCCAAGATAGCAGAATCATCCTGTGATTTAGAGGAGGCAGTTGTATTCAGCTCAGAGGAAGAAGGAACAGAAAGGACAAGGAAATCTCCTCATCCAGAACCTGGTACTGATGATAAGTTACAGGGGGAGAACGTTCCTGTAAGCAATATCTTTATGGATTAGTTCCAGGAGGAGACTATTCAAGTTCAAGATCAACAAGTGCTATCAACTCCAGGGGGAGATAATGATCAAAATTCAAATGTCTAAATAGCTGTACTGGACAGTGAAACAACCAATCTCTCTATAATAGAGGTAGTACAGGATATCAGTCAAGCTGCCAAAGGCACTAAGAATGAAGCACAGGATGTGCTCATGAATGTCATTGATCAACATGAGCAACACAAAGTTCCTGAGAATGAAATACCAATGGAAGAAAACTTTGAATTCTAGGGGGAGCCATCAGTTGAGAATGAGGAAGTTATTCCATCATTTCAGATGGAAAAAGAGGTAACACTGGAAGAACTATTTTCTGATTTACAAGGAGCAAGAACTGAGGGGGAAATGCCAATCCTTGACCCTAGATGAAAAGAAACAGTGGACATAGCTAGTTCATCTGATTCCTCTGAAGAAGAAGAAGCCTCCAGGGCAAAGAGAAGAAAACTTGTGGAGCTCAAGAAGAGGAGCTCAGGCTATAAGAAAGACTTGAAGACTGTCCCACAAACACCAGCTCCTGTAGTAGACTTCAGTTCACTTTTAGTGCAACTATAATTGAAGTTGGATGAGCAGAGAATTGCTCTTGAAAAATATGTGGATGAGAACAAAAAAGATCTACAATTCCACTTGGCCCAGAATATCAAATCTATTAGGTTTGAAGTAAACTTGAATAAGAAGGAAATGACAGATTGCTTCCAAATAGGAGGTAATATTGTAGTCTACTTGGCCAAGCAACAACAGGAGGCCAAGACTACAATATGGGACATTGCAGTAAAACAAAGTTATGTCCCGGAAAATCAAATCAGAATGAATAAAAATCTAGAAGACTCCCATAATACTATTTTAACAGATCTCGGGAGTAAAGCAACTACTATCAAGGAATAAATGGTTATAGTAAAGTCTAATTTTGACAAACAAATCAAAGAGGATTTAGCGGTTGTCCAAACTGCTATCCAGGCATCTCAAAAGGCAATCTCTGATCAAATACAGAAGTTCAAGACCTACTATAAAGAAGGAACAAATTATCTAGCTGATCAGGTAAGATTTCACAAGGATGATCTAAGATACCATGTGGAAAGAGAAGTCATAAAGAGGGAGAGAGTATTAGTCAAAGCAAGCTCAGATCATGCTAAATGGATAACCAATAGCATCAGAGAACCTCTTGGTTATCCACCCCTTTGTGATGATGACAACACTGCTGAATCTGGAATTCAACCTGCTTACATTGAAGGGGTTCAACAGGAAGTAGCCCGAGTTATATATCTACCTCCAGACTTTGAAGAAATCCAGCATGCAGTACAACAAATGTATAGTCCTCCAATGGAGGCACAAAATGTTATTTTTGAAACTGTAGAAATGTCTACAGCTGCATTACAAAGAGAAAAAGAAGCACAAAGAGCAAGGGATGCTCAGAGAGAAGCTCAACTATCTAAGAAAAGGTTCAGAGAACAGGCAGAATTAAAGCCTGATTTTGAACAATGGAGTCTAACCTCCAAGAATATTATTATGACTTCTTAGAATGCTGTTAATGAGAATATGCATGATAGAGGAAAGTGGTATTCTGAACAGGAATGGAGCAAATATCAGGAGCGGCAAGATGTTATATACCAGTTCAGAAGAGACCTCAGAGCTGGGAAGATACCTGCAAACTTTGTGGAGCCTAGCAAGTATTTCCCAAAGCCTTTTCATTACCTTGAATGCCAAAAGATCAAGGCTGAAGGGCTCAAGAAGAAGGATCTTAAAGGAAAGGAGCGGGTTGATGACACAGGAGCTAAAGTACAAGTTAGGATTCAGTCTGGCAAATGACTTGTCATTAAGGAACCTGATCAATCCTAGGATTAGATTGACTAGGTTAAGGACTATGTAATAATTTTTGTCCTAAATCCTTGTTATTCTGAATTACTGAATATATATAAAATGAATTCCTTGTTTCAGCCATGATTTGATATTGAATACTTATGTTTATGTGATGCATGATTACTATTTTGTAACATATTTTGTGATAGTATTGTTACATGGTATTTATGCTTATGGTTAACCCTGTCTTTATAATGACTTTTTACATCATAATCCTTGTTTTATTATAAGTGGTGTATATCATTGACCAAAGGTTATGACTTCTCCAAATAGAGGGAGATTGTTGGGTACATTGGAAACTGTGTACCTGATTTAGAGAAGCCTCACTTATCTCATGATATACATCATTGTCTATTTGATGGGATGTTGAGTTTCAATGTGCAGGTTAAAGAAATGTAGAAAAAATATTCTAAGTACAAGTGTTGACACTTGTGAAGGAAATGTGTTAACACGAGGAGCCAGATTGTGTCGACACACAGGACTTATGTCGACACACAGAAATTCAGTCTACAGCAATTGTGTCGACACACAGGACTTATGTCGACACACTGAAATTCAGTTTACAGCAATTGTGTCAACACACAGGACTTGTGTCGACACACTCAAGAATTCTGTCGACACCAACTATATCGAGACTGTAAGCAGATTGTGTCGACACACAGGACTTATGTCGACACATTCTACAGATCCTGTGTCGAGAAGATAAAGAAGAACTGTATCGACATTCTATGAGCTGTGTCGACATCATCAAGAATTGTGTCGACACATATTATATTTTTGTAGACACATATGAAGTTTTGTCTCGACACTTTCTGCTGAGATAAAAGTGACGAAGTATCAGATGTCAAGAGTGAAGACTTGACAACTGTCATAACTAACAAAGCTGTCACATCTGTCAGAGCTGTCAGAAGGCAGTTATAAACCGGATCAGCCAGTAACCTCGAATGAGATCTATATAAAGACCTATTCTATCAAAAAAAGGAGAGGTGGGATAGGGTAGCTGGTTCATCCTGAAATGAACAAGTTATTGTTAAAGAGAAGGCAGATCCTGAACAAGTCTGCAAAAAGAATTCAGAATCACATCTGAAAGAAGAGAAGAGCTGGATTATGGATCAACTCCAACTTTTCAAGAAAATCAACCTTACTTTGTTCAGATTCAAGAAGCTTTGAAGAAGCTAAGATAGATTGGATCTCAAGTAGTCAGTTCATTCCAGATCTGATCAAGAAGTCTTCATCCATTTCTCTTTCTTTTCGAGTGAAGAAATAATCATTCTCTCAATCAATTCAGTAAGATCTTTTATAGATCTGAGGTAGGATCTTTGTGATCTGAGTTGTAGGCCTGGTTATAAGGGCTGAGGTAGGATCTTTATGATCTGAGTTGTAAGCCAGGTTATAAGGGCTGAGGTAGGATCTTTGTGATCTGAGTTGTAGGCTTGGTTATAAGGGATGAGTTAGGGCTTGCTGGCCTGAGTGTAGGAGTGTGGATTCACTCTGAGATAGGATTCTCTGAAAGAATCTGAGTTGTAGGACTTGCTGAAGTCTGAGCTGTAGGAACCATTCTGGGTTCTGAGTTGTAAGATCTGAGGATCTGAGAAGAAAGAAGGGAGTTAGGCTGAATATAGTATACTTATAGATAGGCGAAGGGAGAAAGTGGATGTACCCATCTCTTGGGGAACCACTATAAATCTATGTGTATTCTGTGATTGGCTGTGTTTGTTTTGATCTATGATGTGATAGTTGTAGCATAGTTTGCCTAACTGTGATATATTTTATCTGCCTAATTAAAATTGGAATTGAACCTATTCACCCCCTCTAGGTGTTTAGGGTATCTTGAAACTAATTCTTTCACAGCTTTTGGTTGCGAATTGAAAGTTTCTCCTAAACTTTCGGGTACGTGGTGGTACCTCCCTACTGGATCACTTGGAGTGTTCTTATAGACAATTTTCTCTCCCCTGTGCTAGTCCTCCGAATTGTGGCGTCGCACCACAAAATTGGTAACCTTATGCTACATTAATTCGAATATTTAGGAGTAAGGAATTTTCCCGACTTCAACAACCCCACTAACGAAGTAGGAGTTTTGAGAAAAACCGCCTCGTGCATAATCCGCTCGCCTGATCCTCGTGTGATTTGCGTGCCAACCTCCCCAAACCACCGCGCACAATCCAAATCGCTATGGAAACCACTGCCTCCGGTCACGCCCCCACGGTCGGCCACCCAACCAGTTGCCCATGGTTGCGAGCCCCCGACGCGCGACAACAAGGCCCAGCGGCCGGCCTCTTGGCAAGCCCCTCTGGACCCCACGACCCTTGTGAGCGACCGCAAGGGTCGCGGCCGGCCCCTTGGCCGGCCGCTCTATGTCGTGCGTCCGCCCGCAAGCGGTTGTATTGGATGTGACCGTCCGCAAGCAGCCACATTAGTCATGGCCGGGTTCCGGGTAGCCGCCCTGCGCCGTGCACCCACCCGCAAGAGGTCGTTTTAGCCGCGCTCAACTTGGTGCGGCTGCTCGCGGGTGGCCGCATTGGTCGCGGTCGGCCTCCCTTGGCCGACCACATTAGTCACGGCCAGCCTCCTCGTGCTGCGTGGTCGCACGCAAGCAGCCGTATTGCCCACAGCCGGTCACTACCAGCCTACCCGGACCGTGCAGCCACCCGCTAGCGGACGCATTTGCCGCGGTCGGCCTCCCGGTCGACTGTCCCACGCTGTTTGGCCGCCCCACGCCACTCGGGCAGCTTCCCGACAGATCGTCGTCTCGTCCCCTTCTCCGATCGGACCTCCCCCATTGTTTGATCGTTCCCAGGCAATCTTCATCATCTAATGTGCGGGTAACCACTCGTGTAACCGTCGACGTAACCACCGGTAATTGGTTGGTACAAATAGCCAAGTCACGGGACATAATATAAAGAGAAAGCTAGCTGTCAATTCTACCTTCACACACAGCACACAGAACATAACATAACATAAGAGAAACCGTACTCTAAACTATACTTACATATGTATAGCATGAATTACAAAAAATACCCTTCCATATTTTTTTAAAAAATACCTCCTAGATAGAAACAAAGCACTCCCCCGAATAACCCACATTAGGCATGCATCACCCCCACCACCCATGTTCCTTGTCCTCAAGTAACAAAATCTGGAAATAACTGATGTAGTGACCATAAATCTTCCCACGTAGCCTCCCTAACACTGCGATTCACTCATTGAATCAACAATTGTGTTATCACCCGGTCCTTCTTAGGTATAATTCGCATGTTCAAAATAGTGATTGGTTCCACCATAACATGTCCTTCCGCATTTATAGTTGTCGGGAGTGGTATATGTTTCACTGGCGATGCTCCTTGAGTTGTGAGATATGAAAGGTGGGATGAACATTGGCTTCCAGTGGTAATTGCAACTTATATGCTACTTGTCCGACCCTTTACACTACCATGAAGGGGCCGAAAATTCTTGGAGAGAGTTTATGTACCCCGTGTGTTCGTAAGCTTACTTGATATACGGTTGGAGTCGCACATAGGCCCACATTCCCACTTCCAAATGTCGACCATGCCGCTTCTTGTCTGCTAAGACTTTCATCCGATTTTGAGCTCGTGTTAGATTGTGTTTGAGAATGCTAATTATTTGCTTTCGCACCGCTAAGGATCGATCAACCACTTCCACCTTTGTTGCCCCATAAATGTAGGGTATATTGTAAAAAACGAACAAAAAACAAATCGGAGAGGTTTAACAGAAATTTTATTATCTGAAAAAGGTATCTATTACAAAGGTATGACCTCCCTTTTATAGAATGGAGGAGAGAAGAGAGAATACAAATAAGAGATGTGAGACTAAAAAATTACAGAACAAGCGGCCTATACACAAAACAAACCGCACAAGTCGCGTGGTTAGATGAGAAGGGCTAACCGCTCGGCTACCACTAGAGAGAGGGAAGCCGCCAGGGGAGACCGCTAGGCCGCTCGGTCTCCAAGCCGCCATAGACAAACCGCTAGACCGCGCGGCCTTCAATCCGCCAAGACAGGCCGCCAGACCGCCCGGTCACTAACATCAACACTCCCCCTCAAGCTGGAGCATATATATCGATCATGCCCAGCTTGACACAAATTTGAAGAAACGAGGCGGACACTGGCTTGGTGAAGATGTCAGCCAACTCTTTATCAGAAGTGACGAAGAGAGTGCAAATTTGTTCCTTCAAAATCTCCTCATGAATGAAATGACAGTCGACCTCAATGTGCTCTGTTATTTCATGAAATACCGGATTTTTGGAGATGTATATGACAACCTTGTTATCACAGAACATAGGTAGAGGATGGTTGTAGACCTCTCCTAAATCCATCATGAGCGCTCGTAACCACTTTAACTCATAAGTGGTCGATGCCATACTTCGATACTCTGCTTCTGCACTGGACCTGGAAACAACAGACTGCTTCTTGCTCTTCCAGGTCACCAGATTTCCCCCAACAAAGGTGCAAAAACCCAAGGTTGACTTGCGATCCCCTTTATCATCAGCGTAACTCGCATCTGAGTATGCTTCAACTCTCAGATGACCATTCTTCTGAAAGAGTAATCCTTTCCCAAGTGCGGCTTTGACATACTCCAAGATCCGCAAGGCGGACTGTAGATGGAACTCCCTAGGCGCTTGCATGAATTGACTCACCTTGCCCACAACATACGAAATGTCGAGCCTGGTCACTGTGAGATATATGAGCTTACCAACCAGACGCCTATACCGCATAACATCTGAAAGAGGAGGCGAATCATCTGTCCAGGTTTTGTCTTCTCCAGTTGCCATGGGGCATCGGGCAGGTTTTGCTCCAGTCAATTCTGCCTCTTTTAATAGATCAAGAGCATACTTACGTTGGGAGAGGACTAAGGAGTTGGGCTTTCGAGAGATTTCATTCCCCAGAAAGTACTTCGGAGAGCCTATATCTTTCGTGACCAGATGATGATGAAGATGCCGCTTTGTCAAGGCTACCCCTTCTCGATCATCGCTAGTGAGAAGAATATCATCAACATACACAGCAAGAACCACCAGAACCGAGGAGGTTTTGCGAATGAATAACGAGTGATCGGCAAGGCTTCGCGTAAACCTAACGGCCACCATGATGTCGCTGAACTTGTCAAACCAAGCTCGAGGGCTCTGCTTGAGGCCATAGATTGCCTTCTTCAGCCGGCATACCCGTGTCTCCCCCTGAGCAACATAACCAGGAGGTTTCTCCATGTAGACGGCCTCCTGAAGATCACCATAAAGGAAGGCATTCTTGACATCCAGTTGGGAAATCTGTCAATCTCTATTGACAGCCACAGAGAGAAGGACTCGGATAGTACTGAGACGAGCCACGGGAGAGAAGGTGTCAAAGTAATCAACCCCATATGTCTGAGTAAAGCCCTTAGCAACAAAGCGGGCCTTATAACGATCGACAGTGCCGTCTGGGCCAAATTTGATCACAAAGACCCAACAATAGCCAACAACATCAGTACCGAAGGGAGGAGGAACAAGAGTTCAGGTACCCCGCTCAGTAAGGGTTGCCATTTCCTCATCCATGGCCATATTCCAATGAGGGATATCAAGGGTCTCCTAGTAGGAATGGGGAGTGGCAGTAGCTGAGATAGCCAGTGCAAAGACCCTGCGAGAAGAGGTAAAGCGATCATATGAAACAACAACAGTAAGGGGGTGTAGAGTACACGTCCGCACCAATTTGCGAAGAGCTATCGGAAGATCCAGGTCGGCGGGTCCCTCGGCATCCGGAGCATCCGTTGCAGAGAGAGCTGGCCCAGGAGTAGAGAGCGACGACGGAGGAGATGAGGGAGACGGTAGCGGAGGGGAGGGAGAGAGGCGGAGGGAGAGGAACAAACAAAGATGGAGTGGGGGTGGAGATCGGAGTAGGAGACGAGGGGACAAAGAGAACATCAGGAGTATCAGAAGCTGGGGGGAGAGAAGTAGAGGGGTCATCCGAGAAGTAGGAAGCATTCTCGAAGAAGGTGACGTCAGCAGAGATGAACTGCTTACGAAGAATGGGGTCAAATCAACAGTAGCCTTTCTGAGTAGGAGAGTACCCCATAAAGACACATTTGGTGGAGCGAGGGGAGAGCTTATCCCGGGTGGCAGATGGGGCATGCACGAAGGAAGTGCACCCAAAGATTCGAAGAGGGAGAGGGAAAGGCTCCTTGCCCGGATACAGAATGGAGAATGGGGTTTTCCTGTGGAGAACGGTGGATGGAATGCGATTGATGAGATAACAGGCAAGGAGAACAACATAACCCCAATATGAGCGAGGGACATGCATCTGGGTCATTAAAGTACGAGCGACATTGAGAAGATGACGGTTTTTGCGTTCCGCCACCCCATTTTGTTGGGAGGTATAAACACAGCTAGTCTGATGAATAATGCCATGCTGCAGACAAAAAAAGATGAACGCATGACTCAAATATTCTTTTGCATTGTCAGAGAGAAAAGTTTTAATACAAACATTAAACTGAGTTTTAATTAACTGATAAAAGAAGATCCATACATCCAAAAGTTCAGAGCGATCTCGTAAGAGATACACCAAAGTACATCTAGAAAAATCATCAATAAAGGTTACAAAATAAGAACTAACCCGACCAATGGTGAGGGTAGGAGCAGGTCCCCAGACATCGGAGTGGACTAGATCAAACGGATGGGTAGAGCCCCGACCTTGCTTCAGAGGGAAGGAGGAACGGTGATGCTTGCCAAGATGACAAGCGTCGCAGTTGAGAGGAGTAATGGAAGGAGGGAGGTGGGGCAAAAGCTTACGTAGAAGTCGTGGAGGAGGATGCCCGAGGCAGAGATGCCACTGGAGAAGATCCGTACAAGAGGTGGAGAAGGCGGATAAGGAAGAAACGTTGTCGAGGAAGTAGAGGCCGCCACTCTCAGTCCCAGTAGCAATCGGCCGGTGGGAGCTCGGATCCTAAAAAGAACAAGAAGTAGGAGTAAACGTCACAGAGCACTTAAGCTGCTTGCATAAAGAAGTAACCGACAATAAATTGCACGGAAACTTAGGCACATAAAGAGTGTCCGCTAGGCGAAGAGACAGAGTAACATGAATGACTCCCGACCCATGAACCGGGGAGGGAGAACCGTCTGCAACGAGGACAAGAGGCAACCGATCATGTTGTTTGAGGAGAGAGAAGCACCGAGGATTGCCCATCATTTTATTAGTTACACCAGAGTCGATAAGCCATTTACCTTGAGTCACCACGTCGGCACTACCTGATGATGTAACCACGGAGGCAGACAGCTTGGAAGAGGAGGCGGAAGAGTCACCGGAGGGGCGAAGATGGGGATGCTTTGTCTAGCAGCGTTCTATAGTATGGCCGGTGCAACCACAGTGAGAGCAGAGGTAGCGGGAAGGAGCACGTACGCCAGACGGGTGACTGTGGATACCAGAGCCACTCCGCTGAGTTTGGTGAGCATAGTTGTCCGGTGGAGAGGAAGCAGGCAGAAGGGGGCGCTGAAGAAGGGAGGTGACGGTAGCGATGCAGGCAGCAGTGGCATCTAGGGTAGGGGATTTTGCCTCACCCAGAATTTGCTGGCGGATCATATCATAAGTATCAGGAAGCCGGAGTAGATAACACACAACCAGAAGCTCCTAGAAATTCTTGTGTTGTTGAGCAAAATGCGCAGAAAAGGGGTGATTCTGAAGAATCTCCGCCCCAAGAGCCTGAACCTGTTGGTAGGCAGCAGCAGGGGATAAAGTAGGATGGGCAAAGAGGTCCGCATACAACGTATAGATGCGGGACGTCTGAGCCCCCTTCGAGTACAGAGCGGCAAGATGAAGCCTGACGGCCTTGACCATCTCATCATGACGGATATCGGGGAGCCATTCATCGGAGAGGCTGTTAGCGAGCCAAGTACGCACAAGTGCGTCACTCACATCCCAGTCATCAAAGAGAGGTGAAGTGGTGGGCTGAGGGTCATCAATGAGATGATGGCGTTTGCGTTATGAGCGAAGGATAAAGGTGAAGGAGACGCTCCAATCCGGGTAGTTGGAGCCGACAAGTTTTGAAACGGTGCCAAGGTTCCCGGAAGGAGTAGGAGGAAGAGGCGTAGCCGGATTGGTGACAGTAGAAGCATCAGAGAGTGCCATAGGAGAGAACAGCAGGAAGCCGCACGGTTAGGAACGAAACCGGCAAATTAGGCAAGAAAACCGTGTGCGAGAAATCACAGCGGTTAGAAGAAAAAGAGCTGCATCGGTCACGATGAAAGACACCAGCGGTCAGAAAAACCACGACCAAGCTGCAGAACCAAGCAGAGGGAAATAAGTCGTGTGGCTAGAAAGCAACCCGTGCGAACTGAGAAAGGAGTAGACCGCGCGAACAGAGAAAGGTCCGCGGGAAGGCAACACGACAACAGGTTGCGGCGACTAGAGAAGAGGACGTGGCGACTAAGGACAAGTCGCGACGCGAAGAAAGGGGAAACAAGGAGGTCGCGCACACAGGACGCAAGCAGGCCGAAGAGACAGACTGTGAGGAGAGGTCGCGAAAAGAAGAAGCAAGTTGCGTGGACAGGTCGTGGCGGTCAGAGAAGACACCCAGAATCAGGAGGAGAAATCAAGTCCTCTGATACCATGTAAGAAATGAACAAAAACAAACCAGAGAGGTTTAACAGAAATTTTATTATCTGAAAAAGGTATCTATTACAAAGGTATGACATCCCTTTTATGGAATGGAAGAGAGAAGAGAGAATACAAATAAGAGATGTGGGACTAAAAAATTACAGAACAAGCGGCCTATACACAAAACAAACCGCACAAGCCGCGGGGTTAGATGAGAAGGGCTAACTGCTCGGCTACCACCAGAGAGAGAGAGAAGCCGCCAGGGGAGACCGCTAGGCCGCTCGGTCTCCAAGCCGCCAGAGACAAACCGCTAGACCGCGCGACCTTCAATCTGCCAAGACAGGTTGCCAGACCTCTAACATCAACATATATGTAAAACAGGTTCTTGGCCAAACACTACATCGTAGGGTGTCATTCGGATTGAAGTTTGAAAAGTGGTGTTGCACCACCAATCAGTGGTAACCATTCCGCCCAACTCTTAGGTCTCTCATAACACATGCAACAAAAGTAACCTTCAATGCACTGATTGAGTATCTCTGTTTGGCTATCGGTTTGGGGCGGTATGCCGTTGAGAGTTTTAATTGCACTTGGAGAACCCGAAATAGCTCCTGCCAAAACTGGCTCACAAAAGTAGCATCTCGATCGCTCACAATGGATGACGGCAGTCCATATAAGCGGAATACCGAGTCGAGGAACGTTTGGGCCACTGTTTCTACCGTGTAGGTATGATTAATGGTCATGAAGTGCACCTAATTACTCAACCTATCCGCCACCACAAATATTGTTGATTTCCCCTTGCTCTTGGGTAAGCCTGCTATAAAATCGAGCGAGATGTCTTGTCACACCCTTTCCCGAATGGGCAACGGCTATAGTAAGACCTCCAGATGTCGATTGTCCGCTTTGCAGCTTTGGCAAACTTAGCGCCGCTGAATGTATGCATATCTCGGGCTTCATTGCTTTCCAATAAAATAATTTTTTCATCCTATGGTTGGTCCATGTCATTCGGGAATGTCCGCCAACAGTCCCATCATGATATATTTTCAGTAACCATTGCTGAGCGTCTCATCTTTGCCTACCAATAGCCGCCCCTTCCTATTGTGTAACTCGTGGCTCCAAGAGTATTATGGTTTGGCTGAGCTATCATCTTCCTTGGCGATTATCCTGAGGATCTTTTCATTCTCCCTCCAAGACTGCTTTAATTGTTGGATAGTGTCCAGTGTGACAGTGTCGCCAATGTTGCACGACCAACACGATGGCCAACAATTACTTCTCGTACACTGAGAGGGTGGTGTTCTTTGTCCCCATGGATTTACTAAAAAACATAAGAGGCATGCCTTCTTGCACCAATACTGTTCCGATCCCCGCCTCGGACGCATCTGTCTCTATAACAAAGGGTTTCCAAAAATCTGGTAAACCCAGCACTGGCGGATTAGAAACCGCCATCTTGAGTTGTTCGAAGGCTTGTGCAGCCACCAAATTCCATAAAAAATTTGCCTTTTTTAAGACATTGGTGAGAGGCCTTGCTAACAACTCATACCCTTTTTATAAATTGTTGATAATACCCCGTTAATCCCCAAAATCCCCACTTCTTAAATTATGTTGGCGTCGGCCACTCCAGCATGTCTTGGATTTTGGATGGGTCCATTGCCACCCCTCAGTTGGACATGATATGGCACAAATACTGTACCTCTTGTAGACAAAACACACATTTGTTCAGTTTCAGAAAAAGGTGTTGTTGCCGCAGAACTCCCAATGTAAAATTCAAATGCTCGAAGTGTTTTTGTCGTAACAGGCTGAATATCAAAATATCATCAAAGAATACCAGGATGGATTTACGGAGTTGATGTTGGAAGAGTTTGTTAATCAAACTATAGAAGGCGGATGACACATTCATCAACCCGAAGGGTATGACTAAGAACTCAAAATGCTCATGATATGTTCTAAAGGCTGTTTTATGAATGACCTTCGTCATTCTTCCTTATAGTACCCGGCCCGTAAATACAATTTTGAGAAGAAAGCAGCCCCATGTAGTTTATCTATCAATTCATCGATATTGGAATAGGGAACTTATCTTTTACGGTATTTTGATTGAGTTTTTTATAATCGACACAAATCCACAACTCCTGTTGATCTTCTTCATTAACACGATGGGTGATGTATATGGATTGTTGCTTGGTCGTATGCCCACTATTTTGGACAGCTCCTTGATTAATCCCTCGATCTCCATCTTTTGTAAAGACATGTATCTTTTGTTGAATTTTTTGAAGTGAAAGTGGGCGGACTGTCCGCACGGTCTGTGGGGGAGGCAACTCGCCAGGACGGCCAGCGTTCTGGAGGCAGCTTGTTCCGTGGAGGTAGCCGTGCAAATAGGATGTTTATCCGCGGAGTTCGACGGATTGCGAACTCGTCTTCTATTCGCTATCTGGGATGTGGACTGGATTGGAGCTCGGGAGATCGAGATGATGCGTGCCTTGGTCTTTCTCTAGTGTTACGATTTAGTATAATCACACAGTTTGTTGGTTAGTGTGAACTGGTTTTGATGTCCGCTGGTCTGTGCGGACAGATCCTTGTATCCGCTAGTACTATGTTCGTACTAGGGTTGGTTGGCGGTGTGGACTTGGTCTAGATCTAAACCAAGTCCAGGTCGGCTCATTCAAGGAGGTCGCGCGATTTGCACAGACTGCTTTCCTTGTCCACCGAGTTCGGCAACTGTCTGCCTTTGTGCTTATTTGCAAGCTCAAGGCGTGTGAACTGGAGCTGTGTCTGCAAGTTGTGCAGACTGGAAGTTTTATGTCGGGTCCTCTGGTGTGTTGATCCAGTCTTGGCATTCGGTTCGGCTTTGTCGCGGTGGACTAGGTCTGTGTTCACGGTTGTGTGGACTCTTTCTGTGCTCGCCGCGAGATAGGGTGGTGATCCTATCAGATAGGGTGATGATGACACTTCTCTCCGCACCTATAAATAGGACCCCCTATCACATCAACAGTACAACCGAATGAACAGTAAGTGAGCTCGGGTAGTTGCTGGGGACATGATTTTCTATTCACATGGTTTGGAAAGTTGACCGGTTTGTGTTGTGCAGGTTGTGCGGATAGAGCTGGAAAGCCAATGACTTGGTTTTGACTTCAGTCAGGGATAGTGCGTACTCTGCGGTTAGCAACCAGCGGTTAATAGCGAGTCGCGGCTTGCGACCAGGTGGTCTTCTCTTCTACAACTTTTTCCTAGTTCAATAAACTGTCTGCTTCTGGCAGCTTGTTCAGTTCGACAGCAGTGTTTGTGGCGATCTGGCAGCTAGATGACCTCGCGGTTAGGCAGCTTGCAGATCTGCGGTCAGAGTTCTTTTTTCAGCATTTGAATAACGGGTTGTCCGTGCGGCTATGTTGTGGTCTGGCGACTTGGCGGCTTAAGCAGACTCCGTAGGCAGCTTGGCAGAGTCGACGAATTCTCATTGAGACCGCGCGACTTGTTTTGTTTCTCTTGTTTTTGCTTCCATCGGGTACATCAATGAATCATGTCTTATCATGTATACCTCGCCTTGTAAATATTGTTGATAGTACAAAGTTTCTTACTCTTCTTGTGCATATGGTTTATTTTGCTTCAGATAGGTTGAGTGTTCCTGCGCCTGGTTTGCTCATTTTTGTGGTTCACAAATTTTTTACATGGTATCAGAGGTTACATGGGCTTGAGCATCTTTCAACGGGCAGGTTGCTTTGTTGCTTCTGGAAGTCTAAGTAAATCAGGGATAGTGCAATGAAAGGAGGATTTGTAAGGGGTCTTGGAATTGAGCTTCTTACACCGACTAACTTCAAGAAGTGGAAGTAATGTATGGAAAGCTATCTTTTGGGCGAGGACTTGTGGGTGGTCGTCTGCGGTGACGAGAGACAAGAAGTTACTGCAGTCGCTGACAATGATGATATGGTGAGAGCTTGAAGGAAGACAAATGCGAAAGCAGAGTTTACTCTCAAGCAGGATATCTCACCGGAACTCTTCGACCACATCATCGGATGTCGGTCAGTTGCGTAGATTTGGACTTCCCTCGATGGGTTGTTCAATAGGAAGAATGTATCTCGGCTACAATTCTTGCAGAATGAGTTGGCGAGAGCCACTCAAGAAGATCTTCCCATCTCACCATTCTTCTTAAAGATGAAAAACTTGTGTTCTAAGATTTCAGTGTTGGACCCTGATAATCCTATTTCAGAAGCGAAGCTGAAGAGACATATAATCCGTGGTTTGCGTAAAGAGTATGTGACCTTTATCACTTCTATTCAAGGATGGGCCACTCAACCGTCTTTGCAGGAGCTGGATAACATGTTGGATTCGTAGGAGAGCTTAGCTAAATAGATGGTTAGAGTCACTATCTCTAAAGAAGGTAGTGAGACGCTATTCTCAGGAAAGAAGAAGAGATGAGAGAAGAAGAAGAAGCCTTCTGTTGGTGATGGCCCTTCAACTTCATATTAGAAAGAGAGGAGTTATTCTCCTAAGCGTGATTGGAAAAAGAAGGAAGGGCTCAGGTTTTTTAGATGTTACCAGCTGGGTCACTTTAATAATGACTGCAAGGTCAAGCTACAGTCGGATCATGTTGCAGATAAAGTGGAAGCTGGTTCCAGTACTGAGGAAGCCGGATGGGGGAATGCGTTCATGACGGGCACGTGTGCCTGCGCCTTGTCCACCATCGACTACAAAGATGACCAGATAGTGGACTCGGGATATGGTCACCACCTCACTGGGGAGGAGTCAAAGTTCTCCTCTCTGCACACGTTCTCAGGTAACGAAGCTATCATAACTGCTGATGATACAGTTTATGTAGTCGAGAAGGAGGGTGTTGTTTCTTTAGCTAGTGATAATGGTCCATTCACCTTAAGGAGTCTCTATCACATACCGGGCATGAAGAAGAATCTCTTCTCAGTGACCAATGTGGTGGATGCGGGATATCACATTCTATTCGGTCAAACAAAAGTGAAGTTTCTCCGCAACGTATCAGCGGTTAAGGCTGATGTTGTTCATGTAGGGAGAAGGGTAAAGGACTTGTTTGTGTTATCAACAAGTTCCTATGTTGATCGAATGAGGGCCAACGATAGTACATCTATATGGTATGAGTGGCTGGGACACGTCGGGATGGACAAGTTGAAAGCTATGACGATGAAGAGCCTTGTGAAAGACTTATCTCGGTTGTCATCTTTTGGCAATGGTCATGTCTATGCGGGGTGTCAATATAGAAAGGCTCATCGCCACTTATGTTATCAATCAGATGCCTCTGAGTCCGATCAATATGAAGCTCCTCATGAGATGATGTTTAAGGAGAAGGCTGGAGTTGGACACCTTCGGGTGTTTGGATCGATCTGCTACATTCACATTCTGGATGTTCTCAAGAAAAAGCTGGATCGGAAGGAGAGGAAGCTTATCTTCGTGGACTATGATGAGCGGAAGAAGGGATGGAAGTTTATGGATCCAGTGACGAAGAAGTTCCTTATTTCGAGAGACGTGGTCATCGACGAGCTGACGTCATATGGAGGTGGCTCCTCTGTGGAGATACAAGAAAGCAGGTCAGATGGCGGGCAGGAGGAGGATGCTAAGGATCTTCTGGTGAAGTTATCTGTATCACCAGGAGCTCCATGCGGTTCTAGCTCTAGGGCGGAGGCTTCTGGTTCAGGAAGTAGGGAGAACGATGCTCCTAGAATGCCCGGGAATGGAGTTGATTCAGAAGAAGCAGCGGAGGTGGTCAACAAGCGTCAGACTCTTCAGAGATCGAAGAGTATCATCAAACCACCGGCTCGTTATAATAAAGGAAACGCGGTGAGCTTGGTCTCTTGTTTCTTCATAGACCCTCTAGACGAACGAGAGCCTTCTTGCTTTGAAGACGCCACTAGAGTCAAGGAGTGGGATAACGCCATGGATGAGGAGATGGATTCCCTCAGGAAAATGAGATGTGGGACCTTGTGCCCAAGGTCGAAGGCATTACTCCTATGACGTGCAAGTGAGTCTATAAGCTGAAGAAGAAGGCGGATGAGAGCATCGAGCGATACAAGGCTCGCCTTGTAGCTCGTGAATTTTCTCAGCAGTACGTAGAAGACTACGAAGAGACGTTTAGTCCTATTGCAAAGATGACTTCCGTTCGGGTGGTGATGGACTTGGCGGCTTGCCAAGGTTGGAAGATGTGGCCGTTTGACGCAAATAATGCTTTTCTTTACGGGGAAATTGATAAGGACATCTTCATGGTTCAACCACCGGGATACATGCCTAAAAATCATCCAGGATATGTCTGCAAGCTCCGGAAGACCCTTTATGGCTTGAAGCAGGCTCCTCGGGCGTGGTATGAGAAGATCGCAGAATACCTCCAATTTTGTGGTTATTTCGCCTCTGAGCCAGATTCAAGCTTGTTCATCAAGAAGAAGGGGGGTTTCATGTCTTGGTGTTGTTGTACATGGATGACATGATCGTCATGAGAAACTCCGAGGAGAAGGTAGCTAGGCTCAAGGCAGAGCTAGCCATTCGGTTCGAGATGAAGAACTTGGTTGAGCTCCACCACTTCCTTGGACTCAAGGTGGAGAGGAAAGAGAGCGGCATACTTGTTTCCCAAAAGGGCTATATGGAACGGATCGTTCAGCGGTTCGGCATATGGGAGGGGAAGAGTAGCTCTACTTCTCTTGATGTTGGCATCAAGCTTCGACGAGATGAGGGGAGGATACTTCCAGATCCTTTAGTATTCCGAGCTCTGGTTTGGAGTCATATTTACTTGACAATTATGGGGCCAAACATTGCATATGTTGTAGGCCGAGTAAGTCGGTATATAGAGGAACCTCGGAAGCCTCATCTGATGGTGGCTAGGAGCATTCTGAAGTACGTGAAGTCCACTTATGATATGGGCCTCCATTATGGGAGAGACACGGGCTTCAACCTGCACGGTTATACAGATGCTGATTATGGGGGAGATTTAGACGACCGGAAGTCGACATCCAGTTACGTCTTCACATATGGATCTGTGGGTATCTCGTAGTGCACCAAGAAGTAGGATTCTGTGTCCGTACCTACTACAGAAGCAGAGGACAAGGCTTCGTCCTTGGTAGCTCAAAAAGTCATCTAGCTTAGGAGGCTAGTAGAGAATGTCCATGAAGAAGTGTGCGGTCCCACTCTGCTTCGCTGTGATAATGAAAGTGCCCTTAAACTGGTTAAAAATCTAGTTTGTCACGCGCGGATCAAGCACATTGAGATTGAGCACCATTTCATTCAGTAAAAAGTGTTGGAGTGGTCTCTTGAGGTTGGACATGTGCGGAGCGAGGACAGCGTCGCGGACATCTTCATGAAGTCGCCGTCAAAGGGACAATTTATCCGGTTGTGGGAATTGCTTGGGTTGGTCTCCACTTCTCACTTAAAGGGGGAGTGTTGAATTTTTTGAAGTGAAAGTGGGCGGCTTGGGCGGCCTGGGCAGACTGTCCGCGCGGTTAGTTGGAGCGGTCTGTGCGGACTGGGGGAGGTGGCTAGCTAGGTCGGCCAGTGTTTTGGAGGCAGCTTGTTCCGTGGAGGTAGCCGTACGGATGGGATGTTTATCCACAG